>JACTOM010000247.1:978028-1119274 GCA_015832385.1 Elymnias hypermnestra
ACTTATGTATGGTAGTGAAAGTTGGGTATGGCAGAAGAATCACAAAAGTAAAATAAATGCGGTAGAGATGAGAGCGTTGAGAAGCATGAGTGGATTAAAACTGAGTGACAGAGTAAGAAATAGTGTGATAAGAGAACGTTGTGGTATAAAAGAAGACGTAGTGACTAAAATTGAGAAAGGTATGCTTAGATGGTTTGGGCATGCAGAGAGAATGAATGAAAGGAGACTGACAAAAAGGATTTTTGAGTCAAGAGTGAATGCGAAAGTTGGAAGGGGAAGACCAAGGCGAACGTTCCTGAATCAAAACCAGAACAATTTAAAAAAGGGCCAGGTCAAGAGTACTCAACCGACGAACTTGTATGAAAGGTTTAATGAGAATTAAAGAAGAGAAGGAGTTATGCAAGGATCGTGGCAAGTGGAAGGACGTTGTCTCTGCCTACCCGTATGGAAATGAGGCGTGATGTTTTGTATAAAAATAAACTTTTTTTCTATCAATGCCTTCCAGGAACAGCCAAGATAACGCCCGCGACTCTTTCACTTAGATCAGCTGTTTCACTTAAATCTTGGTATCATAAAACTACACAATAATTTTTTCTAATACTATAACTATAACAACACTGCTTACTTATATAAAAAGTGAGTAACAACCCATCAACATCCTACTTCTGGAGGAGATGTATAGGAGAGAGAGTACTTTCGAGTATAGACCCATGATGCTGCTTCACTGTGGGTTGGCAGGCCACATATATCGCAGAATCCGGGTTATGCAGGTTTACATATGTTTGCTACTCCCAAAAGCACAATAATTTTAATATTCAACATAGTTACAAAGATAACTATGTGGTGTCTGTCCAGGATTCGAATCCATGGCTCTTAGAATGATAAAGAAATTAATGTGTCTAACTCTTCATAGATCTCATCTTTATCTTCTGATATATATTAAGGCACATAAGTTTTCCAAAAAGGACTTAATGATTGGAATCCATGACTTTTAAAAGAAAAGAGATATCATCTTGTCCCTTGCACCCTCACACCTTCTCATACATATCTACATAAATTGTTTGTACTTATGTCAATTATAGACTTTGAAACCATGGCAGTAATGTGATGCAGGTTTTACACTAATAAACTCACTCATCACGAGATCTTCAAAACTATCCACGATGGACATGAAATTTAGCAGACTCCAATCGCAATATAGACGATCACTAAGAAAGATTTGCATAGATAGATAGACATATAATGTATAAAGGAGTGTATAAATGAGTGAGGAAACCACAGATGCTCTTCATCATGAGTGGCAATCAGTCACTGCCGGTTATCACACAATGACCATGCTTTCAGCAACTTACTGTTAAAACAATATTCGACAATCTTACTGGCCTATTAATAGGAGTACTTGCTTTCGTAGTAGGAGATTCTAATGAGGGCAAATTTGGGACAGCCTGCACTGGTAGAAAATATCAAACTTACCAAGTTTCCTCGAATCAGTTCTACAAGCAATCCTTAAAGGAGTTTTTAATGCGGACGAGGTGCTCAGGATCAGAGCAGGCTTTGGTCCAAAAATGGAAGGAGAACCTCGTATCCCAAGTAACGGGTGAGGACATTGCGGTACCGATCCGTTCTCATTTGGAAAAATTGCTTTTCAGGGAACACGGGTTGCCCTCTTACTTGGATTGGTGCAGGTTCTGACCGGGCAAGGATATTTCAGAAAATTCTTGCATTGAATTGGCTGGGAGAAGTCACCTGTTTGCCATCAGTGTGGCGTAGTTATAGATTCAGCAGATTGTGGCAGATTGTGCAACCTACGGGCCTAAGCTTGGTGGTGCTGATCGGCATCAACCTCTTGCTGGGGAGCATTATAGATGTGGGCGTGGCCTTCTTCTGTGAGACCGTAGCCACAATTCACGAACGAGTGAGAGAGAATGCAGTGTCAGTGAGTTATCAGTCGGATTTATGCGACTATTGAACCGACACCTGGTGCCTCATTCATGGACGTAGAATATTCCGCTGGGTAAGTGGGTATTGCGAGGTCTCTTCCTTCGCAGAGTCCTACACTCCTAACCCATGGGTCGAGTTTTGTGCCTACAAGCATTTTCCACTGAAAAAAAAGGTGGTGTCGGTTAGTCATTGCACGGCACAACCTGAGGTCACTTGACACGTCCAAAAGACTGCTACTGTAGAAGTTTTAGTGGATACAAACCTACATAACCCGATATTTCTCTCTAGGTTTGGGTATCTATCAAAGATTAACGAACATCCATCTTGGACTGTATCACCACTTACTTTCATTTTAGGTCACAGTCAACCTCTAACCAGAAATATCATATTCCCACCGGATCCAGAACTATGCGTTGTAAACCTAGAGAATCAGCTAGAAATTGTATTATAAAATGTTACTAAGAATCAAAGCCCTTTAAAAAACAACCCCTAAATTGGATAAAGTTGATCCGCGCCAATGATTGAATATCAAACGTTGATTCAATTTAAGCCCGAGTGAGATTACATTATACGTTTTCACAGAATTCTATTTATAAGGGTTACTTTTAATTTCATTTATTTATATTTCAATTTAATTAGTGGATCAGATATAAGAGAGGACACTTTTATTGTATAGAAAAATAAAACAAAAACAAAGAAAAAGAACATACAATAAGGTGGCCTGAAAACTATGTAGCGATTTCATCCAGGATCAGTATTTCTGAAAAGTAAAAGGGTAGTGTGGTGACTGATTATATAATAAATATATGTCGGAGTGATATAATCTGTGGAACGCTGATGCCATCTGTTTATTGACGTGGGGCAGAGTCAATAGTGACAATCCGTCGCGGGTCTCTCGGTAGTTCTCAGCTGACGGTCCGCCAGAGCGGTCGACTATTGAAACTGTCGCGTTCCTAGCTATTATCATTGTGTAAATTGATATCCAGAACATTAAGTGATTGAATATTATAATCTGAATGAATTAATAAAGTGTTTGATTGCACCAACGCCCACAGTATGGAAATTATGGATGCCATTAATGACGACGTCTGAGAACCCTACACCCCTATGCTTTATGCTTCCTTTCTCTCTTATTATCCGACATATATATTTATAGAACTATGAACATATATATAGTCCTGAGACCCTTAGATGAGACAAAGGAAGTTCACAGCGTTACGCCATCGTGATCTCAGGCTATGTCAATTTAAAAATCTACTTAAAAAGAAATAACGAGTACATATATAAAAACATACATACATATGTAGGAGTGCAAGAGTCTGTGGATCGCTGGCGCCATCTCTGTATCGGCGTGGGGGCAGAGTCAATAAGTGGCAGTCCGGCCCGTCTCTCGGCAGTTCTCGAGTGGCGGTCGGTCGGAGTGGTCGACTATTCAACTGTATGTGAAATGTATTGGAACATTAAGTGATTGAAAGGGTTTTAAAGACGCCCACAGAATGAGAAATTAAATAATGGATCCAATTAATAACGATGTCGGCGGAGAACCCTAAGCCACTGTGCTTTATGCTGCTCCGTTCTCTCTTATTCTCCGACATATAGATATTTTCAAAGAATGGGTTTTTAAAAAAAAAGTATGATTCTCTGCAGCATCTCTATCTATAGGAATTGAGATAGAGACAGATAATACGCTTTTATTATACGCGTCTCCTAGGTATACTTTATTTTATAAGTGACATTCCTCTAGAGCAGAGATATCCAAACTGTATGCTAACTACCCCCAGGTGGTCAACAAGGTTGTACTTCAATATCTCAAGTATCCTATATCCCTTTCCGCATACAAATCTTTATTTTTTTCTTGCGTTATTCCCTGGGTTAAAAAATATCTTAAATGTTAATCCAGGTTATAAATTAAAGGTATACCAAATTGTAGCAAAATCTGTCTATTAATTTCTATGTGATTTAGGAAGAAACAACCCATAATTCAATTCCACCTTGAAAGCCATAATTCAACCTTGAAAGTGTGCAATGAAACACTTTATTAATTACTTAGATTATATTGTCCAAATACACTAACAATAATAGTTAGGAACGCTCGACAGTCAAAGTTAAAAGTCAACCGCTCTGGCGAAGCGTCACTCGAGAACTTTCGAGAACGCCGCCGACGTGTGACTTATTAAATCTGTCCAGTGCCGATAGATGGCGCTGGCGTCCCGGAAACTATTTTTATTATATGCCAATTTTCATTAAGATCGCTCAATGAATTATAACAGGATAAACAGACTCTCTCCGGTCGTGTCGGATTCCCGTCACATCGGATTATGAGAGTGAAGGAATAGAGAGTGCACTCGTGTACTATGCCTGCCAATCCGCAGTGGAGCAGCGTGGTGGGTCTATGCTCTAAAAACCCTCGCTCCTAGTAGTGAGGAGGCCTCTGCCCAGCAGTGGGACGTTAATGGGCTGCTACTTACTTACTTACTTTAACAGACAGAAAGATACAATGGTGCGTTAAAATATGAAAGAATTTATACAAATCAAAATCAAATCAAATCAAAAATATCTTTATTCAAGTGGGCATATTAAAGCACTTTTGAATCGTAAAATTTTTTTTACCTTTTCTTTTCCACACTCTGATCTAATATGTCTGATGATGGTACTGAAAATCGGCTTAAAATCTAAAGTTACGAAGGTTCCTTCACGCCCTGATCCGAGAAGAACCCACAACAAACTCAGTCGGGTATGTTTTTTTTACCATCATCATTATATTAGAGCAATTCGTTCACTCCCAGGCGTTTCTATCGTCTAGGTAATCTTGCAACTTATAATACGATTTTTCTATCAACTTTCTTTTAACAAAGACTTTGAATTTATTAATTGACATCTTTAGAACGTCTTGTGGGAGTTTATTATAGAAACGTATACAGTTACCCTTAAATGAGTTGTTAATCTTATGCAGCCTACTAGAATTTATAACAAGTTTGTTTTGGTTTCGTAAGTTATATGATGTACATTCACTCTTTTTATTAAAAGAGTCAATGTTTTTATGTACATACAACAAGTTTTCTAATATATATACGCAGTGAACTGTCATGTCAAAGAATTATAAAATACATTTCTGTACATGTTTCATTTAAATTTACAGTTTGTCTCCTGGTTCACAAATGTTTTTGGATAACGGGGTTTTTGTATGATGGGGTTGAGATCAGATCAGGTCAGGTTTAAATTTATCAAAAAAAAAAAATAGATAAACTTACCTTTTCTTGTAAATGAAATCGGTATCCCCTGGACCGCAATGCAGTAAGCCTTAGAGGTTTCAATCTGCGAGATTACAGTTTAACTGGCAACAAAAGAATCGTTTGAAAATTCATTCCGTAGGCTTTATATAAAAAGGCTGTTGTGTGTTGAAGATTGAACACATTTGTTGTACAAGAATATGTACTGGGACTTGCAAGAAAATGTTTTATCGTGATTTTTTTTAGTGTTGAAAGTGGCTAAATACTACGGCAATTTGACCTCAGCCTATTTGCGATATATCGGAACGTCTACACAAGTAAATAGAAATGTAGTTCATGTTTGTAAATTGAAATTAACAGCTTCTCACTCAAATACGAGAGCAATTATAGTTTTATTAAGATTAGTATTTAAGTGTTTTGTTAATCGGCTGATGATCTGTCCGTGACGTCAGAGCTGGTTATAGGGCTGCAGCTGAAAATCGGCACCATGTGTCAGGTTTATGGCACACGGCAATACCGAGCTGTTCCGCCTTTTCGGGGCTATGTGGAAGTTGCACATCTCCACTTATATATTTCATTAATGTATTAATATACTATAACTTTACAATTGTTATAATAACACATTATGCACCGAATACAGATTTTTCTTTCCTCTTTCTTTCTTCTATTACATTCTAAGTCAGATTCAGATTCATGAAAACAATTTTATTTTATTTAGATTCAGAATCAGAGTCAGTGTCACATTCAGTTTAAGAGTCTAATTCACATTCAGATTTAGATTCAAATTCAAAATCAGATTCAGAATTTTATGTAGACTTAGATTCGAAATCAGGGTCAGAATCAGATTCAGTTTTAGACTCAAAGTCAGAGTCACATTCAGTTTCAAAGTTAAATTCAGTGTCAGATTTAGATTCAGATTTGAAACCAGGCTCAGATTCAGTTTCAAATTAAAATTCAGATCCAGAGTCAGATTTAGATTCGGATTCAAAATCAGAGTCAGATTCGGATTCAGACTCGAAATTAGGGTCAGAGTCACATTCAGTTTCAGAGTCAAATTCACATTCAGATTCAGAGACAGATTTAGATTCAAAATCAGAATCAGATTTGGATTTAATATCAGATTCAGAATTTATGTCGACTTAGATTCGAAATCAGGGTCAGATTCAAATTCAATTTTAGACTCAAATTTGAAAACAGGGTCAGAATCAGTTTCAGTTTCGAATTGAAATTCAGATCCAGAGTCAGATTTAGATTCAGATTCAAAATCAGAGTCAGATGCAGATTCAAAGTCAGATTCGAAATTGTAGTCAGAGTCAGATTCAGGTTCAGTTTCAAATAGGGATTAAAATTAAATATTAGTTTATTACATAATATTACAATATATGGATTCGTACATAATAAATTTAAAATTATAATTAACATAGTTCTAATAACAATGGAAATCAATCCATTAAAATATGAAAGTATACATATATACGGTATTAGTTAAGTAAAAAAAGAAAGTGAAAATATATATTTTTCTTAAAACAGATAAGCTTTGAAAACAGTTACTTTTAACAGTGCCAACTTATTTTCAACTTAAGCTTATATAACATAGGGTTTATTTTATTTAAAATCTGACAATGTCAGAATGACTAGCTATCAGTTCAACTTGTCAGCAACACGTCTGTGAACTACGTTGACACTTTTTCAGTGTTTATTTAAACATTAATCTTAATCTAAAATTAGGTTAAATGACTTAAGTAAAAATAAGATACGATTCACAGCAATGAAGTCAAACATAATACATATCGGTTTAATTTTAAAATATGTCAAATCAAATCAAATCAAAAATATCTTTATTCAAGTAGGCATATTACAGCACTTTTGAATCGTCAAATTATATTTTTTTTCCACACTCTGATTCTAATATACATCTGATGACGGTACTCAAGATCGGCTTAAAATCTAAAGTTACGAGGGTTCCTTCGCGCCCTGATCCGAGAAGAACCCACAACAAACTCAGTCGGGTTTTTTTTTTTACCATCATCATTACAATAACAAATTAGTTTACTATATTTTAATTAAAATTAGAGCAATTTGTTCACTCCCAAGCGTTTCTATCGTCTAGGTAATCTTGCAACTTATAATACGATTTTTCTATCAACTTTCTTTTAACAAAGACTTTGAATTTATTAATTGACATCTTTAGAACGTCTTGTGGGAGTTTATTATAGAAACGTATACAATTACCCTTAAATGAGTTGTTAATCTTATGCAGCCTACTAGAATTTATAACAAGTTTGTTTTGGTTTCGTAAGTTATATGATGTATATTCACTCTTTTTATTGTACAAATTAAATTATTTAATAGTTAGTCATGATACTTAACATGTCATTATACCGGATGTTACGATTCTTTCACGTTGACATAACACTAAAATGTAAGTCACACGCACAGAAATAATTATGATAATTATTGCAAATTTCATGGGATAATGTCACTCTCAAACCGTCGACGTTTGTTAGATATGAACTTTTTATATAATATTTGCAACAGTTTATTTGATTGTCCTGAAGCAGTCGCTACTTTTATTCACCTAAATGTTCCAGATAAACGCACGAGACACACGGAATTATTTCAAGTTCCACCTGCGCATGCTAACTACTGCCTCATTGGTCTAGTGGTTAGCATGTTCGACTACATACATGAGGTCCTGGGTTCGAGTCCCAGGTCGGGCCAATTCGAAATCGATATTGAGTTTTCAATTAAGATTTTCTCAATATTTGCTCGAAGTTGGGAAGTTGGCGGTGTGATCCACCCCCGTGCCTCGGAGAACACGTTAAGCCGTCGGTCCTGTGCCTGATCTCCCTCCGGTTGTATCGGATTACCGTCACATCGGACTGTGAGAGTGAAGGAATAGAGAGTACAGTTGTGTACTATGCCTGCCAAACCGCAGAGGAGCAGCGTGATCTATGCTCTAAAAACCCTCTCTCATATGAGCGAGGAGGCATGTGCCCAGCAGTGGGACGTTACTGGGCTGCTACTTACCTTATACTAACTACTGTGAAAATTTTGTCACTTATCGGCTTTTAAAAAATTATAACAACCACTTTAACACCATTGCTATATTTTCTAATTCCGAAAACAATTTTAATAAATTCGTCAAAAATAAACTCCTGAATACACAGGTCCTAAAATCATACACACAACACACACAAACACACAGTATCAGTGGTGACTGTTTTTTATAATATTGTAAACGTATTTCGTTTGGTTTCTTTGTGTTTTTGTTTGTTTGTGTCCGTTCGGGTCTCCGCTGTAAACCAGCGTTGGGACGAAATCCCAACAATCGCTGAGCGGTGTTCCCTTTTTCGGCATCACATTTTTTTTTCTGAGGCTTACTTGTTTTATGTGTGATGTAAAAAATAAAAGGCTAATTTTTAATAATAATAATAAATTATTATTATTATTAAAAATCTGTAATTGACATAAGATTTGTTAATTTGTTTTTTACATGTTAATTAGTAAAGATTGTAATGATTATAATTGATGTATTGTCATTATACCGGATGTATCAAGTGCAAACTCTGTTGCGTTCACTTTGTTGCGATGACAATGTTTTAAGTAAATGTTGTGAAATTGTTGATGTTATGAAATAGTGAATATTGTGAAAATTATTTAATTTAATAATTAAACGATAAGTAATTGAGTATTTATTTAATAGTAACATAGTTTACAGTAGAACTCATAATTAACGATCCCTCGGGTTTAAAACATTCCAATAGTATTTTATTTTTTACTATAACTCAATATAAACCCTATCCCCTACACTAAATCGGTATAAACCTAGCAAAATGTGAAAAAAGTCACGAAAATAGGTCCAGAAATTTAAAAGTTCAAAAACTGTGTGTATATTGTAAATAGACTACCGAAGTTTCTTTGTTTGCTTAAACGCACTAATCTCGGGAACTACTAGTTCGAATTTAATAATTCTTTCAGTGTTGGATAGCTCGTTTATTAAGATAAGATATAATGTATATAACTTTACATCACGACCAATAGGGGCAGAGCAACAATGAAAAATGTCGAAAAAACCGGGTAAATTCATTCCTATTGAGAGCTTCCGTTGCGCGTGCTGCGTAAACGGTTAACGTTACGCAACAATCATGTATGACGAAATTATTTCTCTTAATTTTTTTTACAAAAAAGTGTATGACAGCATCTGCCTATCTTCTATGCCTGACTCAGAATGATCTTTTATCTTCGTTATTTCATACATTTAATATTTTTTGTTAAGTCTTAGTGTTTTCATGTTTATGTCGTAATATTAGAAATTCAAATCCCAAATAGATCGCCTTTCGTTAAATTTTCAGCAATTTATGTAAATTATTCAAAGCAGAGTCGTATTAAGTCAAAATCCAGGGCCTATTACTAAGTCGGCATCATTTGAATAACAATTAAATATTTCGATACGATTGCAAATTTCAACTGCTACGATTATATGAGAAAATTGAGGCGAACACTGCTGCTTGTTAGGGTGCTGTTTCAAATAAAGGCGTGGTGGCACTGCAAGCTGGTTTACGGAATTTTTATTAAGGTAACTTCATACATGAGTTATATATGTGCAAGTCTTATGGATCTTTAATTTATTCAGAAAGAATACTTACGTATATATAAAATAAATTTAAAATATATTACTAAATTTATTTATCAGCCTAAGAAATTTAAGTGCAAACAGATATAGGCACACGAAATGCCTCAATAAAGGAGTGAAAACTACATATTTTTTATTTTAATAGCGGATAATGATTGATTTTTTTTTCAATTTAAACAATTTACAAAATACACTTAATTGATTATATTATTTGGTCGCATAGTTTTAATTAATACAAACATGATTCTAGAAGTTCCCTTATGGGTTTTTATTCTATAATTATAAACACTATGACAACAGTAAGATTCTCTCTCCTTAACAATGGTATTACATAAATTCGCGTAAACCACAAAATATTTAGTCTTGAAATCTATTACCGAATTGAAGAACACTATAAAAGAATACGCAATTATTTCTTACTTTTTAGAGCATATTAATATATTTGTAAGTTTGCTTTGAAGGCGGTTCTTTTTTTGTTAAAATATATAATTATAAGTCTTGTGTAAATCTAAAACTTTAGCTTTCCGTGATTGACGGGAAAAAGGAAGATGTGTTAGGAATTTCATGAATTTAATTGTCATTAAAATAATAAAAGTATCAACTACAAATAATTTACTGAAATCTCAAATGACGAATGGCAAATTAAAACGCCACATGTTATTTGTAAATATTAAAACCTTCAAACGAATTAGCATAAAACACTGCTTCTTTGTGACACTAATCACGCGTTTCATCCATAAAAAGTACTTCACGTATCATATTTGCTTTCACTTTATCTCCACTCAGATAACAGCTGTAATGCGATACGTGATAGATAGACGGAAAAATAAGAGACGATGGAGTTTATTTACTTTTATTTGGTAAACAAACAATTTACTTGTAGGATAACATAGGTAACATCTTGACTGAGGACTTCCATCATTAAATATGTCTATATCACTTAGATTATTGAACATTTCACAAGAACGCATACTAAATGAGTTATTAGCATAATTATGTGTAAAAAAAAGAAACACTAAATATTTTTTTACTAATTCTGAACATGCTGTGCTGAGTGCATGCTGGAGTGTTGGTGCCAACGCTTATGTATGGTAGTGAAAGTTGGCTATGGCAGAAGAATCACAAAAGTAAAATAAATGCGGTAGAGATGAGAGCGTTGAGAAGCATGAGTGGATTAAAACTGAGTGACAGAGTAAGAAATAGTGTGATAAGAGAACGTTGTGGTATAAAAGAAGACGTAGTGACTAAAATTGAGAAAGGTATGCTTAGATGGTTTGGGCATGTAGAGAGAATGAATGAAAGGAGACTGACAAAAAGGATTTATGAGTCAAGAGTGAATGCGAAAGTTGGAAGGGGAAGACCAAGGCGAACGTTCCTGGACCAAATCCAGGACATTTTAAATAAGGGTCAGGTCAAGAGTACTCTAAACCGACGAACTTGTATGAAAGGTTTAATGAGAATGAAAGAAGCGAAGGAGATATGCAAGTATCGTGGCAAGTGGAAGGATATTGTCTCTGCCTACCCCTATGGGAATGAGGCGTGATGTTATGTATGTATGTATTCTGAACAAATTGCTTTGGAATCGCTGCAACGTAAGCCACGCCCCAATATTCAAACACTATACAACGAAACGGATCGTGAATGTTTACTTAACAATTTCAAATGCAAATTCGCTTATACAGCAACTGAATAATCATATTTTTGGTATAACAGGATTCCGAATAACCATATTTTTACCATCAAGAAAGGCTGACGAATCAAAACCAACTGCTACTAAGTTCAATATTCAAGTATTTGAAAGTCAAAAGTAACATTGAATAAGAAGCGAGCAAACGTATGATGATAAACTCTTAGATATACGTCTGCAAGTTTAAATTAATAATTGTTTGTTATCAATGTTATATATACTAGCTGTTCCTCGTAATATTACACGCGTAGTTCTCGATCCCGTGGGAATATGGCTAAAAAATGTCTACACAAAAATCATATCCAAAATTGAGCGAATAGTTTTAGAAAACTCGCAGGAACTGATTACTTTTCGCTTTTTTACGCGATCGCGTTAGAGTGTGGAGTAACTACTTCTCAGTGAGCGTCTACATCGCGAAAACAATATGTCTACCAAATTTGAATTCAATTGTGCGAATAGTTTTGGAAAACTCGCAGTATTTTCGCTTCTATACCAGATAGCTTCCGACTATGGAGAAACTAGCAACATAGTGAGCGTCTACATCGCAAAAACAATATGTCTGCCAAATTAGAATTGTATAGGGCGATAGGTTTTGGTAAAAACTCGAAGGAGGTGATTATTTTCGCTTTTATACGCCTTCGCGTTGGAGTATGGAGAAACCGGTTTTTAATGAGCGTCTACATCGCAAAACCGTAAGGCGTAAGGCTATCCGCCGACATCGTCATTAATGGCATCCATAATCATACATCTCATCAATTTCCATACTATGGGCGTTGGTGGGTAATGTTGGTGCAATCAAACTCTTTATTAATTAACTCAGATTATAATATCCAATCACTTAATGTCCCCGATATTTACACAAATTCATTAATAATAGCAAGGAACGCGACAGTTTTAATAGTTGACCGCTCTGGCGGACCGTCACATGATAACTAACGAGTCTGCCACCGGCTCACGACACATAACTCTGTCCCACGCCGATAGATAGATGGCGCCAGCGTTCCACAGACTGCAGCACTCCGACATATATATAAAATTAGTTTATTAATAGATAAATTAGATGGAATAAATTAATGAAACTAGAATATGACAATAATTAACTACTCAATACTATTAATAAATGATAATGAATTTACCTATATGACAAAGTCAGAAGTCTGGTGAATTCGTTATAGCAGTAATGGTTATCACAAAGACAACGGTCCAAGCCCCGACGAAGTCACTAACAATGCGCACAAAAGCGATGCTCTCGGCTCCTTTTATAGCATCCCTAGTGCGGCCTCGGATCGTGTTCGATTCGGAAACCGACACGATCCGACGCACGTGCTTTTGACGAGTCATTGCTGTCTCTCTATTTAACTATCCAACCGCCTAAGCTAAATGGGAACTAGCCTCGTGGCTAGTTCCCATTTAGCGTGGCTAGTTTCTGGAATGGTGGGCGGCTGCGGACGTCCGCAACCGCCCACCACTCCAGATCATTACGTTAGTCACTGTTCGCGCAATCTATAAGCTTTATGAGGTACTAACTCGCTAACTTTGGGAAAGCGGCGCGAAGTCGGTCTGCATGCATTAGAGGCCACTTTTTGAGCCGTTTTATAATTTATGCATAACTTATGCTTATTATAATATATTTAATCGGTTACTACTGTCTGTCAAGGAGGTCAAAAAGGCGCCCCGCATCGTCGTTTTTGGTGAAAAGTGTAGTTACACCCGGTTCATTGGTATTGTAATTGCGATTGGTGAAGTCAGCACGTTAAGAACCCAATAGTGTGCCCCTTTTTCTCAAAGCGTGACAGGATCACGCGTCCAGAGTTCATTCAGGCCCACGTGTGCCTTAGTTTCCTGAACATTTCTGTGCCAGGTGGTGCACAGGACTGCTTTAGAGTGGATAACGGAAGACCGGTCGCCGAGAGCACTCTCCGCGTCGCTTTGCAGGTCGAATGACATACACATGCACACTACAGAATTCACAAACGCACCCACACGTGCCAACAGCCACCTGCAACAAGGTCGTCGCCACCCGAGTGCCGATCACATCTGTTTCAACCCTCTAGGTGGAATTCTCCCCGACAAATTCTCCTTTCACCGTCAACAGTGGTAGCCTCCTTCGACGGCCACGGACGGCGAGAACAGTCACCGTTGTCAACATTTATTATTCAATTTCCGCAATAACTATCAAATCAAAGCTATCCCAAAAAAAAAACAATAATGCAATGCGGCATTTAAATAAGTTGTTATAAAAAGTGGTGATAAAGTGAAAATATTGTCCATTGTAAATCACAGCGAGCTAACTCTCACAAAACAAAAAGTCAATTCATTGTATAAGGCTATGTTTTTGGTAAGAGAAGCAGCGATACGCTGCAGCGATATCTATTTATTAACGTCAAACGTTTTTCTCTCTAATATCCTCCTATTTTTTTCGTTTAACTATCGCATGTCACCTTACAGCCGGCAGAGCAAGCATGGCACCCATCACCTCAACTGTGTCTCTTGCATCGTGTTTCATACAATCACACAATGTTTTTGATACACACACACACAACGCTGAAGCACAGCAACAAATTCGTCTACAAATAGGCTTGTGCCAATGAAAAACTTTGGGCTAGCTTTATTTAAAATGGGCGTTCCACAGGGTTACATATCAGGACCTTTACTATTCCTTGTTGACATTAATGACTTTAATCACTTTGTGAAGGACGCTCATGAGGTATCTTAGATATTATATAGATAGATGGACAGCTATCTATCTATTTCATTTGTATGTCAATAGTGCAGAACTGTATAATTGTTTTTACCTTTTCATGAGGTATATCTTTCTGTATGTAACAAGTTTCAGTTATTTTTTTTATACAATATAATATCTACTAATATTGTATTAGGTTCCACCCGCTTATGCACCCACTATATTCACATTACGTTTCAGATCCACCACGTTAGACCTTAAGTCTAGATTTATTACGAGAAACTACGGGATAACATCTCTGTATCTCGACTCTTGAAAGCGCATAGAATAAAATTTCCCTTACAGGGAAATATTGTTATACATCTAGACGTATCTAGGTGTTATAAAATAAACTTTGACATTGTTCAATTCCCTGATGACCTCAATAAACCTCACCTTATAAGCCCAGGACTATAGGAAAGAAAGAACTTGAAGAGATAGAAAAGTGCTGGTAAAACATCTTAGCCTATAGCAATTTCTACTCCCATCTTTGATAGAGTAGAACTAGTGCCTGAACTGCCACTTACTGGTCAAAAGCCCCTTCCCACAAATAGGCTTTAGGTTCTTACGAACTGCAATCACTGAATAATCACAGATTGTCACTACTTGTAAACAGTGCTACGGTCAAGAAACATCCACCAAGCTTCTTCTTCATGATTGGCTTCACTTACTAGTCAAGCAGCGGTAGAGCCTAGTAACCTAGTAGCCATTCAGTAGACTAAGCCTTGACAAACTCCTCTGCTTCTTTTAGTACCACACTCTCTAATCAAACAACAGTAGAGCCCAATGGTCTTCTAGCAGATAAAGCTTAAACAAATTCTTTTGTGTGCTTAATCAAGTATTCAGACTTTCTACCCAATCCTTTACACCCAATGCCTTACAGAATAGTTAAAGCTGATTCCAGAAGATTATTTCGAGGCATATTTGTTACTCCAACTAAGCATAAAAATGTAAAGCCTTCTAGCTTCCTATTTTAGACAAATTGTTTACCAGTGAGTTTGTCCACCGTAAAAAATCAACTGGTGGATAATTTAAGGGATTTTCTGATCTTTCTATTTGCTAAAATTTGTACTTTTCTTTTAAGTTACCACTTGTACCCCCGGACTACTTGTAGCGAAGTATTTGCCTCTTTTTTCGACCTAAAGAATAAATGTTCCCGGATCAATAGAACAAAGTTCCACTTCACTAAAAGGTCCACTTCACTTTTCTTTTTAATCGATTGAACTAGACCCTTGTTCCCCGTTTCGCAGTTGTTTATTTTCGTTCAATAGCTTTAAATTAAAGTGTTCGGTAGACCGTAGTGGCGATTTTTACGCCATTCTGACAATTTAATGGCAGGAGACTTCACTTCGTTGGAAATTGTGCTCTTTTTAACACGATTTTATTAGCTTGACAACTATCTATTAATTGGAATCTTTCAACGTAATTTTTAGCAATTTTAGAGTGGCTTGAACATTTACACAAGGAGGAATCTCCTGGATCATCAGGATATAGAAAACATACATAGCATCACGCCTCATTCCCATTGGGTTACGCAGAGATCTTCCACTTGCCACGATCCTTGCATATCTCCTTCACTTCTTTCATTCTCATTAAACATTTCATACAAGTTCTTTGGTTTAGAGTACTCTTCACCTGGTCCTTATTTGAAATGTCCTGGATTTGGTCCAGGAACGTTTACCTTGGTCTTCCCCTTCCAACTTTCCCATTCACTCTTGGCTCCTAAATTCTTTTTGTCATTGTCCTTTCATTCATTCTCTCTACGTGCCCAAACTATCTTAGCGTACAGAAGAAATATGAAGATACTGACTCCCAAATTACAAACTTATCTGGTACAGGGGAATTTAATTGTGTATTTTTCTTTTATACCCTAATAAATAAAGTTATTGCGAAAAGAAACCTTTGAATAAAGCTTTGGTCCAACTTCAAAAGTTTGGATTTCATTGCAATTACAATTTTCTATTAATTGTGGTTACACTTTTAGTAATGATGTTGTTTTTTATTGTTATCACCTATATTTGTAATAACATTAGCTATATTTTTATACCTAACTATAATTTTATATACTTTACTAATGTATACATTATCATTGATAAATAAGAATCGCTGTCCATCACCCCACATGTCAATTTTAGATAAAATAACCTTTATAACTCCTTGAACTTGTTTCTGAGAAGCTTCTATATTAAAATGGCATACGGACACGGTAATTTTATTTATATATATAGGTCAACAGTTAAATAAAACATAAGAGTTTTATATTAGGACTAAAATGTGCTCTAGCCTTTAAAAGCAATTCTGTTGTCGGAGCTAAATTTACTGCATCTAGGGCGTCTAGATATAAACATTTCTATTTGTGTGATCTGTCTTCTGGGAGTTTCACCGAGGAACTAGCGAGGAAGTGTATTTTCAACCGTGTTTATGTTAGATAATGTTTATTGTATCAAAAATATATAAGAACCAATTCTTTTGAAGAGTATTTAAGGGATATTAATGCTTGGACACACTTTCATTTAGACATGTTACACTATGTATACATATATAGCATCACCACGTCCTTCCACTTGCCAGGATCCTTGCACATCTCCTTCGCTTCTTTCATTCTCATTAAACCTTTCATACAAGTTCGTCGGTTTAGAGTACTCTTGACCTGCCCCTTATTTAAAATTGGTCCAGGAACGTTCGCCTTAGTCTTCTCCTTCCAACTTTCGCATTCACTCTTGACTCATAAATCCTTTTTGTCTCCTGTCACTCATTCTCTCTACATGCCCAAACCACCTAAGCATACCTTTCTCAATTTTAGTCACTACATCTTCTTTTATACCACAACGTTCTCTTATCACACCATTTCTTACTCTGTCACTCAATTTCAATCCACTCATGCTTCTCAACGCTCTCATCTCTACCGCATTTATTTTACTTTTGTGATTCTTCACCAACACTTCTGCATGCACAGCCAGTATGGCCCTTTGAGACACCATCTGGCTTTTCATAAAGGCGTGCAGAGCACCATTTACCATATTCTCTGCACTCACTCTCCTTTCAATATCGGTTTCACATGTTCCATCTTTTGTAAATTTAGATCCCAAATATACAAATTCTTTCACCTCTTCCACTTGTTCCCCATCTGTCAAAATATTTCCAGTCATCATAGATTCATAGATTAGATTCCTAGATAGACGCAATGTACTCAACAATAAATATGTTTAAATGAGTTACTTATGAGTTTCTTGCTTGTTTCTTTTTATTAAAATCACCTTACCGAACCGGTGATAGATCTATTAGCAAGAAGCAAGGTTTCTTGAATAAAGAATATTTCGTTTTATACCATTTCGTAAAAAGCTCATGGTAAACGATTCTCCTCCACTCCCACCATACACACGTATTGAAAATTTTAACCCGAGGTGTAAATATCTATATGTCGGAGTGCAATAGTCTGTGGAACGCTGGCGCCATCTGTCTATCGGCGTGGGGCAGAGTCAATAAGTGGCAGTCCGGGGCGTCTCTTGGTAGTTGTCGGGTGACGGTCCGTTGGAGCGGTCGACTATTGAAACTGTCGCGTTCCTGGCTATTATTATTATTAATGAGTTTATGTAAATTGATATCGGGAACATTAAGTGATTGAACATTATAATGAGTTGTGAAAGAAATTTCTAAAATGTATTTTAAAATCTTTCTATTAGTTCCCACTTTCTGTATATTGTTACAGATTACTATTACAATTTTTGTTAGATTACTACATATATTGTTATAAACTATATTTAGGTCCTTGTTAAACGTTTATATAAGCTACTTCGACTTTAATGCTATTAGCTATTAATTCTCAAGTGGGGAGTTTTATAATTGGTGGTAAAACATGTGAGAAGTGTGAAATATGAGCTAAAATTTTAAAGAATCGGAACCAAATCAATTGATTCTTTAATAATTGTATATGTCGGAGAATAAGAGATAAAGGAAGCATAAAGCATAGAGGCGTAGGGTTCTCCGTCGACATCTTCACTAATGGCATCCATAATATCCATACTGTGGGTGTTTGTGGGTAATGTTGGTGCAATCAAACACTTTATTGACTCAGATTATATTGTTCAATCACTTAATGTTCCCGATATCAATTTACACAAACTCATTAATAATAAAAGCCAGGAACGCGACAAAAAAGTTGACCGCACCGACGGGTTGTCACCCGAGAACTACCGAGAGACGCCCGCTGGATTGCCACTTATTGACTCTGCCCCATGCCGATAGACAGCTGACGCCAGCATTCCATAGACTATTGCACTCCGACAACAAGACTTAAAAATTTGTTTTTCAAAGAGGTTTCACTTCTGAAATGTGTACTTTATAATATATAAAAGTTCTCTCTGAATGCGAATTAACAACTGTCTCTTTAATAAATTTGCATACATATTGCCTTTCATATATTCGCGTCTCTATTTAGCAGATATTTTTATAGATAAATCTTGTACTTTAAACTGTATCATCATTTATCATCAGGTGACATCATAGCTAAGCTATCACCTGTTAGTAATAATCAATAAAGTTTTTGATAAAGAAAGACTTTGGATATAAACCAACTGAAAATTCAAGCAATCCGCGAAGACTGTACTTTTAGAGTTGAGTTGTAAAAGTTTATTTAACTCCATAGATTGGCTTCCTCGGTGTTTTCAATTAGATACTTACTTCTGAGTTTTACTATTTCAGTTTATTTAATTAAAGTTTCCTTTAGAATTGTTAAGTGAATCAAAAACTTAATAAAAACTTAAACTACCTGCCGCTTTAACGCCACCTGTATGACTTTTAATGGTAAAAGCGATTGATCCAGGTTATTAACCGAGATTAAAACTATCCCACATACTGATCCAGGTTATAAACTCTCTGTATTTAAAATTCCAGGAAAATCAGTTCAGTAGTTTTTGCATAATTGTCCAATAAATATTTAAATTCTTTCTTGAGTTGTAACTGGACATAGACACAGAGATTCTACGTATTCATATCCTTATAACTCAAAAACTACTGAATAAATATTCATGCGGTTTTCATTAATGGATAGAGTGATTTATAAGGAAGATTTAGATATATAATTTGTTAAGTGTTTACTTAAATTTGTTGAAATATAACGTTAGTTGTTGGATTGCTAGAAAAAGACGATTTTTAACGAGAACGCTCATTTGATTTGTTTCCTTTAAATTCCCAGGGGTTCCTAAAATAAGCAAGCAATCCCGCAGAAAATAGAATTTCAATTAAATTAACAAATAAAGGACCCAGTTTATTAATTATATGAGAATATTATAAAAAAACAAACCGCCAAAAAAAGGTTAAAACGTAAGGTGAAAAGACACGATGTATAAACATTCTACCCTAAATTCATTACGGAGGGGCTTTGGAGCGCGTAATTAGATGTACCGTCATCATAAAAAAATATAAATTTTAACAAAAAAAGAACCGCCTTCAAAACAAACTTACAAATACATTAATATGCTCTAAAAAGTAAGAAATAATTGCGTATTCTTTTATAGTGTTCTTCGTATTGTTATATTCGGAGTCGGTGTCAGCCAAGGAAGATGTTCCCCGGGTGTCCACTTGGCAGCTCTCGCGTCTCTCCCACCTATAGCTATATATGTAGGTACCTTGGCTGACACCGACTCCAAATATAACAATACGAAGAACACTATAAAAGAATACGCAATTATTTCTTACTTTTTAGAGCATATTAATGTATTTGTAAGTTTGTTTTGAAGGCGGTTCTTTTTTTGTTAAAATTTATATTTATTTTTTGATTTTTAGTGAATCTGAAGTAAACTAACAAATTTGTCTCAATATATGTACACCTAAAACGCGTTTCTCATATGAGATAACACCGTTTAAATGAAACAACTTTACAAAGTTAAATTTACATTAATATCGCCACACCCGGGATCGAACCCGAAACCCTTATACCACCGCTTCACACATAATTCACCTTTCAAATATTGCAATGCAGCAACAAACGTAAGGTCATTGGCATTTGATTACAGACAGTTATAGATTTTGCCAAAAATCACACTCTTACTGTAAGCCGTTGAGGAGTTCCATTGATCTTCATATTTAACTACCGAATACAGAAGATACGGTAGGCGACTCAAATATCTGGATAGCTTATAAAAGATTCTGCCCAGTATCGTTGATTTGCTCCTAAGAATTGAAGAGTTCCATCACTTTGTCATGGATTCCACCATCAGAAACTTATCAAACTATCACGAAACAACCCTTGAAGTATATCCTTTCTAATAAAAAAAGAATGCTTATGCAAATTTAAGACTTAGCCGGTTTTGTCATGGATGCCATCATCAGAACTGGTTTAAAAAAAAAATGGGACCCTATGACGAGCACCACCTTTCGTTTAAAAAAAAATCATCAAGATCGGTCCACCCAGTCGGGAGATATGAGGTATCAAACATAAAAAAAAATAAAGACGAATTGATAACCTACTCCTTTTTTTGAAGTCGGTTAAAAATAATAAACAACATTATTGTGACGCGTTTTATGTATATATAAGCAATGCCCCGCGGTTTCACGCGGTTTAATTTATTAGTTTTATTTCCTTTAGTTTCTGATTACTTCCTTTCAGATTATTAGATGCACACTTACATTCATAATCTAATCAATACACAGAGTTTACTTTACAATGATTATATATTATTTATTGTAGATCTATAAAAGAGGAATTATCCTGCCCTGTTTTGTTAAATCTCTAAGTGATTCGACAGTCGTCGTCATCGCTTCAACCGATGGACGTCCACTGCTGGACATAGGTCTCACGTAATGACGTCCACAAGGCCCGATCTTGCACCGCCTGGTTCTAGGGGCTACCGGCGACCCTCTTTATATCATCGGTCCATCTTGTGGGGGGTCTGCCTACACTGCGCCGTCCGGTGCGGGGTCGCCACTCCAGCACCTTCAGCCCCCAACGACCATCGGTCCTTCGGACCATGTGCTCCGCCCATTGCCACTTCAGGTTCGCGATTCGTAGGACTATGTGGGTGACTTTGGTTCGACTACGGATCTCTTCATTTCTGATTCGATCACGTAGAGAAACTCCGAGCATATCCATCTTCATCGCACGCTGAGTGCCTTTGAGCTTCTGCATGAAGCCCATAGTCAGCGACCACGTCTCAGAACCGTATGTCATCACTGCCAACACGCACTCTCTAAACTTTGAACGATTACCGTTATATATAAATCCATTTATTCAAAATCTTAACAAATTATATGCATAAACATTCCTCAAGCATCACTCCATCTAATCATTGAAACCTTATAAAAATCTGTTTCATAGATTTTGAGTATATCGATATTAAACAAACGGAGTGCTTTACCTTTTTTGACAGCTTCGCTTTGCTAGCAGAGGTCCCGGATTCGATTCCCATTAGTGGGCTAGTATGAGTCTAGAATGGGGGACTTCGGCCGTGGTTAGTAGACCTGTAGTGACAACACCACATTTATTTATATTTATACACTTACATATTTTAGAATAATTTTATACCTTGTTTTTACTGAGAAATATTGTATTATATAAATAGGATAAATATGCTAGGATACACATTATGAGATACATATATCATAAATATTGTAAAATAATTATCAACGAACGGACAGATCCGTACATCTCATTTTTATATACGTCGTATGGTCGTAAGGGACTGCGTACCCTCAGACCCTGTCCCAGGTAGTTAAAGCAACCACGTCTCGAAATCACGCTCTAGTTATGTTTGTCGTCTCGGTAAATACGCGTTGCTACTTATATATTAATAAACGTAATATTTATAATAGTGTCTCCTCTATCCTTTCAACCAGCATACCGTAACCATCATCCAATCCCTTTCAGTAGAATCCTACTGACTCAAAAATAAAAGTGAAAGTGCTTTATTGGTGTAGTCTTATTCACATTACACCTCCTCACCACCTCACCAGCGACCACCACGTCACTAGTGACCTACATCGCTTGTTTTCCGCTTTGTGTTCCGCTGTGATCAGATTAGTACGCTATCTCAGATTGTATCATCACTGACCATCAGATGTGGTCCTAATCAAGCGCTACCCTGTCAAAAATTAAAGAAAAGAATAGATTTTATTCAATTTCACTTATTTTACTAACGTTACTTCACATCTCATTACACGATACAACCGCATGAAATGAACGCGACACATCGTGGTTCTCATCTATACCTTATCATGTTACTTTATTTACCAATTTCACGTATATAGAATAGTAACTAGCTGCCTCATGGGTCTAGTGGACAGTTCGTTTGGTTATAGACTTGAGGTCCTGGGTTCCAGTCCCTAATTCAAAAGTGTAATTGAGTTTTCTGTTAAGAAATCACAGTATTTGCCTTGTGTTTGTAGTTGACGGCGTGCTCCATTCCCCTGCCTCATAATACACGCTAAACCGTCGGTCTTGTACCTGATCTCTATAACAATAGAAAGAGTGTGAGTAAATAGAGAGAGAGAGAGAGAGAGAGAGTGAATGAGTAGAGAATGCACTTGTGTGAACGTGTACACTTGTGTACTATGCCTCCCAATTCGCACTGGAGCAATGTCATGGCTCCCTGTTCTAAAAACCCTATCTCTTATGAGTAAGGAGGCCTGTGCCCAGCAGTGGGATGTTAATGAGCTACTTCCCTCGGTATACTATCTGACCCGTGCAATTTGATCTGCATCATAAACGAAAGAGATAACCAATTTGATTACCATAAAAAAAGCCACACAGACATTGTTTTTATTACTGACAGGTTAACGTTTCTAATATCACCTGATGTTAAATGATAATACACTTTAAGACAGATGCGTGCTAACCTGGTTAACATTCATTTATCCTACGGTTTCCTTACATCATATTTACTAAACTTGAGAAGGTATGCTTAGATGGCTTGGGCTCGTAGAGAGAATGAATGAAAGGAGACTGAAGAAATGGATTTATGAGTCAAGAGTGAATGCGAAAGTTGGAAGGGGAAGACCAAGGCGAATGTTCCTGGACCAAATCCAGGATATTTTTAATAAGGGCTAGGTCAAGAGTACTCCAAACCGACGAACTTGCATAAAAGGTTTAATGAGAATGAAAGAAGCGAAGGAGATATGCAAGTATCGTGGCAAGTGGAAGGACGTGGTTTCTGCCCACCTCCTGGTGGCTTTCAAGCTGAATTATTTATTACTTGTTGACTCTTATAGAGGGCTTAGGTAGATTGTAATAGATAGTATATCTTGATAGATTATGATACTTTACCATACCTGATGGAATTATACACGACAAGCAATTTACAATTCAAAATGTTGGGTTTACATACTCTGGATTGATTACAGCGCAGACGTCAGACTTTTAGCTAATATTCAAAGTTGTTTTCGTGATGTATCTTGTAATATAAGGTAAGTAGCAGCCTTTTGAGCTCCCACACCTGGGCACAGGCTTTTTTTTATTGTCGAGGGGGAAATCTTTATAAGATACCCGACCTTTTCGGGGGATAGATCTGGTGACGCGGTATTTTCCACAAAAACCCCCCAGGTGGCCTGCCTCGCCTGCCTGTTACCCCAGGTGCTGCCTGTACGTATAAATGGAGAGCTCCGGGATCTCCGGAAAATTCGCCGGGGCCTCCGCCACGTTGTGCTTTTTAGGCTCCTCCTATTAGGCGATACCTTTTGCTGGCAATAGGTGTTGTTTCCTGGATTCGTGTGTGTGCTAAGAAAACGGCCACAACCTCCCTTGCAGCCGCTCGCGACTCCAAGAAGCCACTATCAGGCACATTGAATGTCTGTTTATCAACAGGCTGGCCCCGGTCCTTGCTGTTTCCGGGAGGTAGTGGATCTTTCCCGTTCTCGTTCAGCTCTCTCCTTCTGGCCCATGACGGATTCACAGAAGGAGATCTTCGCCTTCCAAGAAGCCTCCTTCGCCAGCATCTTCGCCATAACTACTGGTAGGGAGAGGTCGTTCTTAGGGGCACAAGCCCTACTCCCTTGTAGGAGAGAGGGTTACAACATAAACCTATCACCTTTATGTACACGCACATACCTGTACACTTGTGGCATGGAGAACAGTTAACTCTCTGCGAGGTTATCATCTCGTTGAAGAAGGCAATGGAGAGAGAAAGAAAAAGGACACCACATGTCCCTCTTCTCCGAAGGAGGAGGCTGGGAGGCTGGGTTATTACAGCCGCCTTCAAGCTCCACTTTGAATACGTGAACTTCTTTGTCAAAACTTGGACTTCTCAGAGAGAATGTGCTCTTGTAAAGAGCGAGTTAAATTACAGGCAGTGGCAGTCTACGCATTCCCCAGAATTACTCCCTGGATAAGCAGGTCCTCAAGATGTTTTCGTTTTCAAGCACTTAAGTTTCAATGTTAGTAACTTAATGGCGCCTGCCTAGGGTTCGAAGCCACGACTTCTCTAAAGGAGAAGCTACGCGTCCCGTCAATAAATCATCGTGGCTTTCGGAAATAGCTCTTTTGCTGAAGATAAACGATAGTATAAACCTATGTGTATATTCTCGTTTAGAAAAGTCGCTGATTCGAAACCAAGACAGTCATGTTTCTCTATAAAAAGAAACTTATAACCCTAATAAACAACAGGTTTGTGTTTTGGAATAAATGAGATCAACTGCATTGCCCATGTCAACTACCGGTTGACACTGACATTGACATGATACTCTAGTTTTGTCTCATCTTCACAAATATAAGGATCTCATTCTTTTTATTTATCTATTTCGCTTCTCGGTAACTGTCGTAACAAAATATGTACAGATAACATCAGACATTAGAAAAAACAAAACAAATTAGTTACAAAGTGACCGTTACTAACGAAACGTGTGTGGCGTCGATGGTCGTTAAATTGTTTTATTGGTATTTTATAAACTGTAAGTGTTCATTAGTGATTATTTGTGTTTTTCATTATATAAGTGATGTGAATGACAATGAAAACCCTTGAGGTAAGTTTTAATTTATAAGATATAAGACTTTAAGTATAAGACCGACTTTTTTACTATCTCAAATTTTAGCGCGACATGACGCTACACCTAAGTATTAATTTGATAAACAATAGATAACATTGTTTAGTTTAACTGTTAACAAACATGAAAATCATAACACGTTTTTCACGTTTATTTAAATCCCAAGAGGTATTTTAGCGTCATTCGACCCGCGGGGCAATCGACGCAAAAATGTCCGTGCGGGGTAGAGCAAGCAGCAGTTATTTCCGATAGAAGGCGCGGGAAATTCCCCCATTTTGATCTGGAGCACCAAAGGTTTATGCAAACATTCTGCTTTGGGACCCAGGACATCAGCTTTCACAACCAGTGTTTTTTTTCCCCTGAGAAATGCATTTGCACACTCAAGGCACGAGGCCGAGAGTGTGGGACTTGCCGGATAGACTAGAATATCCACTAATATCCAGCGACACCCTCCTCACCCTGAATTGAGAGTGTCATAGCCTCCTTTGCGCATTCACCCTGACACTGCCGGATGAAACCGACTGAGGATGTTCAAGGAGGAGACAAGAGACGTTCTTTAAGACGCATTCTGCCCAAAGATTGCTCAGCCTCCTCCTGCGCAGGGGAACAGCATCTGCTGCAGCTTCCTGTACTCGCTCCATTGCTTCCTTCAAAGAAATGACGGATTCGCACAAAGAGGCAACTGCACTACATCCTATCTCACTGTCAAGCATGGCGTCCACTATACTTGGAAGTGAGAGATCCGCTCCGATGAAGGACACCAGAGCCGGACATTATGCTATAGTGTGGCCTGCTGTATCGACAGGCGCAATACACTGATGCCGGATAGGAGACTCTTCACGTCATACTATCTGATGCAAGTACTTTCCGAAACATCCGTGTCCGGTCAGTACTTGCACCAGCCTAAAGGTAAGCGATCCGTGCCGCCTAGCTAGCAATTGTTCATGGCAAGGACGAATCGCTTCCACTGTGACCACACCCGCACTTGGAACACAACTAAGTCTCCTTCCTTCTCTCTCCGTCTCTGATACTTTCCTTCTGCGAGATTACGGTCTCTCGAAAGATAGTGACCACCATCAAAAAGCCAAAAACGATATGCTGACGTTAGTCTACTAAAAAAGATAGCCGTGGGGAGGTTGTCTTTAATTTGCATCCAAATAACCATAACTGATCCTGTTACCGTATAAACATAACCCAAGTATATATATTAAAACGGTAATTATATACAAGCGGTTGGAAGTCGTAATGAAGTACTCGCTTTGCTAGATGAGGTCCCTGGCGAAGGCGAATTTAGGAAACTGCTTTTTTTTATTTTGTCTGGAGACTGGAGAGAGGGTTCGGCCGCAGCTTGTTACCACCCTACCAGCAAAGACGTACCGTCAAGCAAGAGATTTATGTTTATTTATTTATTTTACAAAATCCACAGCCCTCTTAAAACTGACATATCTATTAAGCGCCAGAGAGATTGCGCGTGGGTGTAGGTGTGTGTGTGTGTGTGTGTGTGTGTGTGTGTGTGTGTGTGTGTGGCGTCAAATACAAGCTACCTGCTCACTTTTTAAATTCATTAATTTTATTAATTCTTTTTTAAACATTTGTTTGTTGCTGTGGAAGATATCGACGGCAGAGTAAGATTTGTTATAATTTCTTTGAGTGCGGCAAATTATGGAATTATTTGCATAATCTGTTTGATAATGTGAAGTAAAAAAGTGGGGTGTTTGGCCCGTTCTAACTTTAGGTGTGTGAAACCGGAGAATATTTGATGTTAATTCAATCCTGTCATATTGATCTCCCTCTTTCAAGACACAATAGATTATGAACGACACAAAGTTGGGAATAATGTGAATATCTTCTTTGAGATGTCAGCGGAAATTAAGATGTTTCAAAAATTTTTATTGTATTATTTCTATACTTTGTTTCTGATATTTAACAGCTGTTAATGTTCCGTGTTACTTATTAGAAGTAATAATAATAAATCCAAAATGAGATAAAGATAATTCACCCAAATTCAATATATTCAATGTTTTTGCTATTTAACCATATATATAATATATAAATGTATATATATAATATAGATATAAATGTGAAATTTTGTTTGTTTGCATAGCAATTTCAGGCCTAAACCTCTTTACCCCTTACATTGTCCGGCCGCGTTTTTTATTGGCCCTCGTACTTTGCCCGCGCTGTTCTAACGTAAATAACAACTCTGGGGACTTAAATGTTCATGAAAGACTACCAAATGTTATGATTTCTATATTTGCTAATAGTTAAACTATACAATGTTATCTTTTGTTTATTAAATTAAGACTCTGGTGTAGCCTCATGTTGCGCTAAACTTTGAGATAGCGAAAAAAGTCCGTCTTGTATTTATGGGCTCATATCTTATAAATTTAAACTTTCCTCAGGGGTTTTCCTTGTTATTCTCATAACTTATATAATCAAAAACACAAATAATAACTAACAAACACTCATAGTCTATAAAACACCACAAAAAACTAAACGACCTTCGACGCGACGCACTCACCGTTAGGTACAGTCACTTTGTTACATATTTTTGTTATTATGACCTTAACAGAAAGAGATGCTTATATTTCTAATTGCGGCATCCAGGTTACATCAAACTTTGCAGAATTATTATTTATTTGTAACAATTAATGTATGTATGTTTTTTTTATTACTTTTAAAAGGGAGTAGAATGGAGCTTTGTGTAAAATTTGATCAATCATGAAGTTTCAGGTAACGGAAAGCTTCATTAAAAAAAAAACTTTTTTTTTAAACAAAGCTCTCCTTTTTTTCGTCAAAATTTCGATTGGATTCCTTTGGTTTAGTTTCTTTTCAAGTGAAAGTATGTAGGTAACTGTACAGAACACAATTTTACAATATATTTTTCTCATAAAATGTAAATTATTTTATTTTTCTGTACAATTTATTTATATTACAGCTTCTGCAATGTGCACTGTTAATAGTAAGCTGTTTCTTAGTCATATATCACCTGTAATTTATATAAATATACAGTTTACACTCATTGATATGACAATAACATACAATAAAGAAGAATAAAAAGATGACATTTGTCATAAAGAAACCAAATCCATCATGTTTTATAAATAAATAAATTATTGTCAATATAACACAGCGATAAATTTTCCGTTTTCCACATAAATTATAGAAGAAAGTTTAATGGGATAATCATTTGTGTTGAAACAGTTAAACTTTTTTTATTAAAATAGTGTAGAAATGAAGCTAAGCATGGATCGACTGCCCACAGTCATCAGCTGTTGTTTCTGCTGCTTTCTAAGAGCTGGAACTGTTATGATAGCTGTATTTTCTTTTGTTAGTAAAACTATAGCTTCTCTTTCATCTCCTATTATTAAATCATGATTATCTCATCATCATCACCTATATCTTGTTCAAATTCTAGACTGTCAATGAAGTGGTAGTACTCACTTAACATCTCGCGAAATGTATCATTTGAGGATTTTTTCATTATCAGGTCTTCGTATAATTAATCTTTTTTATAATCAGTCCTTTTTATAATCAGCCCTTTTATAATTAGTCCATTTTATAATCAGTAGATTTATAATTAGTCTTTTTTTATAATTAGTCCCTTTTTTAATCAGCCTTTTAATAATTAATCTTCTTTATAATAATATTTTTTTGTAAGAATTCTCTTTTACAATCAGCTATTTATTATCTTTTTTTATATTAAGTCCAGTATAGGATCAGCCTTTTTTTTATTAATGTTCTTTTTAATGAGTCCTTTTTATAATTACTTTTTACTAATAAGTCCTTTATATAATCAGCCTTTGTCATAATTTATCTTTTATACACTGAATCCTTTTCTACAATCAACTTTTCTAACCCTTAATCTTCTTTACAATGAGTCCTTTTATATAATCAGCTCTTTTATTACCAATCTTTTTTATAATGAGTCCTTTTTACAATTACTTTTTACTAAGAAGTCCTTTATATAATCAGCTTTTGTTATAATTAATCTTTTATACACTGAATCCTCTTCTACAATCAACTTTTCTAACCCTTAATCTTCTTTACAATGAGTCCTTTTATATAATCAGCTCTTTTATTACCAATCGTTTTTATAATGAGTTTTTTTTATAATTACATTTTTGTAATAAGTCCATTATATAATCAGCCTTTGTTATAATTAATCTTTTTTAGACTGAATCCTTTTTTACAATCAGCTCTTTTAATTAATCATCTTCCTTACAATGAGTCCTTTTATACAATCAGCTCTTTTTTTAATTAATCTATTTATATGAGTCCTCTTTTATAATCAGCTCCTTTATTATTAATCGTTTTTATAATGAGTTATTTTTATAATTACATTTTTGTAATAAGGCCTTTATATAACCAGCCCATTTTATAATTAATCTTTTTTATAATGTGTCCTTATTTTGTAGTTATCCTTTTATTACAACTCTCCAATGGATTGTAAAATACTTTTTTACGAGTATATATAAATTCTAGTCCAAATACATTTTTTAAACTAATAGTGGATCAATAGGACCAAAACAGAACATCTGTTCTGTGATTTCGGGGATCCATCCAGTTTTTCTTCGATTGTCTTAGATGGTGTTTCCCTTCGAGTCTGCTCAGATTTCCGTTACCTCGGCTCTATCTTCCAAAACGACGGCGGCATTGACCGAGATGTTACTAGCAGGATAAATGCAGGTTGGATGAAGTGGAGGCAGGTCTCGGGAACAATTTGCGATGCCAGAATGCCCCTTAAACTAAAGGGGAAGATTTATAAGACGATCGTAAGACCTGTCATCCTGTATGGATCAGAGTGCTGGGCCACCAAAGGGGAGAATGAAAGGAAATTGCATGCAGCGGAGATGCGAATGTTGAGATGGATGTGTGGAGTGACAAAATTGGATAAGATTAAGAATGAGTATATTAGAGGAAGTGTGAAAGTAGCACCAGTGACCGAGAAGTTAAGGAGTGGAAGGTTAGCCTGGTATGGACATGTAATGAGAAGGGAGGATAGCCATGTATGTAAGAGGGTTCTAAATATGATGGTAAGCGGCAGGGCCGGGAGAGGGCGACCAAAAAAAGTGTGGATGAATTGTGTGAAAGAGGATATGTGTATAAAGGGTGTGAATGTAGAAATGACAGCGAATAGAGTGAAGTGGCGAAAGGAAACATGCTGTGCCGACCCCACCTAGTGGGATAAGGGCAAGAAAAACAACAACAGTGGATAACTCTTGATTTTTATAAGTGTTTTTTATGTGTTACCTAATTAATTCAATGTAATTAATTAGTAGGGATCTTTAAATGATTCGAGGAAACTTCTTAAGCCTGTTTGAATAAAGCCTATTTCGATTTGTTTTCAGATATCAGGAGTAATATTCGCTCCTAATATAAGCCATACGAAAGGCTTTTGGAATATAGACCCTGTACTTTCTTACTACAGTGTTGCTACAGAAAGTGCTATACAGATAATACTGGGCATTGTGTCTATAATGCTGTGTGTTGCCAGCGTTCTTCTTCTAGTTGGAGCTATCTGTGTATGTACTATCAACTTCTTTACATAATCTATAGTAACTCAAAAACTACTCAACAGATTTTCATGCAGTTTTCTTCTATAGATAGTTTATTTTTTTAGGCAGGTTCTCGTATATAATTTGTTATTATTTTGTGTTAAAAGCGTGAAATATAACTGATGGTAAAAGGCGGAGGAAATCAAGTGGCGTGGCAGCTTTCATCAGAAACGCTGCCTAATCCGTTAAAGATATAACAAAATCATCAATGGCAGGATAATTTATATTTTATAGATCTATAATAAAGTCCTAAGTGGCATATATCTATCTCTTATAACTAACTTGCTATAACCATTTAACTTTTTAAGAACGGTCACATACAATGTGGTTATTAGAAAGTTATACAAACGGATACAGTAGCAATATTTAATAAATTAAATATATATCTTGTTTTCAGGATTTCATGTATATTATTTTCGTAGTTTACACTATATAATTTAAATAAGTATCTTAGGAGATATGAGAATAATACTGTTAACGCGTGAAATTGTTAAAGTTGCTTGGTATCGCAACGAGCTTTTCGTTGTTTCCCACTATTTCTACTTTATAACGTAATAAAAGCCGTATTTAGACTGTTATTTTTTCATCTATCTATCGAATGTCGCATTAAGTCCGGCAGTGGACTCAGTGACATCCAAGGCTTGCTTCAGGCACTTGAAAGAGTTTCGCTTGCATCAGGTCTTCAGAAAACCACATAATGTTTCTTTTATTCATAATATTTTATATATTTTGTTACAGAATATTCCAGTACTTATATTAGTCTACCAATGGGGAGCAGTGGTTTATTGCTGTACAGTGTTTCTATTGTTTTTTGTACTGGCTATGTTCTGCTTCTTCGTACATTCAAATTGTGCTTTAGCTGGTGCTGCATTATGTGGACTTATGGTGGTTGAAGTGTTACGTGAGTAAAAAACTTAATTATTATTTATTTGTGGTAAAGGCACATCGCTAGCAGAGATCCTGGGAGCACTAGAGCCAATTTAGTAATTGCCTTTTCTAATATATCTAAGTTAAGACTAATCGGAGGCTTCGGCTATGGCTAGTCACCACTCTACCAGCAAAGCCACCAAGGAAATCATTTGCTTTCCAGCTCGATGCTGTGTAAAAAGTATAAGAGGTAAAAAAGCTCAAACAAAGTCATTCCAAAACAAAGTACAAAGGGAAATAGGGACCTAAACATGTAGATAAAAAGATTGCTCAAGCTCATCTTCAGACTTCATCATCACGAGTATCGTGAAGATGCTAACTTTGTAAATATTATTTTATTTTATTTATTTTATATACTCTTTCTTCCAGACAACCTTAAGTAAAATAAATGCGGTAGAGATGAGAGCGTTGAGAAGTATATGTGGATTAAAACTGGGTGACAGAGTGAGAAATGGAGTGGTAAGAGAACATTGTGGTATAAAAGAAGATGTAGTGACTAAAATTGAGAAAGGTATGCTAAGATGGTTTGGGCATGCAGAGAGAATTAATGAAAGGAGACTGACAAAAAGGATTTATGGGTCAAGAGTGAGTGCGAAAGTTGGAAGGGGAAGACCAAAGCGAACGTTCATGGATCAAATCCAGGACATTTTAAATAAGGCCCAGGTCAAGAGTACTCTAAACCGACGAACTTTTATGAAAGGTTTAATGAGAATGAAAGAAGCGAAGGAGATGTGCAAGCATCGTATCAAGTGGAAGGACTTGGTCTCTGCCTACTATGAAGGGAATGAGGTATCAGGTATGTATGTAGCCTTAAGGAGAAAGAAATTGTGCTAAAGTAAGTGAGAGGTGCATAAAGAAATAATACATTCTAATATTAAACAGAGTAAATAAAATATACTTACATATACATACTAACAAAGTAATAAAAATAAAATTTGTAATAATATCATCTAATTAAATGACTTGTAACAGGAAATGTTTTGTAACCTCGTGTTTAAAGGAATTTAAAGATTGTGCTCGTCTTATCGTCATCGTCGATATTACACAAACAAACATTCAAAAGAAGGAAACCTTTTGAGTAATTGAATATAGTCTCCATCGCACGCTGAGTGACTCTGAGCTTCCGCATGAAGCCCTTAGTCAGCGACCACGTCTCAGAACCGTAGGTCATCATTGGATACACCCACTGTTCGAAGACTTTGGTCTTCAGACACTGAGGGAAATCTGACGTAAATATCTGGCGTAGCTTCCCGAACGCTGCCCAACCGAGTTGGATTCGGCAGTTGACCTCCTTCTCGAAATTGGATCTAATATTTGCTGAGCGTTGGCTGCCACATGTAGGCTAAGGGACCTTTTTAAGGTCCTTTTATTATAAGAAATATTTTAAGAATCTATAGTTGATAATTGCTTAAGATTTTGAAACAATAGCGCAGACGCTTTCTACGACAGCAAAAGGATCCATAGGTAGAAAGGTTTGAAATGTGCGCTATTATTTAAGGACCGCTTGGCCGAGGGAACCAAAGCACGACCGTCATGAAACCCGACGGACCATCAGGTATGCACAACGGGATACAAGACATGTGCACTGGCCTGAAATCCGAAAGCGTGGGATCGGAATGTGGAAAGTTGAAGACGTCGGGGTGGGAGTGCTCCCGCGGCGGTATATAATATCCAGATTTTGGATATGAAATCAGTGTGAAGTGTGAAGTTTGAAGGGTGAAGTGTGATATTGTATATGTTACAACATCACCAAGTGAAGAAACCCCACTTGATGAGACTTGATAACACTATCGAAGTTATCCAAGATTTCGTCGAGGAATCCCTCCGAGATCGCAGGGATAACTTTAAGAACTTCGTCGAGGAACCCCTCCAAGTTCGCAGTCATTATCGAGGCGCATCATCTTGATATATTACGAAGAATATATCAACGCCCGGCCAGCACGGAGGACGAAGACTGCCAAATTAAGAGGTTAGCTGCGAACAGTGGCCTCCCGACGTGCAGTCTTCGAGAAGAAGCGAACCGGACGACAGAAGCTGTGAGGAACGGAAGTCTGAAGACAACCCAATTGCCTTTGGCCGATATTACCTCAGTCCGAAGAGTGGGGCATACATCGTCAAAGGCTAGTCCTTCGAGAACATAGGATAGAAGTTGGTCTATAATATAACAGTCCGAAGAGTGGTATATATAGCGCCAATAGCTGGTCCTTCGAGCCGGATCAAATCGGAAAAAATGATGTACACAAGGAGCCACTTGGACGAGGGTCTAGAACGAAGACCACAGTGGTAAGTATTTAAGTATTTTTAAGCATTAAATAAGAAGTGATATATATATATATATATATATATATATATATATAGAGTCCAACAATAAATCCGGACTAAATCAGCGTGTCTTTACAAGAAACAAGACACGACACCGAAATTAAATTTCGTAGCACTTTCGTAGACATCGTAGCACTTATGTATACGAGACACTACGACGTAGCAGTGCTACGTTTATCGAATTAAGAGCGAGAAATTCATGCAGGTAGGGAAATAAGGGAACCACTTTGCCGTATTGAAGAGGAAAATGCAATTTACATAGACGTCTATGTAAATGGCACAGTTCTAAGTGTTGTTGTGTTTTCAAAACGCTTTTATTATCTTTGGCTGTATGTATGCGTTATGGCATAGTCATATGGGGATTTTCGTCAGACATTAATAAATTATTAATAATACAGAAAAGTATGATTCTCTTACGACTAAACCAGTCCTGCAGACCACTTTTTAAGAAGTACAACCTAGTAACTCTGCATTGCTTATATATATGAAGCAGCGGTATTCGTATATAAGCATATGGCCTATTTCAATAAATATGAAGATCTTGCAGAGTATCAGAGGAGAAACGTGGTCAACTTTATCTACCCAGATGTCGATTAGCAAACAGCTTCAAATCACCAAATGCTACATACATACATAGATAGCATCAAGCCTCATTGCCATAGGGGTAGGCAGAAATAACATCCTTCCACTTGCCACGATCCTTGCATATATCCCTCGCTTCTTTCACTCTCATTAAACCCTTCATACAAGTTCGTCGGTTTAGAGTACTCTTGACCTGGCCGTTAATTAAAATGTCCTGGATTTGGTCCAGGAACTTTCGCCTTCATCTTCACCTTCCAACTTTCGCATTCACTCTTGACTCATAAATCCTTTTTGTCAGTCTCCTTTCATTCATTCTCTCTACATGCCCAAACCGTCTAAGCTTACGTTTCTCAATTTTAGTCACTACGTCTTCTTTGATACCACAACGTTCTCTTATCACATTATTTCTTACTTTGTCACTCAGTTTTAATCCACTCATACTTCTCAACGCTCTCATCTCTACCGCATTTATTATACTTTTGTATTTCTTCTGCCATATCCAACTTTCACTACCGTACATAAGTGTTGGCACCAACACTCCTGCATGCACAGCCAGTCTGGCCCTTTGAGACACCATCTGGCTATTCATAAAGGCGTACAGAGCACCATTTTCTATATTCCCTGCATTCACTCTCCTTTTAAAATCAGTTTCACATGTTCCATCTTTTGTAAATTTAGATCCCAAATATAGAAATTCTTTCACCTTTTTTGTTTACATTCACTTTCATTCCTTTCCCTTTCAAAGCTTTATTCATTATATTTACAATATCCTGTAAATATTTGCGGATGACGCAAGTATTACTTGATCATCAGCGTAGAGTAAACATTTGATGAGTAATTCATTCATTCTTAACCCATACATACTTTCTTTTAAATCTGTCAAACATTTATCCATGAATAGGTTGAACAGCCATGGTGACGCAACACATCCCTGTCGAACACCTCTTTCGACAGGAAACCACTCCGTGTACGCTCCGTTTATTCTGACACAGGCACTAGAACCCTCATAGAGAGACTTCAATGCTTGGATCAGACAACCGCTCACCCCATACGTAGATAACGTTGACCACAGCTCATTCCTCACCACTCGATCATAGACATTTTTCTTTAGCTATTATTTGTTTATTATATTGTAGTATAAAAATTACCACTCATTTAAAGAAAACTAGATAGATAGATGGAAAATACTTAACTGTACATCACTTAAGTCTTATTGTATATCAATAAGGATCTGTTTATCTAAAAGATTCAATGAAACGTCAATTCTTACTTTACTCTGGCAATATATCTTGAATAACATTTTATATACTTGGAGTATCAGTAGGACCAAAACAGAACATCTGTTTTGTGATTTCGGGGCCTCATGCAGTTTTTATTCGATTATCTTAGATGTTTGTGTAAAAACTGCTAAATATCTTAATATTATTAAAATATCAGCTGGATCAGAGTGCCCGGCATGGGGACCCCAGCGGCATCTTTTAACGTCGTTGGTCGGAGGAGACCTTTCGTTGGAGGGTCTAGTTGGCGCAATGCTCACTAGCGAAAGGGAGTGGAGGGCAGTGGCCTCCTTCTGCGAATCTGTTATTTCGCTGAAGGAGGCACATGAGAGGCAGAGGGAGGATTCTATAGACGGTCCTCTTCTCCGGCGCAGGAGGTTGGGAGGTAGAAGGCGTAGATTTGCGGTGCTCCTACCCCCTTCCTAAATTCCCAGCAGATAGAGTAGATCGCGACAACCGATCCTCTGGTGCTCGACTAAAGGATGGGGCGGGTATCGCTAGGTTTTAGTGGTTTAGTGGTGTATTCTCTTTTTTTTGCGCTGGGAAATGCCTTTACGCACCCCGATGAAAGTTTTTCTAATTGGGAGTGTGGGACTCACTGATAACAGAATACCCACTAAAACCCAGCGGATCCCTCCTCATCCATGAGTGAGATCGCTAGCTGCATTCCACTCTAGTGACCCGGATGACACCGACCACGAGTACCTATCACTCAATAGGGAGAAACATGAAGCGCATAAGTGCGACTTCTGTCACTAAGTCTTCTCCGACGGCTAGGTAGAGCTCGGTAGAGCCTCTTGCTCCCTTAGTCTCCCATTAGCCTCTTTCAGGGAGATAACGGGCTCGCAAAAGAAGGCAACCGTCCTTCACCTAACTTCACTGGAGAGCATTACCCCTATTATGCTCTCCAATGAAATGTCTCTTCCAACCAGCGACAATAAGGTATGCCGCTGGGGTGCCCACGCTGGACATTCCGCCAGAGTAAGGTGAGCCGTGTCCACAGGAGCACCACACTCATGACAGGCGGGTGTTTCCTCGCGGTCAACGACCTGGTGCAAGTACTTGCCGAAGCAACCATGGCCGGTCAGCACCTGCACCAGACGGTAGGAAAGAGATCCCTGCCTCCTGGTGAGCCAATTGTCCAGATATGGAAGGATCGCCTCCACTGTGACTTTACCCGCAGTTGGGGATCCAAGATCTTCCCTCCATCTTTCGATCAGAGCTCTGTCGGCGAGAGCCCTAATGGTGTATTCTGGCTCACTGCCAGCGAGTCCCACACTCCCGTTCAGATTTTGTCTGAACGGGGTGCGTAAAGGCATTTCCCAGCGTGAAAAAAAAATAAAATAAAAACAAAACCGGACCAGGATGGGGTATTCAATAAAATACCACAATCAGTTTTGAATTTGTCTTTACATAGTTTTAAGAAATACGTCAAAAAATCCTTTTATAGAAGACATAGTATACTGTTGAAGACTGTTTAAGCGATAGAAATGTTTGGACTTGATTCCAGTGGCAAACAGAAGCAAAACATTACAAATTGTAACATACAAAAACTGTATTTATAAGAGTAACCGTAGCCGCTGTGTTTCTTGCCGGTCTTTTCATAGGAGACTCAACTTTCAGGACCGTGGGTAGATTTCTTAGCAAAGAACCGACAACGCAGATTGTGAGGTCGTATTTACTTTACTGTTATACATAAATGTTAAAACTGTGTTCTTAGATACCATCTCAGTTATAAAAGAAGCCCCTGGATAAATACGATGGTTAGTAACTGTAAAGCTGTCCACTGCTGGACATAGGTCTCACGTAATGACGTCCACAAGGCCCGATCTTGCGCCACCTGGCTCCAGCGGCTACCGGCGACCCTCTTTATATCATCGGTCCATTTGTGGGGGGTCGCCATGGCAGCACCTTTGATCACCAACGTCCATCGGTCCTTCGGACTATGTGCCCCGCCCATTGCCACTTCAGATTCACGATTCGTAGGACTATCTCGGTAACTCTGGTTTTACTACGGATCTCTTCATTTCTGATTCGATCACGTAGAGAAACTCCGAGGATAGCCTTCTCCATCGCACGCTGAGTGACTCTGAGCTTCCGCATGACTGAGGAATATGGGACGGAAATATCTGGCTTAGTTTCCCGAAGGCTGCCCAACCTAGTTGGATTCGGCGGTTGACCTCCTTCTCGAAATTGGACCCACCTAGCTGGACTATATGTCCCAGGTATGTGTACTCCTCAACAACTTGCTGTTCTTAACAAAATGGAAATAAAAAGTTACATCAATTACTTAATATCCAAACGTAATATTGAAAATGATAAATTACGTACACATCTTTATTAAATAACAACTGTTTATACGTTTATTAATTCATTTATTCAGTACATTGGCCAATTCAATATTCGTAGGTACGAAATACAGTCATCCGACGAATTTACGACAGTACATTGTCGAGATATAAACAAGGGAGTCTCTTAACCAGATCTGTCACTTCCAACAATTTAATGAGACGTTTTCCTCAATTAAATGTAATCCTTTCGAGGTTATCTCTATTTTACTTTAAAGTTTAATACGCTAAAATATAAGTGAAATGAATCATAATTGGTAACACAGGCTGTAAGAGTTAATTCTACTAAGAAGAAACCGGTAAATAAACTCAGTAATTACCCTATTAAATATAGTTTGTTACAATGTGTTTAGAGAGAGAGAGAGAAAACACTTTATTGCATACAAGATAAAAATAAAAAGACATGTACACTAAGATACTTATTACTATAATTATAGCGCGTAATAGTGTATATAATATATGTGTATATATATGTCGGAGAATCAGAGAGAACGGAGAAGCATAAAGCACAGGGGCGTAGGGTTCTCCGCCGACATCGTTATTAATTGGATGCATTATTTAATTTCTTATTCTGTGGGCGTTCATGGGTATTGTTGGTGCAATCAAACACTTTACTAATTGACTCGGTTTATAATGTTCAATCACTTAATGTTCCCGATATCAATTTACACAAACTCATTAACACTAATAGCTAGGAACGCGACAGTTTCAACAGTTGACTGTTCCGATCGAGCGCTACTCGACAACTGTCGAGTGACTCCCGCCGGACTGCCACCATTGACTCTGTCGACGCCGATAGATGGCGCCAGCGTTCCACAGATATCTGCCCTCCGACACGGCCATCCTGACCTGCACACGTCCCAGTGTGCTGGCTAATCTGAAACTAAACCTCCACGAGAATATCTTGTTCCGATCGGCCAATCCTGACCACACCTTCAACAAAAATCATTAAACTAATAGCTAGAGCTAAGCATTTTGTTATTGAACGTGAATCCTTATATCCTCCACGCTACTTACAAATTTAATTCCTAATTTTGGTAACAATATCTAAACCTACCACCTCACTTGTTAATGACGCATTTCGTTATAGAACCTGAACCTTCACAGCCTGCACCCGCACTACATACAAAATTAATTTCTATGGTTACAAAATCTAAACATACCGCCTCATCTTTCAATGGCCACCTCGCCTTNCCACTTCATCCAACCTGCATTTATCCTGCTAGTAACATCTCGGTCAATGCCGCCGTCGTTTTGGAAGATAGAGCCGAGGTAACGGAAATCTGAGCAGACTCGAAGGGAAACACCATCTAAGACAATCGATGAAAAACTGGATGGATCCCCGAAATCACAGAACAGATATTCTGTTTTGGTCCTATCTTCCAAAACGACGGCGGCATTGACCGAGATGTTACTAGCAGGATAAATGCAGGTTGGATGAAGTGGAGGCAGGTCTCGGGAACAATTTGCGATGCCAGAATGCCCCTTAAACTAAAGGGGAAGATTTATAAGACGATCGTAAGACCTGTCATCCTGTATGGATCAGAGTGCTGGGCCACCAAAGGGGAGAATGAAAGGAAATTGCATGCAGCGGAGATGCGAATGTTGAGATGGATCTGTGGAGTGACAAAATTAGATAAGATTAAGAATGAGTATATTAGAGGAAGTGTGAAAGTAGCACCAGTGACCGAGAAGTTAAGGAGTGGAAGGTTAGCCAGGTATGGACATGTTATGAGAAGGGAGGGAGGGTCCTAAATATAATGGTAAGCGGCAGGGCCGGGAGAGGGCGATCAAAAAAAGTGTGGATAAATTGTGTGAAAGACGATATGTGTATAAAGGGTGTAAATGTAAAAATGAGTGAAGTGGCGAAAGGAAGCAGGATGTGCCGACCTTACCTAGTGGGATAAGGGCAAGAAAAACAACAACAATCTACATTATTACAATATGCCTTTCGTAAAATGCTTTTTGTCGTATTTCCTAAAATTATGTGGAGACAAATCTGAAACTGATTGAGTTATCTTAATAAAAACGCGTATGCCCAAACCGTCAAATGATTTCTGAAACCTTCTTCATCAGGCAATATAAGTTTGTTTTTATTTATTCTATTAAAATAGGTTAGAAAAGTCGATTCTCTTGAGAAAAGACTGGTAAAAAACTCAGCAATTACTCGCTGAAATATAGTTTTTGTCTAACACTTCTTTATGATTCCGTGACCTTGGAAATTAGGGACCTTTTTGTATATAAAGTGTTAGGAGACAGTGCTAATGAGACCTTTGATGATGGGACAGAAAAAAGACCGATCCTGATTAAAAGAAAATCATATTTTTGAAACGTTTCATCATGTTTGTATAGCAAAAGAAATAGTTAGTTTCATAAAAATTAAATTTCTTTAAAAAAAAACCGAAATAAAACACTAGATCAGCTGACGCTCGGGTCAAGGAACGCATGGGTGTGGCGTCGTTTCGTGTTCAATAGCTGTTTGTTTTTTTAGTAATGTATTTTATATGAAAATATCGTTTCAATATCGTCCCACTGCTGGGTACAGGCCTCCTCAATCATATGAGAAAGGGTTTTAGAGCATACACCACGCTGCTCTACTGAGGATTGACAGGCATAGATTACAAATGCACTCTCTATTCTGTCACTCTCATAGTTCGATGTGTCGGAAATCCGATAAAATTGGAGAGAAATCACATTCACTTTCCAATTTCCGGTAAATTTTAGAAAATCTCGCTAATAAAACGTTTTAAAAATATGATTTTCTTTTAATCAGGATCGTTTTCTTCCATCCCATCATCAAATGTGTTATTAGTGCTATCGTCTGTCTTCGTTTTCAGGGGCGGTCTCTTTACACCTTGTTCATTGTTTCTATTATAAAATTGCATGTTCCATTTAACTATTCTACAGCGAAGTTATCCCTGTTAATTCTATCAACGTAGAAGCTCTACGTCGTAGCCGTTCTACGACATCGAGCTACGTCAAAGTGTCTACGACAACTTCTCGTAGCAAAGGAGTCTTAAGACTTAAAACTTGACAGTTTTACTGTACTTGTACTTGCTTCAATAGTAAAGGTCTTAGGTTCGATTACCAGGAGAGCAGATTTAGTAAAATGGTTTTCTAAGTTTGGATTGCTAGGAAGAAACACGCTCATCTGATAAAAGGCAATTTACCTCTTATGGTTTCTTCACAGCATCGTACAGGAACACAAATATCTTTGCTTTGCTGGTAAAGTAGTAACTAGCCACAGCTGTAGCCCACCAGTTCCAAACCAAACTACCAAACCACTGCTGGATATAGGTCTAACGTAATGACATCCACAAGGCCCGATCTTGCGCCGCTTGGCTCCAGCGGCTACCAGCGGCCCTCTTTATATCATCGGTCCACCTTGTGGGGGATCTGCCTAAACTGCGCCATCCGGTGCGGGGTCGCCACGTCCATCGGTCCTTCGGACTATGTGCCCCGCCCATTGCCACTTCAGGTTCGCGATTCTTAGGACTATATCGGTGACTTTAATTCTACTACGGATCTGTTCATTTCTGATTCGATCACATAGAGAAACTCCGAGCATAGCCCTCTCCATCGCACGCTGAGTGCCTGAGCCTCCGCATGAGGCCCATAGTCAGCGACCACGTCTCGGAACCGTAGGTCATCACTGCAACCAAAACAAACTATACAGTTTCCTAAATCCAATATCCTAAATTGAACCCTGGTTTTCTGATAGCGAAGTAAATGTACAATCAGTTACATTTATATTTTATGTATTAACTTGCTTAAATTGTCGAAACTTTGACAAGGGTTTATATAACTGACTCGTCGGTCTAGGGGTTAGCATGTTCAACAGACATGAAGTCCTGGATTCTTGTGCCGGGTCGGGCCAATTCAAAAATCGATGTTGAGGTTACTGTTAAAATTTTCTCAATATTTGCCCGAAGTTGGGAAGTTGGCGATGTGATCCCTTGCCTCGGAGAGAACGCTGAGCCGTCGGTCCTGCACCAGATCTCTCTCCGATCGTGTCAGATTTCCGTCACATCGCACTTTGAGCAGTGGAGCAGCGCGGTAGATCTATGCTCTAATAACCCTCTGTCTCTCCAATGAGTGAGGAGGCCTGTGCCCAACTGTGGGACGTTATTGGGCTGCCACTTACCTTATGTTAAGTTAGCGTTCAGGTTCAAGTTCATCGAACCAGGGACATTTGATAGCAAAGCGAGTACTTGTACTAGCAAAAATAGCAAAGCTTTCTGTTTGTCTGTTAACTCAGTATCTATTTTTAATTGGCCCAAACCGGGACTCGAACCAAAGACCTCATGTATATAGCCAAAAGTGGGGTATATATTGTATATATAGACTGGCAATGCTGCAGTATTCCCATCAGACTGAGATTTTTAAATTCTTTATATCTTTTAAATGAAATGTCACATTTTAATAATTTAAAAAGTATTTTACAGGGATTGAAATGATCTTCAATATAAAACATATAATAGGATAATTAATACAGTGGTATGAATAATATGGTTCGATTATTGTCGGCATTTTTATTAACTTTTAAAATGCAAAAAAGTACAGTAACTACAGTAGTTAGACATATGGTATCGTAGACTTTTTTGAAGATATTAATACTCTCTATAATATTGTAGAACATTTTTTTGTCCTATCATCAATAGTTTCCCCAGCGTACGAGATGACAGATTTTTTGTGACCAATTTTTTCACACCTTAAGTTACATTAATGCATTTTTATTATGGATCCCTATTTTATATCAGAAAGTAATATAGCCTATGTCACTCAGTGAAAATACAGCTTTCTAATGTTGAACAAATTTTTGAAATAGGTCGCATAGTTTTTGAGTGAAAACGTTACAAACATACATACAAAAACACAAATGTTTGCTCTTTACAATATTAGTTTAGATAATCAAATAATACTTGTTTCAGTAACCATTTACTTTGTGATCGTCGCCAATAGTCTGCGAGTTTCGTTGAAGTTCTTATCAAGTGAGGTCGTGATGCTTTGATAATCAAATGTCTGTGGGAGTGCACCTTAACGTACTCTACTTTGAGCTCCTGTGAAAATGTCACAAAAACATCAAGTCTTGTCTTTTTATATTATTTGGCCGAGTAAATGATTTTGTATATCTGATGACTTTTCTTTTATAAATACAAAAATACTGTTTCCTTGATGGTACCGGTGTCTTCGATAGTTAAACATACAGAAGACTTCCATATATCAGTCATAGTACCAGTCTCTCAAAAGAAATTTTATATTTAATTAGCTTACTGCGTGAACACATCGGATCCGAGGGGCGCGGGGGTTATGTCAATCAGGAACCTGGCTCTTAAGGATTCAGTCGCTATTAAGCGTTTACAAAAACGGTGATTCGGTCTGCAACGCGAAGAAAATTATGCAATATCGAGGTTTTCGCCACTTAAATGATGCTCCAATCATTCCTCTTGTTGAATTCATATTCCCAGCAACTTAATACATGGTTATTAACACAATAACGGACACTTTTAAAACCTTGCACTTTCGTAACGTACCCTCATCAACCAATATCATCTTGGCACACACACATCTTTTTACGAGCAAACAGCAGTTTTCTTTGACTACTATTAAATCAGCGCCTGCATATTCTACACCCCGTCTTCTGAACACTGAAAAGACATAACAAGTGGTCCTTCGAACCAGATCGGCTTCGAGTGATAATCAGTCCGTTCGTGACGACGACCTTTCAACTTGGAAACGCGAAAGTGCTTTAAATGTACATAGATCATCATTACACCGCCTTATGCACAAAGACCTAAAGCTGCACCCTTACAAAATTCAATTGATGCAAGAATTAACCAAACAACATGGTGCCAACAGGATGGAGCAACTTGACACACGTCCAACATGCCTCTGCCACGTGTTCGTGAAATTTTCTCAGGCAAATTGATCTCCCGGAGAGGTGACATAAATTGGCCTCCACGCAGTCCAGACTTAACCCCTATGGGGTTATCTTAAATCCAAAGTTTACGGCAGTAAATCTACTTCACTGGCGCATTTGAAAGACAATATCTGTCACGAAATGGCAGCCATCCCTGAGTCCATCTGGTGAGCCGTCATAAGTAATTTTACTGTACGATTATATGAGTGCCGAGAACGCGAGGAAATTTCTTTTGAGACAACCATTATAAAGCTGTGGTTTGGAGTATCACTGCATAACTTCAGGTTCCGTGGAAATATGGAGAGATCTTCAATTTATCGGATCGAGATAGCAATCTAAATTATTCTTAAATCTACTAGATTTGCACAAAATTTATCAAAACCGATTCTGCCGCTTAGAAAAAGCTCTTTGGCAAATGGGAACAGCACTCCTACATTGGATGAAATAGTATATGTTGTAGGCGCGCTAACGCAATGTCAACTACCGGTTGACATGTTGCGATTGTTCTGTCTCAATTCGGGTAATCAAAAATATTTCTTTCTTTTTAAGTCATACTGTGTATTATCTTTTTCGCTTCTGTATAACTGTCGTAACAAAATATGTGTAGAGATACAACTAGACAATGGAAGAAACAAAAAATATCAGTTGCAAAGTGATCGTTACTAACGGTGCGTATGTACCATCGAAGTTTGTTATGTTTTTTGTGGCACTTTATAAACTGTGAGTATTTATTAGTGATTATTTGTTTTTGATTGTACGAGTGATGTGAATGACAATGAAAACCCTTGAGGTAAGTTTTAATTTTTAAGATAGGAGCCTATAAATACAAGACGGACTTTTTTACTATCTTAAAGTTCAGCGCAGCATGACGCTACACCAGAGTCTTAATTTCATAAACAAAAGATACTTAGACTACCCGGCCACGGGTCGAATAACGCCAAAGTGCTAATAAATAAAGTATACAATATTACCTTCTGTTAATTAAATTAAGACTCTGTTGTAACGTCATGTTGCGCTAAACTTTGAAATAGTAAAAAAAGTCCGTCTATTTATGGGCTGATAAACACGAATAATCACTAATAAACCCCCACAGTTTATAAAATACCACAAAAAAACTTAACAAACTTTGACGCGACGCTCGCACCGTTAGTATCGGTCACTTTGTAACTTTTTTTCTATTGTCTGGTGTTATCTCTACCCATATTTTGTTACGACAGTTATTGAGAAGCGAAATGGATAATAAATATTATGGTTTAAAAAGAGAGATGGTTATATTTCCGATTGCCAAGGTCGCAACAGACCTATTGGTTTATGTCAACTAGTGATCGATACGGACAATCTAAGTCTATAATCTAATCCGGATCACTTCCCTTATCAATATCTAGTTTTTTAAAGTAATTTTTGATTATATATGCTATATAATAGATGTAGAAACAACAGTGCACAAGAAAAACATGAGATGGAATTAATATTCCACCACAGAGTAATTAAAGATAATATTATTTGACAGGCATATGTCACATTGGAAATGTATACAACGTTTTTGATAGTGAATTTATTTATTTTATTATATTTTTTACAAAAATCACAGATAAATCATTCTCAGAGACCATAATTAGTAAAAATGATTTTAGACGAGTTACCATACTTTGAGAAATGTTTGTTCTTTATAAATCTCCGAATAGCTACGATACTTTTTACGATCTACCTTTTGGTAAGTACCACAGCTGAAACATATATCGCCCGCTTTAATATAAGATAAGTAGCAGCCCATTAACGTCCCACTGCTGGGCACAATTGTGAGAATATGTGGAGTCTGGCAATTGAAGCAACGTGGTGAGTCTATAACTTTAAAAACCCCCTCAGCTATGAGTCAGGAAGCCTTTCCTAGCAGAGGGATGTTAAAATGCTGCATATTACCTCTATTACTTGTTTACTGTATAAGTGTGCATTATTTCAATGTATTTCAGATTTTGCCAGTTTATTTTATGACGTTCACTCATCAGGAGACTTACGAATTTTTTAGATACATATATTTTCTTGATAATCAGGGTTATTTCTTTAAAAAATGGTTGGGGCATATTTTCTTACTATGGATCATTATTGCACTGTTATTGATCGTGGCATGGAGTCATCTGATACAGGTAAAATTATTGTTTTATTAAATGTGGGCGTGTGTAAAAACAGTGGGCATAAGTGGACGGAGCTGTTGAAATAATAATAGTACTTTTCCAATACCTCATAAAACATCCATTTAAATGATTGTATATGGTGTAAAAGGTAAAGTAAAAAAGGTAAGTAGTAACATCCCACAACTGGGCACAGGCCTCCTCTCTCATAATTATAAAGAGGAAAGATTTGTAGTTTTGTATGTTTGTAACGTTTTCACACAACAACTACTGGACGGATTTAATAAATTGGAATTGGAATTCAACATTAGAGAGCTGCATTTTCACTGAGCGTCATGGGCTATATAATTTTTATTATAAATACATACATACATAGCATCACGCCTCATTCCCATAGGGGTAGGCAGAGACAACATCCTTCCACTTGCCACGATCCTTGCATATCTCCTTCACTTCTTTCATTCTCATTACACCTTTCATACAAGTTCGTCGGCTTAGAGTACTTGACCTGGCCCTAATTTAAAATGTCCTGGGTTTGGTCAAGGAACGTTCGCCTTGGTCTTCCCGTTCCAACTTTCGCATTCACTCTTGACTCATAAATCCTTTTTGTCAGTCTCCTTACATTCATTCTCTACATGCCCAAACCATCTAAGCATACCTTTCTCAATTTTAGTCACTACATCTTCTTTGATACCACAACGTTATCTTATCACACCATTTCTTACTCAACGCTCTCATCTCTACCGCATTTATTTTAATTTTGTGATTCTTCTGCCATACCCAAGTTTCACTACCATACATAAGTGTTGGCACCAACACTCCAGCATGCACTGCCAGTCTAGCCCTTTGAGACACCATCTGGCTATTCATAAAAGCATACAGAGCACCATTTACCATATTCCCTGCGTTCTTCTTTCAATATCACTTTCACATGTTCCATCTTTTGTAAATTTAGATCCCATGTAACCAAATTCTTTCACCTCTTCCACTTGTTCCCCATCTATCAAAATATTTCCATTCATCATAGATTCATCTCGATCAAAAAGCATAACTTTCGTTTTCTTTACATTCACTTTCATTCCTTTCCCTTTCAAAGCTTCTTCATTAAATTTATTATTAATAATTCCTGGTAAATCGACGATTTCATAGTCTCCCCTCTAATCCATAAAAATGCCTGAAAATAGTAAAAACGTCACAACTAATCATCATATTTTCCCTGAAATTTACATTTACGACATGTTAGGGACCGGATCGGTTTCAAAGAGGGTGTCTTCTCCCTGGAGAACGAAGGCGGTGACGAACTGAAATTATCCTATATTTTATTAGGTTTTTTGACTGCCTCGGAATAACACTGCTTTTTCCGGTGGGCACGTAGAAGGGCCCTGCTGCGTCGTGGAGGAAACGTTGCTCTAAGGGCGGCTTCTGTAAGGCTCGGACCTAGGCTTAAAGCAACGTTTGCTGCTGCTGAAAAGGACAATCGGACAGATGTTTAGTCTTGATGCCCATTGGTCTGCGACTGGGGGCCGCGGCCAGGGTGCGTCAGATAGCGGGGACCTCGTCTTCGCCGGCGAAGACGCTGTGTTTGTGTGATTGTGTGATTGTGTACGGGGCGTTGTCAATTGTAATCTGGTCGTCTGGGTCGTCAAGGACGTGTTTGGGCCGCCTCTTCCTGCTAAGGAAACCACTTGAGGCAATTCCTTCTCACCCCGACTTGTGGCAATCTCACAAGTCCCCGCGCTATTCTCTTGTGATTCCAGAGCACTTCGAATAGTAACATTATCGCTTCGTCTTAATTGGTCAATATGTCGATGTATCCTTGCCAAAATCATCAACCTGAGTACTGCCTTAACCAAACTTCCTCACCTGGAGCTAATGTTCGATCTACGAACAAAAAATGTTCTACAATATCATAGAATGTCCAACTACTGCAGTTATGCCACTATAACTACTTTCATACATATTAAAATTTATAGTTAGACAATAATCATACCATATTATTCATATCTCTGTACTGACCTTTATTTTATTAAAGGATTTATTAAAGACCGTTTAAATACCTGTAGAAAACTTTTTAAATTATTAGAATCGGACATTCCATTCAAAAGTTATAACGAATTTAAAAATGTCAATCTAAAAAAATAACAGAGTGGTATTGCTTGTATAGAATAATAATGTTTACATACATACATACATAGCATCACGCCTCATTCCCATAGGGGTAGGCAGAGACAACATTCTTCCACTTGCCACGATCCTTCCATATCTCCTTCGCTTCTTTCATTCTCATTAAACCTTCTATACAAGTTCGTCGGTTTAGAGTACCCTTGACCTGGAACTTAATTAAAATGTCCTGGATTTGATCCAGGAACGTTCGCCTTGGTCTTCCCCTTCCAACTTTCGCATTCACGCTTGACTCATAAATCCTTTTTGTCAGTCTCCTTTCGTTCATTCTCTCTACATGCCCAAACCATCTAAGCATACCTAATAATGTTTAAACTGATTAATTAATTCGGTACCCATCTGTATAAGTGTGATACATAATATGCTCTACTATTGTATTAATCATTGTTTTTTTTTTATGTTAAGAACGAATATGCTCAAGATATATATCTGCAAATCTGCATCTGGTTGTCTCTTGGCACTGCGGTAGATCAGATAGTGTTCTGCTTCTTCCTTTGGGAAGTTTGCTTCAACGACCACAGTTGTGATGATTCTGGAATCTACGTGGCTTGCAATATATGTTATTTATGTGGTAACACTTGTACTTAACTTACTTTTAACTTATATAATAATGAATGATAAAAACGATTCAGGCAAATCGATTGGTCTGCATCCTTGCAAATCTTTCCCAAATGTTAGCGATCATTATTATTTCATTTGTGGTTTTCTATTAAATTACTATATTTGTTTATTATGCTGAGGTCTTTATAATTATATCAGTGAAACGGAAACGCAGTCCGGAATATCTCAAATTTAAGAAGTCGTCGTTTTCATGACGACTGTGATTGGTGGACTTATTTTTTTTGAGTTTGGTATAAGAGGGGTGGCACAGGGGAATGAAGCAATTTTCGCCTAGTGACAGTTCTTAGTTTGTATCAATGATGGTACTGTGCTTTAAGTCATTCAAAGTATGTAATATAATATTGAAGAATAAATAATAGTATTACTTAACCTGCAAATCTGTGAGCGACGCTAAAATATGTATCTCTGAAACTAAAAGGCTGATTGAAATGAAATTCTACATAGATTTCTCCATATTCAAACGGTAAATGATTACTTCCAGCGAGATTTCTAAAACTATTCGACACAAATGTTCCATCGAACACAGACCATTGATTTTGTCAAGTATATTAATATCTTTTTAATACAGTAACTTCAAATACTCTTAATTCCAATAAGATTTTACAGCAACATTGAATTATCAAAAGGTTTCGCCACATATTACTTAAAATCTAAAGGTTTTATCGTCCTGAGATGATCTCGAAATAAAGTCAATTACATATCCTTTTATTCATAATATATATAATAATACTTGTAATAGCTATAATACTTGTTTCTTTGTTTAATTTTGCAGGGGTATTCTACTTTCTACTCATCGTCAACAGCTATCGAATGGGTCAGTCAGAAGAATAAAGACTATATATAATAAAACTGCTTCTTATTTTTAAATTTCATGTAATTGATTGATTTTTTTACACCATATCATTAAAATATTTATCGTAGAACTTATTGTAAAGATTGACATCAATTCAAACCAGAACAAGTGAACCAATAGCTCATACCGATGAAGAAATCAGCTGATCCAAACAACTTCGTCTTGAAAGGTTCATTAATGAGCGCCAAAAAAAAATAGGCCCTGCTCTCATGACCTACCACTACTTATACCTTGTAAAACTCCCCCACTCAAAAAATAATAACTTCACCAATCACAGTCGTCATTAGAGCAACGACTTGACCCATGGCTCAGGGTATGTAGATTAAAGAATTTCCTAGCGAAGGAAATGCCTGAATTCCTGGTTGTTATAAGTATAATTCGATTAATCCTGATTTATACACACATTTCTATTAAACATTAAACTCTATATATTAATACTTTCTTAAGGCTCCTCTAATACACTTAATATCAAAACTGTACTCTACGAACAAGCTCCGCCAGCCTTTTTTTGCGCTGGGAAATGCCTTTATGCACCCCAATGAAAGACTTTTCCAATCGGGAGTGTGGGACTCATAGATAATTGAATACCCGCTAAAACCCAGTGGATCCCTCCCCATCGATGAGTGAGATCACTAGAGGTTCCCTAGCTACATTCAACTCGTGAACCCGATGATACCGACTGTGAGAATTTCTACCACCAAGCCTCCTTGAATGGCGAGGGAGGACTTTAGCTGCTTGATCCCCTAGTCTCTCATTTGTCTCCTACAGCGAGGTAACGGTCTCGCAAAAGAAGGTAACCGCCTTCCACCTAAATACATTGGCAAGCATTACTTCAATCATGCTCTCCAGTGAAAGATCTCTTCTAACCGACAGCAAAATATGCCGCTGGGGTGCCCACGCTGGACTCTCCGCCTGGAGGCGGGCATCGACCTGGTACAAGTACTTTTCGAAGCAAACATGGCCGGCAATCACCTGCACTAGACGGTAGGAAAAAGATCCGTGCCCCCTGGTGAGCCACTGTGAGCCAATTGACCAGGTGAGGTCGGATCGCCTTCACAGTCACTATACCTCCAGTTGGAGACCCAAAATCTTCCCTCCATTTTTCGATCACACCTCTGTCGGCGAGAGTCCTGATCCTTTGAACCTGGTCGTTGTAAGAGTCAGCGCCTCTAGAAACCCTTGTAGCTATGCACTGATAGGTGACTTCAAGGACTTTCGCGTGTAGTTCCCAAGGGAGGTTGCCCGCCAGGAAAGTCGCTGCCGTCTAAGAAATTGTATGGTACCCCCGTATTACTTTAACCGCTATTACCCTCATGCTTCACCAGCCTGCCAACGTAACGTCACCCTGATCTCTCAAATAACTGCTTTATTGATCTAGTGGTTAGCATGTTCGCCTATAGACATGAGGTCCTGGGTTCGAGTCCCGGTTCGGGCCAATTCTAAATCGATATTGAGTTTTCTATTAAGATTTTCTCAATATTAGCCCGAAGTTAGGAAGTTGGCGGTGTGATCCACCCCCGTGTCTCAGAGAGCACGCTAAGCCGTCGGTCCTGCGCCTGATCTCTCTCCGATCGTTTCGGATTCCCGTCACATCGGACTTTAAGAGTGATGGAATAGAGAGTGCACTTGTGTACTATGCCTGCCAATCCGCAGTGGAGCAGCGTGGTGGGTCTATGCTCTTACAACCCTCGCTCTTCGGAGTGAGGAGGCCTGTACCCAGCAGTGGGACGTTAATGGGCTGTTACTTACTACTTAATCAAATATTTCATCATAATACATTTATTATTTAATTAAAATCTCGCTAAATTTATGATAAATAATTTATAATGGTCAAATTAAATACTTTCCAATCCCAGTATTTCATTAAATTCGTTCTTTACGATTTTGTTTAGAGTGATTTTCTTTTTTAATTATAAACATGTACATAATTTTGTACACCGTAAAAAATATATAAAGTACCTACACACCATTAATGTTATAATCTGTGGCGCGTGAATCTATTAAACCACAGAGTATAATAGTTAAAAACTTAACGAACCTCTTTTCTCCGTGATTATGTCAATGTGAAGTCTAAACAGCAATTTTATTGATTATTATAATTGCAACTTTATAAAAAAAATACTATATGCTTCGAGTACACTGTTTTCCTTTATCGTAGGTAAATTAATTTATTAATAATAAGGGATAAATGGAGATTTAGTTGAATTAAATTCTGTTAACATGTGTCTGGAGAAATGGCCAGTTTTTGACACATTTCTGTATTATATAAACCTCAGACTTGGTTGTATTATAATAGCAGCATTTCTATTGGTAAGATTTAAAAGTCGCTACAGCTTTTTCCACATATGACTGATGAGGATAATAAAGAACGACTCAAAATCTAAACGACCCTGAAAGTAGCAGACAAAACATACGAAAAAACTTAGGTGTATCATAAGAATAAAAAACTCTAGAATCCAACTTTTTTTAATTCTCCACATGTGTCAGTTTTCCATCAAATTTTTTTTAATAATCCTTAATTTGACGATGAACTAGCCTGCTGATAATATTTCCAACAGTTTAACTCAACATCATTCATGATTTAAAAAAAGGGTGCATCTTCTTCTGAGAGTAACCCACAACTAACTCATTCGAAGGCCCCTTTTTATCACCATTATTTTAATTAATTCTACGCTTTTGCTTGCAGAGGTAAATTAAGAAAATTGCATTTTCCAATTTCTATATGTCTACAGGGAGGCTTCGGTCGTGGTTACCAGGTTACCTAACCAAGAAAGACATGCCGTGCAAAGAAACAATTGAATCCTGGTACCATGACGTGCAGAAATGATGAGTGAAATTACCTCCTAATAGGTTCTCTATCTCTGACTCACTTCAACCGATGGACGTCCCCTGCTGGCCAAAGATCTCACCTAATTATATTGTCGGCGGTACACCTATAGCGGCTCCTGGCGACCCTCCTTATATCGTCTGTCCACCTTGTGGGAAGTTTCTAGCATCTTCGGGCCCCAATATCCATCTGTTCGTTGGACTATATTCCGCGCCCATTGCCATTTCAGCTTAGTGATTCTTAGGGCTATGTCGATGACTTGGGTCCTTCTACGGATCTCCTCCGAAGAAGCTCCTTCTCTCCTACGAAACTCCAAGCATAGTCCTCTCCATCGCGCGCTGTGTGACTTTGGGCTTTCGAATAAAGACCATAGTCAGCGACTACCTCTCCGATCCGTAGGTCTTCATTGGCGACATGCACTATTTCTTGAAGATTTTGGTCTTCTGGCACTAAAAAATATTGGACGAAAAGATCTTACGCTGCCCAACCGAGTTGGATCCGGCGGTAGACCTCTTCCTCGAAATTGGACCTACCTAGCTGGACTATATGTCCCAGGTATATATACTGGTCAACAATTTCGAGTGCAGAGGTCATCGAGCATAGTACAAAGATCTTCCAAAATTTCTGCCATAAAGACCACAACCATATTGGGCATCTGCATTATTGGCACAGCTATCTAAAATTATAACCTACTAGGTGCCAGAAGACGAAGCTCTTCGAACAGTGCGTGTTGCCAGTGATGACCTACGGCTCGGAAACATGGTCGCTGCCTATAGGCCTCATTCGAAAGCTCAGAGTCACTCAGCGTGCGATGGAGAGGACTATGCTCGGAGTTTCCCTACGCGATCAACTCAACAATGAGAAGATCCGTAGCAGAACCAAAGTCACCGACATAGCCCTACGAATCGCGAACCTGAAGTGGCAATAGGCGGGGCACTTAGTCCGACGGACCGATGGACGTTGGGGCCCGAAGGTGCTGGAGTGGCGACCCCGCACCGTGGCGCAGTGTAGGGAGACCCCCCACAAGGTGAACTGACGACATAAAGAGGGTCGCCGGTAGCCGCTGGAGCCAGGCGGCACAAGACCGGGCCTTGTGGACGTCATTACGTGAGACCTATGACCAGCAGTGGACGTCCATCGGTAGAAGCGATGACGACGACGAGGTTAGCTTGTTTTTATCTTAGACTGTCTGTAACTATTGCCCATATTGCCCATATTTCCGGGGCGTCCTTGATGTAATCCAAGATTCCTCCACAACGTCGGATATGAGAAAAAGTTCAACGCTGTGCCAAGCCGAGGGTTGGTCTCCCTTTTAAGGGTTCGCCTCTCCTGGTTACGCTGTAAAGGCCAGTAGGGCTGACAGCTAAGGACACTCCAAAAAATAAAAGTCAATTATATACCAGCTGATCTGCGCTTCCTCTGTCTTAAATATGAAATTTTTATGAGCTAAAAGAGGTTATAGCGAGTCCACTTTAAAAGATAGACGCATACTGTTGAGGACTTTTTTTTAGAACCTTTTAGGGGGAATAACTTTGTCATACATGATATTTGCGAAACTTTAACCGTTTACTCAGCATGAGCAGCGGAAGCTCTCAAATAGGAAAAGAACCAATTTTGATACATTGTTGCATTAATTCGATTATTTTTAGCCTATAGCCTTTCTTGATAGATGATCTATTTAAAACTGAATGAATTTTTCAAATCGGACTATTAGTTCCAGAGATAAGTGCGATCAAGCAAACAAACTCTTCTGTTTTATAATATTAGTATTTAAATTGCAGATTTTAACAACATGTTTGGGATTTGGAGGTCGCTATGGAACCTTTTATTGGAAAGATCTATTTGAACACCTCTGGGAGGGAATATTTTTACTATGTATAATTTTATGGGGTATCACAGCTGTTTTACTGATAATTGCTGTAAGCGAGTTGTTACAGGTACTAATAGTCACTTATTTTAGTAGTTATTAGGATTGTACAATTAAGCAGGTTAAGCCAACTGATAAAGTTGACTTATAAGGTGAGAAAGCTTCTGAATTGTCAAATATCGTTTCTTTCACGTATTACTACCAATGCATTCCATCTATCGCATGTCGCATTACAGCCGTGTAGCATTTATATTGATTAACCTAGCGGAACCTTCTGCATCCATGAGGTACCAGAGGCTCAGTTTTGGCTGTCTTACCTTGTGTCCAGGATGAGTCTGGCTTTGGGTTCTGGAAGCGGAATTATCCCGCCTATTACCTTGCTTCCATCGGCGGTGAGGAGCACCCACTGCATTCTCCTTCTCTTAGGCAACCTTTAGCAACACTTTCGCTCACAGTCGACCTGGGATCTATATTGAAACCACAAGACTATATCATCACTTACAATCAGGTGGGATTAGAGTCAATCGCTAAGCTGTAAGCAACTGATTTTTAACAATGTCCACATGTTCCTTTCCATATAGACTGAAGAAGCACAAGATTCAATACTCCAAGTGTACATCAAGATGTCTTTGTGGGCGGCGCTTTATCAGCTCATCGCCTGCGTTGCCTACTTAATTGTAGCCTGGGATAACAATTTTGACATGGCAATAGCCTACCTGGGATACTCTCTATTGTTTTTTGGCGGTAATTATATTTAAGGAGCTGGTGGCTCGAACTTCTTCTTAGACCTGGCCCTGATTGTTTTCATCAGTACGGCTGAGGATTTTAGGTAACAAATAGCAATACACATTGACATCTTAGCAATAAAGTAGACACTTCTATGTTATATGCTGCATCAGCGACCTTGAGGGACCCTTTAGCATCATTAAATTCCAATCCACCATATTAATATGATTCAGACAACTCTGATTGAAGAGACACGAGGTACAAATACGATATAGCAATGCATCAGTAAGCATGATAGCATGGCATGCTTAAAAAATCCCCAACAACATTACAAAATGCCAAGGCATAGTTTCCGACAGTGGATGCTGATAATGGATGGACCACAGATCCGACAGCTGGGTGACTTCAGAAATCGGACACTGTGGTGTTAGGAAATATGGTTTATAATATCTCTGAGGGATTCCTCTGACAAATATTATAACTGGCATTTATCTGAAGTTCCCACGGTATCTAGAACTCTTGGATATGTTTAGTATATCATTTTTTTATCGGTGACAGGTTAGAGGTTGGTTGTGTTCTCATCTCATGGTAAGAGGTGATATAGACGAAGATGGAAGTGCGTAATTCTGGTAAGACCAGTGGGCCAGTCATTAATTGAACCAAGAAGCTCTGCTATCGAAGCGAGTACTCGCACCATTATGCCTTTTAAGCTGTCAAAAGGCCATGGTCATATTTGAATCCTGCCAACTGCAGACATAAGCAAGGTAAATGCGTGGTCGATTAAAAGGCCTTTTTTTCACGGGGGGGGAAATCTTCTAAAGATACCCGGCCTCTTGTGGGAAAGGCCAGGTGATGTAGGATTATACCCACTAAAACCTCCACTAAAAACTAAAAGGTGGCTCCAGGATGTCCGTAGGAACTTTCGTCTGGAGCTGATTCGATTAAAAGGCCAAAGATGTTTTGCCAACTTTTCCGATTACAACTCTCTGGGCTGTGGGTTCCCCCACTCACTCAAATATAGAGTGCACTTATGTAATATCCTCGTAACTCGAAACACCCTTTCTCCTATGAGTGAGGAGACCTGTGCCCGACAATGGGAAGTTCATGGGCTGCCACTTACGTAGACGTTTTATTTATTTTCCAGTTATGATCTACTGTCTGCTAATCGTGAACAGCTATCGTGTGTCTATGATCTCTTCAGAGTGAACATGTATTATTATGTCAAATATATTGAAAACGTTTTGAAAAAAGGGTTGTTTTGCTATTTCATACCATTGTACTGAATGCGTTTCCTTTTCCGCAATCGTCGTGGTAGATCAGTTCGTTCAGCAAATATTTATGGACTACGAAAATCACTTATCATTAGTGTTCACGCCGGCCGTGATTCTGGCATGGACTCGACCCTGGACCTGGCCTATAAAGGTCCAGGTCGAATCGGTCCCGAGACGGCGGGAGGAGAATGTTAAGGGACAGATTCCACGGGGGTCGAACCGATATGAATGAATTGTACACCTACCTGATCTCCCGGCGCCGATCTCAACGGTGACGAGCCCTGGCAGATGAATGATCACGTGAGATGTATGTGGGTGTTTGTGGAATGTGTCTTTGCCAAAGCGTCGCGGAAAGCCGTTGTAGGCGATGCCGTTCTTCTATTCCACTCCAAAATCCACAGGGAAGTCCTACTGCGGCCAGCGCGTGGGCGAAATAACCTAGCCGCGTTATGACCCCCTGCACTTTGTCGTGGGCTACGATATGGGCCTACAAAACGCGACGAGCTGCTTCACTAGCCCCACAAAACCAAATAAAGCGTGGAATTACCGCACTTTTCCAACAAAACCATACAAAAGCACGAAGCGGACCTATTTTGCCCGTTCGATACGCCTCCTTCCGAGGTACCAATGGTTGGCGCCAGATTGCGCGAACAATTAATGTTATAGAGAGAAGGTGTTGGCTTTTCTGATAGAGGTCCCCGGTCACTTTCCCGACTTGGCAAACTGGGTTTTGACGAATAGGAGGCTTCGGCCATAGCTAGTGGCTACCCTATCAGTAAATACCTACAATCCATCAAACTTATGTGTTCCAGTACGATGCAATTAAGAAACAAGAGGCACGTTACCCCTTATCAGCTTGCTACCATATATTAGACTGCATCATCACACATGACAAACAGATTTTCTCTGGTGCAGACTATGTGTGAAGTAGGGACAGGTTGCTAGTATAATATAATTATAATCGAGGATATTTCACTCTTAAAATGGTACTTGTTTTATAGTCACAGAGTATTTCTCAAATGTTCGAGATATAAAGTACCTCCAAGGCACTTACGATATAATCTGTGGCGTCTGAAACCCTTTAACCACAGAGTGTATAATGTCAAATATGAAGTGTAAACAACAATTATATTGATAAATACGATTGCAATTTTATAGATAAACAATTATACTTTATCAGAGATAACAAATTAAGGAATGAGATTCAAATGGAAAGTTAAATGAATTAGATTTTATTGAAGATGTGTCTCAACAGTTTGCCGTTTTTGGAAAAGTGTCTGTTTTGTATTAATCTCAGGATTGGTGTTGGTATAATAGCAGCATGTCTGTTGGTAAGATATGCTTTCAAAGATATAATGGAGTTAGCTTTAACTGTATAAGTCTACTCTAAGTTGTCTCGAGCCACAATGCAGGGTACGGTCTCCAAAACTCCTGTCTCTGATGCCTTTTTTTTCACGCTGGGAAATGCATTTATTCGCAATACCCACTAAAACCCAGCGGAACCCTCTCCGTCCGTGAGTGGGACACCATAGGATCAGCTTGCGCATTCCTACCTGGTTTCCTGGATGAGTTCGACAGAGGATTCACGGAAGCGGGAGCAGGTGCGCAAATATGCGCCGCCTAGAATCCCGCCTTCTTCAGCAGTGAGAAGGAGCATCTACTGCATTCTCCCTCACTCGTTCGCTGGCCTCCTTTAGCGAGACTACGGTCTCACAAAAGAAGGCCATTCTAGCCCAACATCTCTCACTGGAGATCTGATGCCTGAGCCCAGCAGTGGGACGTTGAGGATTTGTTATTTGACTGCCCGGTAGGTTGTTGTGTAAAATACCTTGTAAATTACCTTTATCCAAGTTATCACTTAATCGATGTAGATCACAATGTAAGAATTTTTCTATATTCCCTTAAAGTCAGGAATTACGCGATTGAAATTGCATTAACTAGTTTTTTGGACCCTTCATAACTTTAGATTGTAATAGAGAAATTAATATGTAAATGAAATCAATGATAAAGCAAAGATAAAGGCTTTGACAATGGTAACATTCAACTAGGTTTGAATCAAGAGGTTGAAATCTGGGAACCAACAAATAAGACAAACTTTATGGGCCTTTTAATAGAATCAGACTTAAATCTAGTGAATTTTGTACGTTTTGAAGCAAGGACTAAAGATCTTTTTATAAAAGTTTTACGTATATTTATGTCATTTACCCCTTTTTTCCGGAGATTATTAGCACCCCCCTTTTGAAGCTCCGTGTCACGCAGCGTGCGATGGAGAGGGCTATGCTCGGAGTTTCTCTACGTGATCGAATTAGAAATGAAGAGATCCGTAGTAGAACCAAAGCTACCGACATAGTCCTACGAATCGCGAACCTGAAGTGGCAATGGGCGGGGCACATAGTCCGAAGGACCGATGGACGTTTGGGATCGGTACTGATGTGGCGACCCCGCACCGGATGGCACAGTTTAGGCAGACCCCACACAAGGTGGACCGATGATATAAAGAGGGTCGCCGGTAGCCGCTGGAGCCAGGCGGCGCAAGATCGGGCCTTGTGGAGGTCATTACGTGAGACCTATGTCCAGGAGTGGACGTCCATTGGTTGAAGCGACGACGACCCCTTTTTTTGGCTTGGTTTAGAACCATTGATCTAATACATGTGTCGACAGCCTCTTAAATAAGATAAGAATAGAAGATAAAACTAATGTTAGCATTTTAATCGTTTCTCCTATTTGTATGACTTCGGGTCGCACTGCGACCCTTGGGCCACTGCTTGTCTACCCCTGATCTAATAAACAAAGATCTCGAATATATATTCGAGATCTTTGTTTATTGTTATGTGGATATCCACACTATTAAGAATATTTAGTTTAGCCCCAGGGTAGTCAACCTGAAAGTCCGTGGGTTGTTAGTTGGCTTCCCCTCATTTAATAAACAAGGACCCTGAATAAATCCACTCTGTGAAGTAAGTAGATTTTAGTCCAAGGGTCGACAGTTTGTAAGTAAGGTAAGTAGCAGCCCATTATCTACCCGCTGCTTGGCACAGGCCTCCTATCTCATAGGAGAGGGTTGTTAGAGCATAGACCCACCACGCTTCTCCACTGCGGGTTGGTAAGCATAGTTCACAAGTGCATTCCCTATTCCTTCACTCTTAAAGGCTGATGTGATGGAAATCCGACACGGCCGGAGAGAGATGAGGCGCAGCACCGACGCCTTAACGTGCTCTCTGAGGCACGGGGGTGGATCACGCCTCCAACTTCCCAACTTCGGGCAAATGCTGAGAAAATCTTTAAAAGTAAATTCAATATCAATTTCTGAATTGGCCCGACCCGTAATTTGAACCAGGACCTCATCACTGTGGCTGAATTTACTAACCACTAGGTCAATGAGGCATTTCACACTGTGAAGAAAATGTACATTGGTCCAGAGTTTTTTGGTTAACCTTGATTTAATCAACAAAGACCCCGAATAAATCCACACCGTGAAGTAAGTGGCTCATTGGTCTAGTGGTTAGCATGTTCAACTACAGACATGAGGTCCTGGGTTCGAGTCCCGGATCGGGCCGATTCAAAAATCAATATTGAGTTTTCTATTAAGATATTCTCAATATTTGCCTGAAGTTGGGAAGTTGGCGGTGTGATCCACCCCCGTGCCTCGGAGAGCACGTTAAGCCGTCGGTCCTGCGCCTGATCTCTCTCCGCTGGTGTCGGATTTCCGTCACATCGGACTATGAAAGTGGAGGAATAGAGAGTGCACTTGTGTACTATGCCTGCCAATCTGCAGTGGATCAGCGTGGTGGGTCTATGCTCTAAAAAAACCCCTCTCTCATGTGAGTGAGGAGGCCTGTGCCCAGCAGTGGGTCGTTAATGGGCTGCTACTTGCTTTGCGTTACTTGCTTGCTTGAAGTAAGTGGACTTTAGTTCTAGGCATGTGCTTGGCTACGATCACACCTGATGGTAAGTATTGCCACAGCCGAGGATGAACCGCTTGCCTAGAAGGTGCCTATCCACCCTGACTTTAAAAATACCCGGTTTATAGGAGACTGGGGTTAAGAAAGCTGGTAAGCATTCCACTCCTTTGTGGATTAGAAACCATTGGTCAAAACGTTTTGTGCGGACTCGTGGGATGTCCACCACGAACGGATGCCAATCACTTCTACGTCTAGATGTTCTATTGTATAAAGTCTAGTAAACAACTACCCCAAATAAACCCACTCTGTAACTTAAGCGTACTTTAACCCAGGGACTGTTAAAATGAGGTTGCATGCGACCTTAAGTCACGCGGGTACCCAAATAAGAGTAACGAAATATCATCATCATCTCAACTGATGGACCTCCACTGCTGGACATAGGTCTCCTCCAAGGATTTCCACAATACACGGTCTTGTGCCGTTTGCAACCATCGGCTTCCGGCGACCCTTTTCAGGTCATCTGTCCATCTGGTGGGGGGTCTACCAACGCTGCGCTTACCGGTACAAGGCCGCCACTCCAGTATCTGGGGACTCCAACGTCCATCGGTTCGCCTAGCTATGTGCCCTGCCCATCGCCACTTCAGCTCGGCGACTCTTCGAGCTACGTCGGTAACTCTTGTTCTTCTGCGAATCTCTTCGTTTCGGATTTGATGCCGAAGAGATACTCCGAGCATAGCTCATTCCATCGCCCGCTGTGTGATCCTGAGCTTCCTAATAAGGCGCATATAGATAGATAGAATACTTTTTATTCTACACCACAAACATGAAACAAGTAACACAGAAACCTTAGGCGACCTTATACCTCATTACCGATTTCTTCCAGGCAACCTTAGGGTTAGGGAGATTATATGAGGCAAATAGGGTAGGTAGTGTTCCCTAATATAGACATACATACATATACATTTAAATACATACAAATATTTAAATACATATTGTAAATAGATACATACTAAACATAATAATGTAATAACATTAAATAAATAAGTACATAAAGAGAGGTAATGATTCTTTAACCGCTTCTTGAATATATCCGATGATTTAGCTTCTCTTATTGTCAGAAGTAATTCGTTCCATAAAGCTCGAACAGCGAAAGAGTCACCGTAGAATTTGGTGTTATGTGGTATGATGTTGAGCTTTAGTTCACGAGAGAGCCACCGTCATAATCGTAAAATTCAAACTTCTGACATAATAAATATAAATTTTAACAAAAAAAGAACCGCCTTCAAATCAAACTTACAAATTCATTAATATGCTCTAAAAAGTAAGAAATAATTGCGTATTCTTTTATAGTGTTCTTCGAATTGTTATATTTGGAGTCGGTGTCAGCCGAGGCACCTACATATATAGCTAAAGGTGGGAGAGACGCGGGAGCTGCCAACTGGAAACGGGAACATCTACCTTGGCTGACACCGACTCCGAATATAACAATACTTTTTAGAGCATATTAATATATTTGTAAGTTTGTTTTGAAGGCGGTTCTTTGTTTGTTAAAATTTATATTTATTTTTTGATTTTTAGTGAATCTGAAGTAAACTAACAAATTTGTCTCAATATGTGTACACCTAAAAACGTGTTGCAATGCAGCAACAAACGTAAGGTCATTGCTATTTGATTACAGACAGTTATATTTTCTGCCCTAAACCGCACCCTTACTGTAAGCCGTTGAGGAGTTCCATTGATCTTCATATTTAACTACGACTAGCATTTGACCATACCGAAGTTACGGTAGGCGACTCAAATATCTGGATAGTCTATAGAAGATTCTGCCGATTATCGTTCTTTTGCTCCTTAGAATTGAAGAGTTCCGTCACTTTGTCATAGATTCCATCATTAGAACCTAACCAAACTATCACAAAACAACCCCAGAAGTATATTTGAGTTATTCGTCCATTTGTGGCGCACATGATTAATGCAAATTTAACGCTTATCCGGTTTTCTTATGAATGCCATCCAGAACTGGATTTTAAAAAATGGGACCCTATGACGAGCTCCACCTTTCTTTTGAAAAATAACCATCAAGATCGGTCTACCCAGTCGGGAGATATGAGGTAACAAACATAATATATATATACAGAGGAATTGATAACCTCCTCCTTTTTTGAAGGCGGTTTAAAACGCAGGAGCACGAGGATTGAATAGCACATAGTACAGAAGAGACACAAAATGCAAGTTCCGGATAGGCAACCACTTGAGCTTTGCAAGAAATTCTGATATGTGGTCATATTTTCATACAATATACGTAACAATCCAATCAAAAATCAAAATGTGGCATGCACCAATATCTTCATAACATTTGTGGCCCATCTATATGGAAAGACCGACCCATGTAGTAATAGATTGATTTGATTTTAATAATGGTGCTCTGCACACCTTTATGAATAGCCAGATGGTGTCTCAAAGGGCTAGACTGGCAGTGCATGCTGGAGTGTTGGTGCCAACACTTATGTATGGTAGTGAAAGTTGGGTATGGCAGAAGAATCACATAAGTAAAATAAATGCTGTAGAGATGAGAGCGTTGAGAAGTATGAGTGGATTAAAACTGAGTGACAGAGTAAGAAATAGTGTGATAAGAGAACGTTGTGGTATAAATGAAGATGTAGTGACTAAAACTGAGAAAGGTATGCTTAGATGGATTGGGCAAGTAGAGAGAATGAGTGAAAGGAGACTAACAAAGAGGATTTATGAGTCAAGAGTGAATGCGAAAGTTGGAAGGAGGAGACCAAGACGAACGTTCATGTACCAAATCCAGGACATTTTAAATAAGGGCCAGGTCAAAAGTACTCTAAACCGATGCACTGAGAAGGAATGAAAAGGAGATGTGCAAGGATCGTGGCAAGTGGAAGGACGTGGTCTTTGCCTACCCCTATGGGAATGAGGCGTGATGCTATGTATGTATGTGTGTATGATTTTTATAACAATATGTAAGCGCTACTTAGTCGAGTTTTGGTGTAAACCACTTTTTATAATAAGACCCTAAGGGTTTCCTGATCTATATGAATTGTAGGTTTCATCAACGTATTTGGGAGTTCGCTCGGTAGAAATGTCTGGACCTATTTGGCAAATAGAACAGGACTCGGAGGGATTTCATATGACAGTTATGTTTTTATGGGCGCTCACTGCTATCATATTGGTAATTGCTGTTAGCGAATTGATCCAGGTATCATCTTGTTATTTTAACCACTTTTTAATGGAAACGATCTGGTAACTAACATGAGAATAGATACATTACTGTCAATCTCAAATAAGACTAAGATGGAACTGTGATTACTTGGCAAGAAGTAATTTACTTTTTATGACTTTTACACAGTAATGACACACACCAGTTTCGATTCAAAAAGGTTTAAATTTCAAAATTTTCCCCACCAGAAATTGAAGCCAGGACCTTTGCAAGCGTGAGGAAGTATTTCATCCATAGCTCATGAAAAATTTGCCGTTGCCTTCTATTCCCAAAGGCTGGCTATACATTTTAAGATCTTGGATTCGTGGCCTTTTATGGGCTTCTCGCTGCAAGATTGCAATGTCCGCCACTATCAGTGGATTGGCCATGGATTCCTTTTTTTTATATTCTTATATTTGTTACTAGAAAATAACTGGATATTTGGAATTGCTTGAGCACCTTCAGAGTTTAGATGTATTTCCACTTGAGGAGCACAAGATAAATATCTAGTTTAGTTATCTTTTAATAGAGACGGTCACAGAGGAAGACTTCTGATCAACACTCAACCGTTTTGTTATTGAAAAGTGTGGCGAGGGAAATTCTATGAGGATATGATACTTCCCTAACTGTGCCAACTGAATCATTAGCTACAATGAGTCACTGAGCTCTACAACTTAACAGTTTATATAAGATTTTATTAATCTGTACAAAAACAATTATTAACTGGGTTTCTCGCTGATTTCTTTTGGGTAGAAGCTCTTTTTGGAACCAATAGTATAGTCATCAGCAATCAGTTAAAATCACGGGATGTCATTCCAAAACTTATGTGACTAATTGTTGTTCAAAATTCATCATTAGGCTTGTCGTTGATGAAAAATATCGTGAGGAAGACTGCGTAATAGGCTACTTGCCCAAAATGTGATCACAATAAATATCTTAGTAAACTTTTGGACTCTGAAGTTAAGCTTTTGAATTTACACGATTTTAATTGTTACTTTCATAAAGAATGAAGAGGCCCAAAATATAATACTTCAAGTGTCCATCTGGATGTCTGTGGTGACGGCGCTTTTACAGCTCATCGGTTGTTTTATTTTGTTAAACAGATACTGGTATAACGACAGAGTCTGGGGGAAGACCATACTGGGATACTCTCTACTATTTTTTTGTGGTACTTATATGATATCCATTTACGAAGCTTTTATAGGAATAAATATGGGGAAAACCTTTGCTAAATTTCACGTCAATCGCAAACAGCTCTTAAGATGTCGTGATGAGTGAGTGAACGAGTTTAGTGGCCTAAAACTATCCTCGCATTATTACCAATATCGTACAAGAGCTAGTAAAGTCCGTGGTGAGCTTATCTAGATCTTGGGGCGATGCCTTAAGGGTACCTGTTGGCCCTACTAGCTTTTACAGTGTTACCGATAGGGGTGGCGAGTGCAGAAGCTCCGTCGAGGAGCCCTTCTGCGACGTGGGGGAAACGTTGCTCTAAAGGTGCCTCCTGTGAGGCTCGGACCTAGGCTTAGAGCAACGTATGCTGCTGCTGAAAACGACAGATGCTTAGTGTTGATGCCCATGGGTCAGCGACTGGAGGCCGCGGCCAGGGTGCGTCAAATAGCGGGGACCTCGTCTTCGCCAACGAAGACAAAGAGTACCTGATAAGACCTTATGTTGGAAGACTGTTGAACGTGTAGTTAATCCGGGCTTTATCCCCATCTGTCATAGGCTAATTGTCAAAGACTAACTTAAACAGTCTGCTCTTACGAGGACAATTAATTAAGAATGTCATACTCTACGCTAAAGAGTTGGATAAAAAGGCGCGGAAGCTTGAAGGGATGTTGGTTCAAAGATGGCACGGCCCTCAGCTTAGAGTAACGTTGCTTTGAATGGTGAACTTTTGCACTGGTATTAAGTCGCAAGTCCATTTTGGTACCATGGATTATCCAATCGGAAACGTGGTCGCTGACTATGGGCCTTATTCGAAATCTCAAAGTACACAGCATGTGATGGAGAGGGCTATGCTTGGAGTTTCTATACGCGGTCAAATCAAAAATGAGGAGATCCGTAGAAGAACCAAAGTCACCGACATAGCAATGGGTGGGGCACATAGTCCGACAAACCGACGGACGTTGGGGTTCAAAAGGCTGGAATGGCAACCCGGCACCGGAAGGCACAGTGTAGGCAGACCCCCACAAGGTGGACCGACGACATAAGGAGGGTCGGTGGAGCCAGGCGGCACAAGATCGGGCACAGTGGTCATCATTAGATGAGACCTATGTCCAGCAGTAGACGTCCATCAGTTGAAGTGAGTGAGTGAGGATAAATCCAACATCTAAGTGACGTTAGAAATTAGAGACCAATAACCCAGATAACGACTGACTAGTCATATCCAGTAGAGACTAAGTTAACCTACTATATCGAGGAGTTGGCAGTGCTTGAATCGATTTTTCTTTTGCTCCCATCACCATATCAATATTTGGATTTAGCTTGTTAACGTTGGGCGCACGGTGCCCTTCTTTATTTGTGAATTCTGTTGCTATCATACAACAACTGGCATTAGTAGAACCAGTGGAACTGCCAATGCGTTGTCGGTTAAAAGACCTAGGTGGACTGTGGATTCTCACAATCACTCATAATACTGTATTTTTTAGTGTTTACTTTAGCTGCCTCATTGGTCTAGTGGTTAGCATGTTCGACTGCATGAGGTCCTGGGTTCGAGTCCTGGGTCGGGCCAATTAAAAAAATCGATATTGAGTTTCCTATTAAGATTTTCTTAATATTTGCCCGAAGTTGGGAAGTTGGCGGTGTGTTCCACCCCCGAGCCTCAGAGAGCACGTTAAGCCGTTGTTCCTGCGCTTGATCTCTCTCCGGTCGTGTCGGATTCCCGTCACATCGGACTATGAGAGTGAAGGAATAGAGAGTGCACTTGTGTACTATGCCTGCCAATCCGCCTTGGAGCAGCGTGGTGGGTCTATGATCTAAAAACCCTCAATCCTTGGAGTGAGGAGGCCTGTGCCCAGCAGTGGGACGTTAATGGGCTGCTACTTACTTTTTTTTTTATTTTAGCTCATTTATTTCCAGTTATGGCCTACTGCATGCTGATCGTGAACAGCTACCGTATGACTTTTTTGGAGTAAATATATACTATTATGTCAAATATATTGAAAATTTTGTGCAAAAAGGTTTTGTTTCATTGTAATCTAATGTATGATTGTCACAATCGTGATGGTTTTTTGACAGAGGTTCTGATTCCTGGCTGAGTAAATAAATATATGCCATTGAGCAAATTGGTAAGGGGTATGATTCTGTATAAAAATCTTTTAAGGTAATTTACCTCTTATCAGCTTAGCATGCTAATATCTTAGATTGTGACGAGATCACAGAACATCACAGGCATGTTAGAATAACGGAAAACCCGTTATTAGTGTAAGTTTACGTCGTAAATGGAACAAGTATGACGAATGTGAAATCAAACTGGGAATGGTAAAGGAAATCTCTCAGTACGTTTCGCTTATATCCCGATCTCGTGGGAATATGTGGAAACACGTTATTAGTAGGTGGGGTACCTGACAGTGGTGAGGCTCAGTCAAGGGCCTTCTCAGATAACGCCTTAATCGAACGATGGAAGGAATATCTCAGATCCCTAAATGCGGGTGTAGCCATTGTGGAGGCGATCCGTCTCTTCCTGGAGAAATAGTTCGTCAGAGGGCATGGATCGGTCTCTTACTGACTAGTGACGGAACAGACAAGACCTTAAAGGACAAGGTTGTTTTGGTAAATACCTGAATCAGATTGTCGGCTGTGAGGAATCGGCCGCCTGCCACGTGTATGGTGCTTCCACAGATTCGGCGCATCACACAATGGCAGAGTGTTCCACATGGAGACCTCAGCGACACGTTTTGGTGTCGCTGATTGGAGGGAACCTCTCGCAGGTGAGCATAGCTAGCGCAATGCTTACGAGACGGGCTGAAGGGCAGTCGCTAAAGGAGGCATCGGAGAGGGTGAGACAGAATGTCACCGGCACACCTATCCGACGGAGGAGGCGGAGAAGCAGGATGCGTAGATTTGCGCATCTTCTTCCCCCTCCATAAACTATTGACATGAGGCGGCTACTTCCGGGGTACCAGAGTGGATTGTGTACTCGTACCTCTGGTTCTCCACTCAGGGATATCGAGGTTTCCGCTGGGTTTAGTGGATATTCTGATCTTTCAGTGAGTCTCACACTCCCTACTCGGGGTGTGTAAATGCATTTCCCAACATCAAAAAAAAAGATGTTACGTCGCGAGAGGATAAAGTGTACTGAATTTCAAGAGATCTTGCAGTAAGTGGTCGTTTTACGCTTAAATGTCTGGATTTCGGGGGAATATGACATAACTTATTGTTAGTGAACGTGTACGTTGTCTAGGTTAAAAAGTGGCCTGTGTTGTGCAGTCGATGGTTCTCTATGGAGCACCTGTATGGTCAGATTTTTTTTTTTTTTTGCTGACAGATTAGCGCTTGACTGTGATCTCACCTGATGGTAAGTGATGATATAGTCTAAGATGGAAGCGCGCTAATCTGTTAAGAGGCAATATACCTCTTACGGTTTCTACACAGCATCGTACCGGAACACAAATCTCTTTGTTTGGCGGCACGTTTTTGCTGGTAGGGTGGTAACTAGCCACGGCCAAAGCCTCCCACCAGTCCAGACTCAGACAAATTAGAAAATACAATTTCCTAAACTGGTCCTACCGGGGATCGAACCCGGGACCTCCGCTAGCAAAGCGAATACTCGCACCTCTGCGCCAGCGAGGCCGTCAGATCGACTATCAGTACGACTCTGCAGAGATAAGCTTTACAGCGTGCAGCGTCAGATGTCCATAAGGGTCGCTAGGGGGTACCGCACGATATCTTTTGAGGCAGCCACTATCCTGGCACGGTTTTTGCTATTAGATATCTTGGCGGATATGACAGCGAGGCTATATACTCACAGTCGTGTCATTTTCAATGGTGATGAAGGGGTTGAGGAAACTGAGCTCGCTACGCTAAAAAGGGTAGAGTATCAACAGGCAATTGAGACCTGGGTGACGCGCCTCGGGGAGGATAGAAGCGCCAACGAGTCGTAGGTGTTGTTTTACCAAACATGAAGGTCTGGCTAGAACGGAGGTGGGGAAGTGTCACACTCCGGCTGACACAGATACTCACGGGGCACGGTTGCTTTGCAGAGTATCTATGTCGGATAGGACGAGAGCAAACGCCTCAATGTCACCACTGCGGATGGAATTGGGAGCAGGATGACGCCCAGCAAACCCTGGAAGACTGCCCAGCATGGACATCATAACGGCATCAATTGGCCAGTATAATTGGGTAGGACCTCTCCCTACCAGTTGTTATGGCGAAGATGCTGGCGAAGGAGGCTTCATGGAAAGCGAAGATCTCCTTCTGTAAATCCGTCATGGGCGAGAAGGAGAGAGCTAAACGATAATGGGAAAGAGCCTCTAGCTTCCGCAGACAGCAAGGACCGGGGCCAGCCTGTTGAAAGACAGACATTCAATGTGCCTGATAGTGGCTTCTTGGAGTCGCGAGCGGCTGCAGGGGAGGCTGTAGCTGTTTTCTTAGCAGACACACGAATCCAGGAAGACGGCAGGTTAATTTGGTCTTAATCTGCCGTGGCAACACCTATTGCCAGCAAGAGGTATCGCCTAAAAATTTTTCGGTGATCCCGGAGCTCGCCGTTTATACGTAGAGGCAGGCCTCCGGGGAGGTTTTAGTGGAAAATACCACTTAACGCGATCTATCCCCCGAAAAGGTCTGGTATCTTATGAAGATTTCCAAGTGGCCTGAGTCCTTTCAGAGTCAAAGCTGTCTGTATACAATATTTTATTTAAATCAGTTCAGTAGTTTTGTCTGGAAAGAGTTAAACAGCCAGATCTACTTTCGCGTTTATAATATTAGTAAAGATTTTTGGCACAATATTTTGCACCCGGTAAATATAGAGTATAGAAATATTGTCAATATTTTATGTATATTATACTCTATGTTATTTTCAAATGACAATTTATTATAAACATATCAAATTGAAATTAACTTTATAAGAAAACTTATTCTAGTTTTGTTGTAATAGAGATTGTTGAGATTATTAAATGATATAATGATAACACATTGATTGTTGGAAGATGCTATACAATAATAGGCTAAAGTCCAGTTTTAAGTATTTCAATTGGCTCAGATTTGCTTTATAGGATGTGTTTGAACTGCCTGCCTTTTTTGGAGAAATGCCTATTCGTTATAAACCTCAGGCTTGCTGCTATTTTGATATCAGTTAGTATATTGGTAAGAAATTGACAAGGTTTTAATCTCGTCGTCATCTTTTAAGATTCACAAAGGAAGCTTTCTCACGATACGATAGTTCGGTCTCAACTCGGACAATCAAAAATATAAGCATCTCTTTCTTTTTAAGTCATAATGTGTATCTTTTTCGCTTCTCTATAATTGTCGTAACAAAATATGCGTATAGATAACACCAGACAATGGAAAAAAACAAAATATATCAGTTACAAAGTGACCGTTACCAACGGTGCGTGTGTCGCGACGAAGGTCGTTATGTTTTTACTGGTATTTTATAACTTCTGAGTGTTTATTAGCAATTATTTGTGTTTATGATTATATAAGTGATATGAATAACAATGAAAACCTTTGAGGTAAGTTTTCATTTTTAAGATATGAGCCTATAAATACAAGACGGACTTTTTTCACTATCTCAAAGTTTATCGCAACATGACGCTACACCAGAATGTTAATTTAATAAACAAAAGTTAACATTGTATAGTTTAACTATTAATAAACATAAAAATCATAACATTTGGTAGTCTTTCATGAACATTTAAATGCCAAGAGTCACTTTAGCGCCATTCGACCCGCGGGGCGACCAACGCTTAGACGTCCGTGTGGGGCGGGGCAGGCGACGGTTATTTCCTTTAAAAATCTTCACCATCGACGTCATCACAACATTGTACTGAAACTAACTTGCTGTTAGAGTGGTTAATAACCACAGTTAGAGCCCTCCACCACTCGAGACTTAGATTAATTAGGAAGTACAATTTCCTAAATTTCGTTAATAGAAATTTATAAGAAATTAGTACCCACGCCCAGTCCTAGCCTCGGGCGGTCTTGTCTTATTACCCATCTCATCTAGATATCCTTGAGAGAAGGTACAGATATGGAAAGAAAGCATGCATTGTCCCCAATCTCTCGTATTCCCGTAAGAAATCCATATTAAGCGAACCTTAATATTGCTAAAAGATTCAATCGTGATTAGTTTTGCATATCATGATGAGTGAGCACATTACAATCCATTTAGTCTATCTATCTATATTGCCTTTCTAATATCCATCATCATCATCGAATGAATCGTTTCAATGTCTATCACGGACATATGTCAAAACATATTTCGTATTATAGTTGTTAACATGTTTCGACACAGAGACAGTACAAATTTGGTTATTGTGAGCCAATCTTAAAAGATAGATATATGTTGTAGTGGACTTTTTTTTAGAACATTTAATGGGGTACAATTTTGTCATACATGATTTTTGTGTAACTTTAACCGTTTACGTAGCGAACGCAATGTAAGCTTTTAAAAGGGAAAAACCCTAATTTTGAAACATTCTTCATTTGTACACCGCTCCTATTGGTATTAACGCAATGTTATATAGCCTAAAGCCTTTCTCGATAAATGGGCTATCTAAAACTGAAAGAACTTTTGAAATCGAACCAGTAGTTCCTGAGATTAACGCGTTCTAGCAAACTCTTCAGATTTATAGAAATTTGCAGATTTCATCAACAATCTTGATAGTTCTACACAAAGATGGAAGACTTCTCACACACATGGGTGGAGTCTTCGTATTTATTATAATCCTGTGGGTGCTTACTGCTGTTTTATTGATAATCGCTTGGAGTCAGTTAATACGGGTATATTTCCACTAAATAATGTGGCCGTTTTCTGTACGTGAATACGTCTTGTAAAGGGACTTCCCCTTCCGCCGTGCGCGATGTGTTACAGTCCTTATTTAGCGTAATAAATTCTTTAATCCTTTAGCTTTCTACCGATGTAGTTTAATTTCGGATAGAGGTTGTAGATATGTAGCCACAATACTAAATTATAAACCCCGCTTTTGTTATCATTCGTTTTTTAGATTGTCTCCATATGGATGCTATTTTAAAGACGTATTCACGTCTAAATATCCATTTTAGTAGGGTATTTCACTACTTTTTAATTATTGTACATAGATATTTTTATTCATAAAAGATTAAGGTAAAAATTAGGGATTAAAAAGGGATCCTTCGTACCCCGAAGAACCTACAGCAAACTCAATCGGATATCATATGTTATAATCAACACTGTGTAATTGTTATTTCTATCGTCTTAATAATAGGATTTTTCAATTAGCTTTTTTTAATAAAAGTTTTATATTTATTAAGTGACATCTCTACAAAGTTTCTGCAGAGTAGTTTGAATAAGTCTATCAGAGAAAGAGTTTGTATATTTGAACGCATTTATCTCTAGAACTACTGCTTCGAATTGGAAAATTACCTCAGTATTAGAAAGACCGTTTATTAAGGAAAAATAAAGGCTATAAAATATCACGTTATAGTCAATAGGAATGGAGCATCAATGAAAAATGTTGCAAAAACGGGGTTATTTTATTCCTTTTAACTTTCGCTGCATGCGCTGCGTAAACGGTTAAACTATTATATATGAGAGAATTGTTCATCTTATAAAGTTCTAATAAAAAGTCAAAGATAGTATAAGTTTATCTTTTAAGGTTGGTGCGCTATAACCGCTTTCATGACAGTCAAATTTCTTTCCTAAGCAGCTTGGTTCTAATAGTTATATATTCCTTTCTCTTTTTCTTAATAAAGAATGAAATGGTCCAAGATATACTTCTGCAAGTGTACTTCTGGATGTCTGTCACAACTGCTGTTATCCAGCTTATCTTCTGCCTTGTTTTTTTAGCACAATGCTGGAACAGCAACTTTGCTTATGCCATTAGAGTGCTGGGATGTTCTCTACTGTTTTTTTGTGGTACGATACTTAAATTTATTTAATAAACCTTCTTTTTAATTCTAGAATTGTCTATAAAATAAATGTTTTTATAGACATACAGCATAGTCAACGTAATTCATGTTCCCAATATTCTCAATATGGCATGTAATTTTCTCGGAGACCTCTAAAAGTCGTATTTTTAATGATTTTTCAACATCATATTAAGTGTAAAAATGTTATTATTTGTAAATAACCATTCTAAAAACTTGTGAAGAATTTATTTAAGTTTAAAAAACACATCGTTGAATTTCTGTGCGATAAATAGTTTTGGAGATATGCTTGGACAAACAGAAAGTAATCTATTTTCATTCAAAGGCCGATAGCTAAGCGAGAAATGGTCGTATCGAGACCAAAAAAAACTAAATTGAAGCTAAATAGACAACCAATCCAATGCCTAAAGTGGTTAAATTGAAAATATTTTTTTTTAATTCTGTACACCAAAATGAAAATCGACATAAATTTCGAAAATTTTTCATTCTTGATTTTCATTAAGTTGGCGTGATACATGTTAAATGGCAATTGTTTTTTAGTATTATCCTAAAATTAGAAACTTCAATCTTCAAATATCTTTTTATTTTACTAAAATACGACCATTTAAAAAAAAGATACAGCCATTTGAAAAATCGCACAGAATTTAGATTGTCTTTTTGATCCTTTAACATTATCTACTAGTGTATATATACAGATTGTCATTTCTTTTCAGTTATGGCTTATTTCCTGCTGATTGTCAACAGTTATCGTATGTCCCTTTAAAAGAGATATATATTATATGTTAAATATATAACAAATGAATACATATATAGTGTTTTAATTCAACTATTTCGTTTTGTAATCTCGCATGCAACTTCGTCTTGGTCACGCAAAGGAGACAGAAATTTCATTACAATAAAAAAGGTTATACTGAGTTTCCTTTAAAAGATACACATATGCTGTCAAAGACTTTTTTATACAAAATTTTAGGACGTCTAATTACGTCATACAAGATTTTTGCGTAACTTTAACCATTTACGTAGCACACGGAATGAAAGAAATTTCCCCGGTTTTTGAAAGGTTTTTCATTGATATTCCGTTCCTATTGCTTGTAACATACTTAAATGTAACTTATTGCTTTCTTTGATATACATACTATCCAACATTACAAGATTTTCTCAATTCAACCCAGTATAATCAAGTTTAAAGCTTATGTTACTTACACCTCACTGCCAACCTGACGAAACGTAGAACGCAGCTGCTGTGCCTCCGCTTGTTAAATGTCTAATATCTTCTAAGATATTAAATAAATTAAAATACTGTCAAAGCAGTTTTGATCTACACAAATTATACAACGTATGTAACATATTCAATTATATAACAAATAATATAGTATTGTATAAAATAGCCTCGATAATAAACATATGTGGTTTTCATATGTAAAAGATAAATATGGTTACAGCGGGTTATCCTTTAGAGATAAATATATACTATCTTAGAGTTTTTTATAGATCGTTTTAAGATATATAATTAATTAGTACATTATTTTGATTTATCTCTTAAGGTTTAGCTAGTATTTGCGATTGAAACGCACAAAAATATGTTTGTTATAGCACATTACAAATCTTTAAATGTTTCGACTTTTCTGTACTAAAATATATATGAATTATACATAAAAATTGTTCTCAATAATCACTCTATTTATTACTGAAAACTGCATTAAAATCCGTTAAATACTTTAAAAGCTCTAAGCGAATAAACAGCGTCTTCTTTTTGTACTATGTAATGATATACATGTCATTTCTAAACTTATTGACACACGTCATTTTTACAGGACAATTGTTTTGTTTATTTACAATGTGTAAGAGCAAGGTGTTTTCTTGCTTTTAGATAATTAATTTTGCGGTAATTCTTTGGAAAACTTAATCAAAATGTGTGACATATTCCCCGATGTATCGACATGTTGTTTCATTATATCGCTTCGTATTGGAATGCTTTTAATATCAGTCCTGGCAATTGTAAGTTATCGATAAATAGATTATTATTATCTTATTAACTCAATAGTAGGAATGTTCGCTTAGCTTGCAAATTCTGGGTCCTATTCCCAGCAGGATACAGCTAGGAAATTGCATTTTCTAGTCTGTATTGGTCCAGAATAGTGGGAGGCTTCGGTTTTGTCTAGTTACCACCAAAGACAAGCCGTCAAGTGAAAAATTGTGTGCATACCTATTAAAGCCACTGTAGATACAGACATGAGGCTCTTAAAAGTTAGGTTAATCTTTATGGTACAGTTATATTAGAGCTCTTTGCTGCTGACGCATTTCCCAGCCACAAAAAAGGCTACATAAACTAAACCTACCTAAGTTTAAACTGTGGGAGGTATGTTATCTCTTCCCAGGTTATTGTGCTTCCATTTTAAACCATCACTTATCATCAAGTGTGATTAGAGTCAAGTTATTTGTCGCTGGGAAATGCGTCTCCGCACGTCAAGTGAATACAGCATAATAATTATACAAGCGTGCTTATTCACCGCCAAAAGGAGCATCTTCTTCTTCACTCTTCCTTGGTGTAAAATTGTCTTTTACCCTTAACTTTCCGCAGTGCATCGAATCCATAGCCCAAATTGCAGCTAAAAAGCTTGGTATCCTTAATAAGGCCAAGCACTACTTCACGCGCTTTCAAACCTTTATCAAGCTCAAGTCCGATTGTGCATGGAGTATTGTAGCCCCATTTGGGACGGCTCAGCCAAGTACCAGCTTGCTTTGGATTTGGTGGGTCGCCGAGCCCGGAGACTCATAGGCAACTAAAATCTCGATCAGAGAATGGCAAGTCTGCAGCATCGACCTAATGTTTTGCATCCGTAAATAGTGGATATCCCAACACACCCCAAAGGAGTGAAATGCTTTACCGGCCTCCGTGTTCCCCAATTCTCACAATCTGGATATTTTGAATTTCAGGCTGAATAGGCATCTCTTAGGCAAGCGCGATCGATCCGAAGCTGCATCAACAATTAATGCCTTTTACCTAAACAAAACCTCCACTCGGCAATGTGCGACTCATTGGACAATAAGAATACCCAATAAAACTCAGCGGAACCCTCTACGTCTAATGAGTGGGGGACCAGAAGTTCGCCTACACATTCGACTCAGATGGCTCCCCAGATGCTTCCAATATAAGGTTAAAGTAAGCTGGAGCAGCTGGGCGTTCATACGCTTACCGCTCCTCACTCTCCTCTGGCGGAGAGGGACATCAGCTACTGCCTTTCTGTCTCTCGAGCTTGTCTCCTTCTCTAAAATTACAGACTCACAAAAACGAAGTGAAAGCCGCATGTAGGGCGAGATCGTCGATAGGTGAGATCGTCTCCAACTAACGACGAAGGCGACGCTAGGGTCTTCGAGCTGGGCTGGGAGTATTCCTTACCAACAATTTGATGCAGGTATTTGCCAGAGCGCCTATGCTCGGTAAGCACCTGCACCAATCTAAAGGATAGTGAGCCAATAATCCAGTTGCAGCTGATTGCTGCCACGCCAGATTAGAGGTCCTCCCTCCACCTACTGGTTAGGGTCCTGTCAGAAAAGTCCCTGATCTTGTGTCTATCTACAACATTAAGCCGCTCGCCTCTGGCTCTTGCGACTGTCTGCACCGATAGGCAGCTGATATAATGTTGTCTATATGAAAGTCCTAGCTGTGTTGGAATATGGGGCAACACCTTCTTAGTGACTATCTACTTTGCGTTAGAAATAACTATGGAATTTGAAAATACATAATTAGAAATGTGTATAGCTCTGTCAGTTAAAAAAAGGCACCTTCTTTTGACTCTAGCCTTTAATATATAAAAAAACCAGCTCGTTGGTGAAGTAATCAGCTCGTTTGGCTTTTAATCATGCTAGCTTTGACTCCTGTGCCTGGTCTTTCTCCGCGATTGTCGGTTCCGCCCCGTCCCACTAGGATATTGAATGAATAAAGAGTCTTAGATGGCTATCTCCATGCCCAAAATTCGGATTATCATTAAATTTCAGATGACCGGCGTCATTGGGCTAAGCGCCATGGAACAGAAATCAAATGTGAGCTTGGACACAGTTAACAAAATACAGGACATAAAGAGTGAGTAGAAATGCTCTATTATCAAATAAAGGGCCCGCTGATGGGCAAAGGTTGTGATGGCTTGTGGGATATGCAGGTTTCCTCACGAGACTTTTTTCTACCAAAATGTTGATTTCAAAGAATCATCAAACACGTAAATTTCTTTTTATAAAGAAAAACTTACTGGTGTCTGGCAATTATTCGTACCAGCGTCGTCTCTATTCACGATTCCATTTAGCAAAAACTTCAATGATTGGTTTGAAGGAACAAGCATGAAGGTTCGTTTTTATAAAGAAAAGCTTACTGATGCTAGCTCGGGGTTGGGATCATCATCTTCTCTAATCAAGAATCCATTTACCAAATGGACTTCTACATGCAGCTATTTAAGAGGCAATTAAACTCCCACCTTCTGGGCTGGCAACACATCGGCAGTTCCCCTGGTGCTGCAAGTGTCCAAAAAAAAGCCCAATGACCAGTTTTAAAGACAAATCAAGTACATAAAGTAATGTACAAAGAGAAGCTTACTAATGCCAGCCCAGGATTAGCACCAGCATCTTTTCTAATCAAAAATCCACATGTATAATCACTAAATACTTAAAACAATATATATTAAATTGCCTCATTGGTCTAGTGGTTAAAATGTTCGACTACAGACATGAGGTCCTGGGTTCGAGTCCCGGTTTGGGCCAATTCAAATATCAATATTGAGTTTTCTATTAAGATTTTCTCAATATTTTCCCGAAATTGGGAAGTTGGCGGTGTGATCCACCCCCGTGCCTCGGAGAGCACGTTAAGCCGTCGGTCCTGCGCCTGATCTCTCTCCGCGAGTCGGATTCCCGTCACATCGGACTATGAGAGTGAAGGAATAGAGAGTGCACTTGTGTACTATGCCTGCCAATCCGCAATGGAGCAGCGTGGTGGGTCTATGCTCTAAATACCCTCTATCCTCGGAGTGAGGAGGCCTGTGCCCAGCAGTGGGCTGCTACTTACTATCTTAAATTGGGCTGCAGGGTTGATAACTACGTTGGTCCATTAGTCAGAGTGCTAACTTTGCTAGACAAGATCCTGAGTTCGATTCCACCCAGGGAAAATTTACGAAGATGCATTAGAAGTTATATTCCACCAGCATAGATATGCTGGTGGAATATAACTTCATGCCATCACACCTATAGGCTATTATGGCTTCAAAATGATGCACTTAATCTTAAACGGGGTTATGAGGATGACGACCTAGTTACCACAATGATAGCTTCGCTGCATTGGTAGATTATCGCCTGAGCTGGAATGGAAGCTTCGACAATAGCCAGTTCTCAACTCACCAGCCAAGACATACCCCCTAGCAAAAGGTTTATAATCCTGAATGTTTTGTGCAATAAAAAAGATATTTGTATAGGATATTTCGGGTTTTACATACATACATAGCATCACGCCTCATTTCCATAGGGTTAGGCAGAGACAACATCCTTCCACTTGCCACGATCCTTGCATATCTCCTCCGCTTCTTTTATTTTCATTAAACCTTTCATACAGGTTCGTTGGTTAAAAGTACTCTCGACTTGGCCCTTATTTAAAATATCCTGGATTTGGTCCAGGAACTTTCGCTTTGGTCTTCCCCTTCCAACGTTCGCTTTCACTCTTGACTCATAAATCCTTTTTGCCAGTCTCCTTTCATTCATTCTCTCTACATGCCCAAACCATCTAAGAATACCTTTCTCAATTTTAGTCACTACATCTTTTTTAAACCACATTCTTCTCTTATCACACTATTTCTTACTCTGTCACTCAGTTTTAATCCACACATACTTCTCAACGCTCTTATCTCTACCGCATTTATTTTATTTTTGTGATTCTTCTGCCATACCCAACTTTCACTACAATACATAAGTGTTGGCACCAACACTCCAGCATACACAGCCAGCCTGGCCCTTTGAGACACCATCTGGCTATTCATAAACGCGTGCAGAGCACCATTTACCATATTCCTTGCATTCACTCTTCTTTCAATATCACTTTCACATGTTCCATCTTTTGTATAATTAGATCCCAAGTACAAAAATTCTTTCACTTCTTCCACTTGTTCCCCATCTATCAAAATATTTCCATTCATCATAGATTCATCTCTTTCAAGAAGCATAACTTTCGTTTTGTTTACATTCGCTTTCATTCCTGTCCCCAAAGCTTTATTCATAATATTTACCACCTCCTTTAGCTCTTTAGCTGATGACGCAAGTATTACTTGATCATCAGCGTTTGGGTGTTAGCCTTTGAATAAACAAACTATATATGGTTTCTCTTTACTCAGAGCCAGGCGAAGCGTTGGACAAATCAGATATGCTGGTTTCGTCAGGAATTGGCGCCATATCTTGCGTCTTCATGTTCACGGGCCTCGTACTACTTTTTGGGACCCTAGCAGTAAGTACGCACATCTAGAAAGTAATCAATTTATATTGGTTCAGGAGATTAACCGGAGCAAACCGTCACATGTATAAATGCCACATAACTCAGTACCTATCACAAAATCTCCAAAACTATGATACCGATTAACTTGAAATTTGGCATAGTTACTCCTGTTGCAACGTAGACACTCACTATGAACGGGTTTCCGCAGATAAGGATTCGGGGAATATTAGCGAAATACCATCACTTCTGCGCAATCTCCTAAAATATTCGCCTGTCACTATGTAGACTCACTTTGAATAGATTTTTCTATATTCCCACGGAATATGGAGTTACTCGGATCGAAAACGTGAATTTTTTTTTTAAATAATGTCTAAATATGTCTAATACGACTGTAAACCCGCAGTGGAGCAGCGTGGTGGGTCTTTCCTCTAAAAACCCTGTCTCCTTTCAGTGAGGAGGCTTATGCCCAGCTGTGGGACGTTAATAGACTGCTATTTATCGAATCTATGTCTAATACACTAATAAATAAGGTGCAAAAATTTACATCGACGCTAGAAAACAAACACGTAGTAAGCCACAAATACAAAATTGATCAACAGAACACTTCTCAAATACATTGTAGCAACTAATAGTTAGAAGTGTTACAAAAACACCAACTCACATTATCTAACAACTATGATTCTCTTCACTATTTAAATATACACAACTTGCACTATTTCCCTTAAAACAACAGCATCATAAACCAGAACGAGAAACTCTGCTCATTAAATTGTTATGCTCGTTGAAGTTGCCTCGTAGTGCATAACATTTTGTAATGTTGCTACTATGTTGCTCAATATTGCACTATATTTTAAAGCTATCAGTGTTGCCATATAATTATTTATAGTCAAACAAAAGATGTTGTGGTTTTATGGAACCACGATGCAAGGGCAACAGCTGACGCGATCTATGAGCGCTGCCACTCAGTGGTCATCTGTAATGCGATATATGATAAATAGACATAAAAATAAAAGGTTTCAATTTAAAGTATTAAAATTCCAGGATTCAGAAGGCATCGTACAAATCTTCGTTTGGCTAACCTTTTTGAATGTTATAATTGGATTCATAAGTGTTTTGGCGACGGCGTACGAGTGTCTCACAAAAGACGTGTGTCTATTGAGCGACATGGACTGGCTGTCGGGGTCGGCGTTGTTGGTACTTGTTGTTGGATATCTATTCCGTAAGTTCAATGAGATATATAATAATAATAATAATAATAATAATCATTTATTTTCAGAAAACTTAAACAAACGTTCCATTTTTTGTTAGTTACATTTGAAATAAAATTAAGACTATGTTAGTTAATTGTTAGTAGGTGACTCTTAAATCTATGTTAGTTAATATAATTAATGAATTTACAAACTAAGGCTGACTGCCAGTGTGCCTTAATGACACTATCTTGTCTGTCAGCCATTATCCTCAGAATGGTGTTAGGACTATTCTCCACTCTGTATTTGATTGAGGCAATCCTTTTCCTCAAGAGTGCGTAGAAATCGTCGACTCGATTTCCCGCAAACATGCCCGACGCGCTACAGTGCCGAGGCAGTCCCAACACCATTCTAAAGATGTTGTTATATTGGACTCGGAGCGCATTAAGTGATCTTTGGGTATAGTTGACCCATAAGCTGCACGTATAAAATGTTTGGCAAAATGCTCTGAAAAGTGTAATTTTTACATCTTTTGTACAACGCGCAAACCTACGAGCCAACATATTCCCTCTGACCGCCAACGCCCTCCGTTCCCTATCTATGTCACAATTATCTTTTAAATCCGGCGTAACACACAAAAACACATTAACATAAAATAATTTAGTTTGACAACCTCGCTGGCGCATTGATGCAAGTACTCACTTTGCTACCAGAAATTCTGGGTTCGATCCCCGATAGAGCGAATTTAGTCTGGACTAGAAGGTTCTGGCCGAGGCTAGCTACCACCCAACCAGTAGAAACGTATCACCAAGCAAGAGATTTGTTTTCCGGTACAATCCCGTGTAAAAAACAGAAGAGGTAAGCCATCTTAATATTATAAAAATACCACCCCACTCTTCAATATTTAAATATGCACTACTTGCTCTATATTGAAAATTTCTTCATTTTTTGACTTTACACAACTTAACACTATTCCTCTTAAAACAACCGCATTATAAGGCAGCACGAAAGACTGTGATAACACAATTGTTCTGCTTGTTAAAGTTACCTCGTATTGCATAACATTTCGTAATATTGCATAATGTTTTAAATATTTTTAATTAGATTAACAATTCGTCTGTATTTTTTATATCTTCCGACTAGGTGGACCGGTCTTGATGATTTTTTTTAAATAAAAGGTGGTGCTTGTCATAGGGTCTCATTTTTTTTAAACCAGTTCTGATGATGGCATCCATGAGAAAACCGGATAAGTCTTAAATTTGCGTAAGCATGTGCGCGACAGATGGACGAATAACTCAAGATCACGCCAACCGATTTCGATGATTCTTTTTTTGTTAGAAAGGATATACTTCAAGTGTTGTTTTGTGATAGTTTGGCAAGGTTTTGATAATAGAATCCATGACAAAGTGATGGAACTCTTCAATTCTTAGGAGCAAATCAACGATACTCGGCAGAATCTTCTATAAGCTATCCAGATATTTGAGTCGCGTACCGTAACTTCGGTATGGTCAAGTGCTAATCGTAGTTAAATATGAAGATCAATGGATCTCCTCAACGGCTTACAGTAAGGGTGCGGTTAATGGCAGAAAATATAACTGTCTGTAATCAAATAGCACTGAGTTTACGTTTGTTGCTGCATTGCAACACGTTTTTAGATGTACACATATTGAGACAAATTTGTTAGATTACTTCGGATTCACTAATAATCAAAAAATAAATAGAAATTTTAACAAAAAAAGAACCGCCTTCAAAACATACTTACATATACATTAATATGCAAAAGTATGAAATAATTAATGTACGTATTTGTAAGTTTGTTTTGAAGGCGGTTCTTTTTTTGTTAAATTTTTTATTTATATACTTTTAGATCGTTGAAACACCCCTTTTCGCTTATGCCATTATTTAATTTAATATTTTCTATATAAACTTATTTATTTACAGTATGGTTTTACTTCGTGGTCGTCGCAAACAGCTATGTGATTGGCACAACAGCATGACCTCAAAATCATCATTTAAATCTTGGAGCGAAATAGTTTTTGACTGCTTTAAGTAATAAAGTATTTGATACAAACTGGTTTTCTTTTTTTTATAGTTTATCATAAACAAATTTGATGGATGTGAGGTATATTAAAATGGACAATCCCTCTTTATAAAACTAGCCGACCCTCATAACTCATAAATAAGACAAGATTAGTCTTAATTATACTCTCATAAAATAGGTTATATTGTGTCAACCATAAAAGATAGACATTTGCTATCATAGACTTTATTGTAGAAAATTAAAAGGGCGTTAATTATGTGATACATGATTATTGAGTAACTTTAACCGTTTACGCAGCGAACGCAACGGAAACTCTCAAAGAGAATAACTTTTCCCAGATTTTGCTACATTTTTTAGTAATGCTCCGCTCCTATTAATTATAATGTTTAGTTTTATAGCTTATAGAGTTGCCTGAGAAATGGGCTATCCAACATTAAAAGACTTCTTCAATTCGAAGCAATAGTTTCCGAGATTAATACGTTCAAATAAACAAAGAAACATTTCCGCTTTATATACAATTTGTTCCATGTTAGAGGTAAAAGTTTAGGTTTAAACAAAGTTTCTTTTTTTGTAATAAATAAAGCAATATGTCGTTAGGTGTAAGAGCCGAAGTAACTTCGTAATAGATTCTCGGGAAGCATAACATCAGCCAGCGTAATGGACTATGTAATGCGCTCAGGCTTTTAGTGTAAACTTTCTGAATAATTTTTAAAGTAAAATATTGTCTTTACGTCCTATTATGTATTTAAAATGTATTAAACGATACCACAATGGCAATTTACTGTGACAAAGATCAACGATCAACGACAACGCTAATACAAATTAAATGTTTCATTAAACTACGAAAATTTAAAAAATATATTCTAAACTAGATATTCCTTGTACTATTATTCACGTTAACTCCGATCTCGTCAAAATATGGAGAAATTCGTTATTTCAAATCAATCACATATTGATTTGGAGGTGTCGTAATAAATAAGTAATAATTTCGACTACAAATAGTGCAGAGTGGTTATTTTTTTTTAAATTATGCATTTAAAATCCAGAAAAGGCCCATTAATTACACACGCATACATAGTATATATGCGTATCTGTCAATCGTTGACAATTACGTCAAACGTCATAAGTCAGTTTGTATTGTCAAACACTAAGAAGGTTACATTAAAAAAGTTACTTTTCTGGTTAATTTTACTTAAAAATTCTAATTTTCTTCGTAATTTGGTTTATTTTTTCGTTCATACGAACTTCACTATATGCGTATCTGTCAATCGCTGACAATTATGTCAAACGATATAAATCAGTTTGTATTGTCAAACACATTAAGGAGGTTACATTAGAAAAGTTACTTTTGTGGTAAGGTTTACTTAAAAATTCTAATATTCTTCGTAATTTTGTTTACTTTTCCGTTCATACGAACTTCACTATATGCGTTTCTGTCAATGGTTGACATTGACGTCAAACGTCATAAGTCAGTTTGTATTGTCAAACGCACTAAGGAGGTTACATTAGAAAAGCTACTTTTGTGGTTAACTTTACTTAATAATTCTAATGTTTTTCGTAATTTTGATTACTTTTTCTTAAATACGAACCTTCTCTATACGCGTATCTGTCAATTGCTGACAATTACGACAAACGTCATAAGTCAGTTTGTATTGTCAAACGCACTAAGGAGGTTACATTAGAAAAGCTACTTTTATTGTTAATTTTACTTAAAAATTCTAATGTTCTTCGTAATTTTGTTTACTTTTTCCTTTCATACGAACTTTATCTTGATTAAGCACAACCTAAAACGAATTTAGCAAACGATGAAAGAGTTTTTACACATAAAATCCTTCGCAGTTGCATTATTAATGGAGCTTTAATATAGTTTAAGCTTATAACTTATAACATTTACTGTCGAATTTCGACCCCTAAATGACCACCACTTAATAAAATAGCCACGTCGTCGTACATAAACAAAATAATAGTCAACAAAACCATGTGACATCTATTTTCAGTTGCCATTTACTCTCGCAAAGTGCTGTGACAATTTGTCACCGTCTTCTTGACATAATGGTGGAATAGAGTCCACTAGTATGCTTCCAGTGACACTTTCTTGTTCTTCGAAGGCAGAAACAATCAATCTTGTTTACTCTTCGCTTTATTCCACAATATTTTTAAACGGTTTCGCTGTTGCAATGGTGCAACTTCACTAATAGATCATGAGCAGGGCAAATTTAGGAATATGTGTTATGTATTTGGTCTGATCTGGACTGGGGGAGGTTTCTGCAGTTACTTACCACTCTACCAGCAAAGACTTCGGCGGTTTAGAGTACTCTTGACCTGGCCGTTATTTAAAATGTCCTGGATTTGGTCCAGGAACGTTCGCCTTGGTCTTCCCCTTCCAACTTTCGCATTCACTCTTGACTCATAAATCCTTTTTGTCAGTCTCCTTTCATTCATTCTCTCTACATGCCCAAACCATCTAAGCATACCTTTCTCAATTTTAGTCACTACATCTTCTTTTATACCACGTTCTCTTATCGCAGTTTTTCTTACTCTGTCACTCAGTTTTAATCCACACATAGTTCTCAACGCTCTCATCTCTACCGGATTTCATTCCACTTCAACTTCCATCTAATAGTATATCTTCATTAAAAAAAATACGTTATAAAAAGGCATTGGTGTTGTTGGTTGCTTCGGTGGGGAGAGGAAAAGAGGAGCAGGGGAAGGAGACGAGGGCAGGAGAGGAAAGACGAGGGGAGAAGAGAGTGTAAAAGAGGTGTAAATTATTAGGTCTTATTATGTCTTGTGTGTTTCTACTGACCATCGGATATGATTACAGTCAAGCACAAATCTGTTAGCAATAGAAAAGTGTGTCTATACGTAAAAGAAGTGAAACTTCTTTGGGTTATATTGTATTAAATTATATATTGTAATATTGGAACACTTGAAATTTATTGACTTCCGATGTTGGTTGCATTGGAGAGGTGGGGAGAGGAAAGGAGAGAGCGGGGAAGAGCAGGAAGGAGAGGAAAGTATAGCAGATACGAGGGGAGTAGTGTATAAAAGAGGTGTAAATTATAAATATGGCTAGTGCGTTATATTATTGTCATAATATATAATATAAATTCAGTGTTTTAATTGTACTGCTTCAATTATTAAAACACACTAATGTTTCACACCCATTTTTATCATGTACACCTTTTTTATACTCTTCTCCCCTCTCTTCCTCTCTTCTCTTCCCACCTCAATTCTCTCTTTCTCACCAATACAGCCACCATCTCCACATCTACGCCTAATCTGTAGTCAATAAACATGTAACATAATATAAAACAGTTTAATTTCGACTACATTGTTTTTTGATCGCTATTTAAAAAAAAAAAAAATCCTAGCCATGGTCGTTTCAAAAGCAATTACTTACGACTGGATCAACATCCTCAGGAGATACGAAGGTATATTTTCAATCTCTCCCAAGGACATAATTGCTTTCTCTCGTATAATACTTGGGAAGTAATTATTTTCTCTGTATCGAAGCTTCTTATTCCGATTAAACTGGTTATATTCCCTTTTTTAAATAAACTGTTTATGTATGCGTTTTAGAGATCACTATTGTTATATTTGTAGACGTCTTTGTAAGTTGGCGTTTCAGCGTCGACTGTTATTGGAGTGAATTTATTTCTAGCGGGAAGTTTTAGAAGAGGTATAATTGATGGTAGCTTATGATAGTACAGTGTGAGGTATAAATTTAAAGAATTTGCCAAAGTGTTTACCAAAATAATTGAGTCTTCAATTTTATGTCGTGAAATGAAATAAATAGACGTGACTATACCATGTTAGGTCGCTTCCATCTTAGACTGTATCATCACTTACCATCAGATTACAATGAAGTGTTAACCTGTCAGCAATAAAACAAGTAATATAACTGTAACAGATGAATTTTATTGACTTGCGATGAGAGAAATAGTGTGGAAATGATGGTTGCAGGGGAAACGAAATGAGATGAAATGGGAGGAAAGGTGAGGCAAGGAGACATGAAACGAGGGGAGGAGAGGTGAAGAAAGGATACATGAGGGGAGGGAAGGAGAGGAGGAGACTAGAAGAGAGGAAACGGGATGAGATGGGATTGCAGGAGAGGTCATGAAAGGAGACATGAGGGTAGGAGTGGAGAGGAGATGATATGGGAAGAGATGAGAGGGGAGAGGAGAAGACAAGAAGAGAGGAAACGGAATGAGATTGAATGGGAGGAGAGGTGAGGCAAGGAGACATGCAGGGAGGGGAGGAGAGGTGAGGAAAAGATACATGAAAGGAGGGAAGGAGAGGAGAAGACTAGAAGAGAGGAAACGGGATGAGATGGGATGGCAGGAGATATAATTAATGGAGACATGAGGGAAGGGGTGGAGAGGAGGTTAAATGGGAAGAGAGGAGAGGGGAGAGGAGGAGACGAGAAGACACGAAACGGGATGAGATAGAATGGGAGGAGAGGTGAAGTGAATAAAGGATACATGAGGGGAGGGAAGGAGAGGAGAAGACTAGAAGAGAGGATACGGGATGGGATGGGATGGCAGGAGAGGTGAGGCAAGGAGACATGAAAGAAGGGGAGGAGAGGTGAATAAAGGATACATGAGGGTAGGGAGGGAGAGGAGAAGTCTAGAAGAGAGGAAACGGGATGATATGGGATGGGAGGAGTAATGAATAGAGACATGAGGGAAGGGGTGGAGAGGCATTGGTATGGGAAGAGAGGAGAGGGTTCAGGAGATGCTCTCCTCTCTAGAGGGAGGAGAGAGAGGGAGACAAGAGAGGAGAGAGAGAGGTGTTGATAATTAAAATGTGGTGAGCGGTTAAATTATATTGCTTTGTTATAGTAACATTCACATGACAATACCACTATAGTTACCAATTGAAAACTTGATTAGTAAACATCTGTATTATTTACATTTGATATTGGAATATTTTACTTTTGCAAAGAACTTTTTTTATTACAAATGTCTGAAGGTTATATGAAGCCCGGGAGGCTTTTGTGCCGAAATTACGGACAGGCACATTTTGTTTATATGAGTAAATTGAATTGTTTGGGCGAACAACATAAACATATAACACACAGTACCTCAAAGTTGTGATAACGTTACGCCTCAATCAATACATGTGGTACAAAAGTCATGGCTGGTGTATCAGCTGTCGGATCGATATTCATTATAATTTTAATACAGAGACGTTTTCAATGCTGTATATACGTACAACAATACAGTAACAAATATTGAGATTTTCTCAATATTTGTCCGAAGTTNTGCCAATTCGCAGTGGAGCATCGTGGTGGCTCTATGCTCTAAAAACCCTCTCTCATATGAGTGAGGAGGCCTGTGCCCAGCAGTGGGACGTTAATGGGCTGCTACTTACTTTTTACTTTTATATATGTACAGAAAGATTCAACATATCTTATTATAGAAGCTTGTTAAGAAGGGTATTTTGGTTTTATTAGTTACCGGGACTAAACTTACAGCTCTCCAGCGGTTTTTTTTTGCGCTGAGAAATGCCTTTACGCACCCCGATGAAAGACTAATTCCATCGGGAGTGTGGCACTCACTGACAACAGAATACCCACTAAAACCCAGCGGATCCCTTCCCATCCATGAGTGAGATCACTAGAGGTTCCCTAACTGCATTCCACTCTAGTGACCTGGATGGTACCGACTATGAGGATCTACCGATCAATAAAGTGAGGCATGAAGAGCGACTTCTGCCACCAAGACTCCTCCGACGGCGAGGGAGAGCTCTTGCTCCCTTCGCCTCTCATCTGTCTCCTTCAGCGAGATGACGGTCTCAAAAGAAGGCAACCGACCTCCACCTACCTTCACTGGCGAGCATTTTTTCATGTGACCTCACTTGATGGTAAGTGATGATACAGCCTAAGATGGAAGCGCGCTAATCTGTTAAGAGGCGATATACTCCTTACGGTTTCTACACAGCTTCGTACTGGAACACAAATCTCTTTTTTTGGCGGTACGTTTTTGCTGGTAGGGTGCTAACTAGCCACAGCCGAAGCCTCCCACCAGTACAGATTCAGACAAATTAGAAAATATAATTTCCTAAATTCGTCCTACCGGGGATGGACCACACTGGACATTCCGCCAGAGTATGGTGCGCCGTATCTACAGAAGCATCACACTCAAGACAGGCGGGCGTTTCCTCACTGCCAACAACCTGGTGCAAGTACTTGCCGAAGCAACCATACTCGGCAAGACAAGCCGATAGGAAAGAGATCCGTGTCGCCTGGTGAGCCAATTGTCCAGGGGAGGTCGGATCGCCTCCACCGTGACTATACCCGCAGTTGGAGACCCAAAATCTTCCCTCCATTTTTCGATCAGAGCTCTGTCAGCGCGAGCCCTGATACTCCGGATCTGGTCATCGTAGGAGTCAGCACCACTGGAAGCGCTTGTAGCTACCATGCACTGATAGGCGACTGCAAGGACTTCCGCCCGCAGCTCCCAAGGAGGGTCGCCCGCCAGGAGAGCTCTCCAGCCGCTGTGCCTCAGCTTGTTAAACCACTGATGTCATCTAAGAAATTTATTTTAATGAGATTCTGTTAAGGGCAATATTAATCTACATAAAATATACAACGTATGTAACGTAATTCATTGGATAATTAAGAGTACTGCATTGTATATAAATATAAATTTTAACAAAAAAAGACCTGCCTTCAAAAGAAACTTACAAATACATTAATATGCTCTAAAAATAAGAAATAATTGCGTATTCTTTTATAGTGTTCTTCGTTTTTTTATATTCGGAGTCGGCGTCAGCCAAGGAAGATGTTCCCCGGGTGTCCACTTGGCAGCTCTAGAGTTTTTCCCACCTATAGCTATATATACGCAATTATTTCTTACTTTTAAGAGCATATTAATGTATTTGTAAGTTTATTTTGAAGGCGGTTCTTTTTTGTTAAAATTTATATTTATTTTTTGATTTTTAGTAATCGCCACACCCGGGATCGAACCCGAAACCCTTGTACCACCGCTTCACACATAATTCACCTTGCAGCAACAAACGTAAGGCCATTGGCATTTGATTACAGGCAGTTATAGATTTTGCTAAAAATGACACTCTTACTGTAAACTGTTGAGGAGTTCCATGGATCTTCGTATTTAACTACGACTAGCACTTGACCATACTGAAGTGACGGTAGGCGACTCAAATATCTGGATAGCTTATAGAAGATTCTGCCGAGTATCGTTGATTTGCTCCTAAGAATTGAAGAGTTCCGTCACTTTGTCATGGATTCTATCATCAGAACCTTACCAAACTATAAACTATAAAAAATACAGACGAATTGATAACCTCCTCCTTTTTTTGAAGTTGGTTAAAAATCGCTTTGGATATCACATATTATTTTGCAATATGTTAAAGATAAAAATGGTAACTGTGAGTTATCCTTTAGCGATAAATATATATCGTTATTGACTTTTTTATCGACCTTTTTAAGATAAACATTTCCATAAAACATTAATTTGATCTATCTCTTAAGGTTTAGTTAGCACTTGACATTTATACACACAAAAATATATACGATACGTCACATTACAAATCTTTTGATTTTTCTGGGTTTTTCTACTATAATATGTATGTATTATACATATAAATCTTCGTCTTAAATTGCTCCATCATTTGCTTAATAATTTAAAAGATAAAACCATTTTGTTATCATAGAAAAGGATATATTAACTTCACCTTAAAAGATGATATCGTAGATCAGTGAAAAGTAATATTTCTATATTGCGCAATAGATTCTATCAAAAGTACTTAGTGTATTAGATAGGTTTCAATTAATTTCTTTAAAAAAACCCTATAATAGACGATGAAATGAAAATAAAACGTGTTTTCCTTATCAACAACGGTGACGACGAACGGGAAATAAGATCTGAGATGCATCCGGGAAATGGGGAAAATTCCACTTCAAAAACCAATAACTACGCCACGTTTTATTTACAAAACGACCAACTGTAGTTAATTAAACAGTTTAAATGTTTAAAATTGTATATATATTGCATTTAACATTTAATTTTGTATAAATACTGCTGAAGAACTCGCAATACCCACTAAAACCCAGCGGGCCGTCGTCAACCATGAGTCAGAGGCTCGTGGAGGCATTCCTCTCTGACCCCTCGGTTGTAGTCGGCTCACAGATATTCTACAGGGGGAGGAGTTGCATGAACCTCCGCCTGTTACCTACTCCCATTCGTCTGGGTTGGAGTGTCTCAGCGGTATTCACCCTATCCCTTTGTCGTGGCTCCTTAAGCAGATGAGCATTATATCTATAATATTAGCCAGTGAGAGGTTTGTGCCGATGAAGAACCCCAAGCGGGACATTCTGCCACCGTGTGGTAAGCTGTATCTAACGAGGCACCACACTCGTAACAGCTGGCCAACTCACAGCCAACAGTTTGATACAGGTATTTACCGAAGCAACCATGACTGGTAAGCACCTGTACCAACCTGTAGGAGAGCGATTCTTGCTCTCTGCCCAACCACTTATCCAGATGATGGCGGATCGCCTCTACTATAGACCCGAGATCCTACTGCCACCTTTGGGTCAAAAACCTGTCAGCTAGAACCCTGACCCTTCTTACTTTATGAGCGTCTGGTAATTCCCCTCTGGTTCTCGCGGTTACTCTGCTCTGGTAAGCAGTCGTGAGAACTTCTGCCCTGAGCTGCCATGCGGGATCGCCTGCCAGGAGTGTGGTTGCCGTCCAAGATACTATACGGTACCGGTACGGTCCACGTCAAGCAATGTTTTTGAGTTAGCATTTTTAATAATTTAGTGTTATTATTTTAGAAATAATATATTTGCAGTGAGCAGTGCAGTCCTTTCTGAGTCTTTAGTCTATTTGTGTACCAAGTTTCATTTAAATCTGTTCAGTAGTTTTGGCGTGAAAGACAGACAAACAGTAAATGTGGGATTTAAAGTTTAACGCTTAACTCTATTTGATGCTTATGTAACTTAATTGATAGAATAACGCATATTCAATGATCTCTAGGTTTAAAAAATGCTAAAGAAACTTATTTGTAAATAAATATTTAAATTAGAATGAAAAAATATTGGAAAAAATGTAAAAAAATATCATCAAAACCCGTTGAATAGTTACAAACATTGTGACTTGTTAAAATATTGTTTAAAATCAGTATAATCAAATTATATTCACTATTCATTCATCATTACTTCATTTAAATTAATATTGTAGAGGAAACGTTTGTGTTTTTGTATGTATCTATGTTTGTAAAGTTTTCACACAAAACTACTGGACCGATTTCAAAATTTTTTTCACCAATAGAGAGCTGTTTTTATATTAAGTGACATAGGATTTATTACTTTTTCAAAAAAAATAGGGATCCCTAATAAAAACGCATTAATATAACCCAAGGTGTAAAAAAAATTGTCACAAAAAATCTATTATCGCATACGCTGCGGAAACTATTGATGATAGAACAAAAAAATGTTCTACAATATTATAAAAGGTATTAATATCTACAAAAAATTCCTTAATACCATATGTCTAACTACTGTATTTATGTCAATATAACTAATTTTTTATATTTTAAAAGTTCATTAAAGCGCCGACAATAACAGACCATATTATTCGTACCTCTATATTAATTTTCATCTTATTAAATATATATTAATAAAGTCCGTTTCAGTGCTGTTAAAATACTTTTTAAATTATTAAAATCGGACATTCCATTCAAAAGATATAACGAGTTTTAAAATGTTAGTCCAATGAAAATTGTAGCGTCCCTTGTAACTGGGCTGCGACTGGTGAGTTAGCTCATATTCCAAGGATTCCAATGATACATCTACACCTTTCCCTTCCTTCCTAAAGATATATATTCGTTGTAAAGTAAACTCTGTATATTGATTAGATTATGCGTGTGATTGTGTAGCTAATAATCTGAAAGGACGTAATAAAAACATTGCTAGTATAATGCAAAGAATTTGAACATTCAAGTGTTGTTTGCTCAAAGCAAACATCGCATAGAATATTAACACATAAATCGGCTTCGAAGAAAACTTCCTAAAGCAACAACACAAGGCCCTTGCTGATAAAGTACATGGGGAAACACAATATCCCTGCTCATAGAAAAATCATGTGATCTAAAAACTATCAGAGCCTTTTTAATATGCTCCGACTAAGACACGATCACGACATTTGTGAGCCCATTTGTAAGTTCACTCTTGCGAAGACTTACCGGTTCAGGATAAATGAAAATGTAGACGAGTATTTAAGTACGAACTGTTTCAGCAGGAATATTGTTTACTTTTTTTTATTATGTGTGTAGTTGCTGTTAGCCCTACTGGCTTTTACAGCGTAACCGAGAGGGGTGGCGAGCGCAGAAGCTCTATCGAGGGGTGGACCCGTAGAAGGGCCCTGCTGCGTCGGGGGAAAACGTTGCTCTAAGGGCGCCTCCTGCGAGGCTCGGACCTAGGCTTAGAGCAACGTTTGCTGCTGCTGAAAAAGACAATCGGACGGGTGCTTAATCTTGACGCCCATGGCTCCGCGACTGGTGGCCGCGGCCGGGGTGCGTCAGATAGCGGGGACCTCATCTTCGCCGGCGAAGACGCTGTGTGTGTGTGTTTGTGTACGGGGCATTGTCAATAGTAATCTGGTCGTCTGGGTCGTCAAGGACGTGTTTGGGCCGCCTCTTCCTAGGCGGGAACTGAATATTGTTTACCGAAATTGGCTATCTATTGTACGATATTTGCGACTGACAAACGTGCACTATTGTGACAAGCAAACGACGGTGGTTGTTAATTTATTGGATTAAAAGTACATCCTATGATTGGAGTTTTATTTCTCACCAATCACAGGGATTACATTAATTACACAAACAATTTTATTCTTGGAAATGACAAATATGTATATACGCTATAGCTAACAAACATTCTATATACAAAGTTATAAATATCTATAGAGACTCTAAGTTGAACGATGCTTAACAATATTATTTACGTTGTGTTATTTATAAATTAAAGGGAAAAATCGCGAACAACATTGTTGTTTCAAATCAAATCAAAATATCTTTATTCAAATAGGCCTATTGCAGCACTTTTGAATCGTCAAATATGATATTTTTTTTCCACACAATAATTCTAATGTACGTCTGATAATGGTATTAAGGAACGATTTAAAATCTAAAGTTACGAGTGTTCCTTCGTGTCCTGATCTGAGAAGAGCCCACAACAAATAGTCGGATATATTGTTACCATCATCATTAATCGTTTAATATATTTCAATTCAAATTAGAGCAATTCGTTCACTCCCAGGCGTTCCTATAGTCTTAAACTAAGTAATCTAAGTAACTTAAGTAATCTTGCAACTTATAATAAGATTTTTCTATCAACTTTCTCTTGACAAAGACTTATATACAATATTTCGATAGATGAGGACAACATACAGTTTAAAGGTAAGGTAGCTGCCCGTTAACGTCCCACTGCTGGGCACAGGCCTCCTCATTCATAGGAGAGAGGGTTTAGAGCATAGATCCACCACGCTGCTTCACTGCTGTTTGGCAGGAATAGTACACAAGTGCACTCTCTATTCTTTCACTCTCCTATTCCGATGTGACGGGAATCCGACACACCCGAAGAGAGATCAGGCGCAGGACCGGCGGCTTAACGTGCGTGTATCATTAAAATAAGATTTTAATTTATTTTTATCAAGTTTTAACAATTCATTCCCTCCTACGCTTTTTTTATTGTAAAACTAATACTTTTACGATTAGCTTTCTACCAATAAACTTATCAACCTGCAGTGGAGCTGCGTGGTGGGCCTGTGTATTAAAACCTTCTCTCCTTTTATTTTTCTGCTAATAAAGGATTTTATATGTATTAAAGGACATCGCTAGAACTTCTTCTTCTTTTTGTTCCTCTCCAATAACTGAAGGTTGAACATCAGCTGCGAAAATCTCACTTGATCTCTGGCGAGGTGAAAAAATTTGGCAGCGCTTCTGACACTAGCTCATTCTTGAATGTTACGGATCCAGGTTTCATTGCAACGGCTTCTACTTTTCTTAGAATAAAGGCTTCAAATAGAAATACTAATACCAGTAGGAACTGCCTCATTGGTCCAGTGGTTAGCATGTTCGACTACAGACATGACGTCCTGGGTTCGAGTCCCGGGTCGGGCCAATTCGAAATATTTGCCCCAAGTTGGGAAGTTGCCGGTGTGATCCACCCACGTGCCTCGGAGAGCACGTTAAGCCGTCGGTTCTGCGCTTAATCTCTCTCTGATCGTGTCGGATTGCCGTCACATCGGACTACAAGAGTGAAGGAATAGAGAGTACACTTGTGTACTATGCCTGCCAATCCGCAGTGGAGCAGCGTGATCTATGCTCTAAAAACCCTCTCTCATATGAGCGAGGAGGCCTGTGCCCAGCAGTGGGACGTTAATGGGCTGCTACTTACTTTTTTACCAGTAGGACTGATTTTGTACTTGTTTTATTTTTAAAAATGTAGTATCTCTGTCGTCCTTTATAAAGAGCTTCTTCAGTATTATTTTGTGGAGTAATTTTTCGTGCGATAGACCCTTCAAGCGCAAGTTGACCGCCAAATTTAATAGATTACCTTGATGAACTTTCTGCCGTAGAGTTTGTGAATCTTTTGGCTTGTTGGGAGGTCAGGTTAAATTGGTTCTGTGTACAGGTGATCAATGATTGAAGAGCACTCACTTATGGCTTATATGAAGACTGGCAGCGTTAGGGCAGCTTCAAGTTTATGCGGTTTTACTATTCCAGCTGTTTTATTGCGTATATTAACTTGGACCCTCTTCGAAAAAACGTTATTTATAGACCCATTGGAGTTAGAAAGGGCTTGTGGGATATTTTGACCCAAATGATGTATCATTGACAGTTGCATATCTAGGAGAGACTAAATTTATTCAACACACGTAAGCTCGTCAGTTTATTTTTGAATGTTACTCGTTTTATAGCCTTGGGAGGCAAACGAACTTGCAGTTCACCTGATTTTAAGTGATTACCGCCGCTTTAGAACACCTGCAGCATCATAAGGACCACTGATGTTTCACTTACTCGTATTTTGCCCTGGCTCCGCACAGGTTTCTGAATATTATGCATGTCTTTTGCTGAGAAATTCTTTTAAGCATAAACCCAGATCTATGGGTCAGGTATGTGGGCTTCAGCGAGCTAGAAGGCCTCGCAATAACCACTTAAACCCTGCCAAATAAGTCATGAGTATGGCACCAAGTGCTCAACTTTCTCATTCACTCATGGTTTTCTTTTTCCACTGGGAAATGCATTTACGCACCCCACCCGAATAGGCATCATTTGGGAGTGTGGGACTCACTAGACAAAACCAGAATTCCCACTTAAAAATAGCGAAACACTCTTGATCCTTAAGTGAGGGGCCAGAGGCTCACAGAGAAAACAATCTACACTGGCACCCCGAATTCGTTTGCCTTCACAAAAGTATTATTTTAAGATGGGGGAAGGAGGCGGGCAAAACCCCGTCTTCGTCCTCCAGGCCTTCTTCGTCGGCGAGAAGTGTTATCCACGTGCGTCCTCCCTTTCCCTCCCAGTATCTCCTTTTGCAAAATGATCGATTCGCAGAAGGAGGCAATTGCCCTCCAGTTTGATTCATTCATAATGACCAGGATGAGTCCAACTAAGGATTCACGAAGGGGGCAGGTCTTACGCAAACAGGCGCTGCCTTGTAAACTGCCTCTTTCGACGGTGTGACAGAGCATCCACTGCAATTTCCTTCTCTCATTAGTGGGCCTCTTCCAGTAAGATGGCCGTCTCACAGACACTTCCGTCCAACATCCCTTAGTGTAGAGCGTCGCGCCTACAACACGGCACCACGACCACGGTGACCCTAAAGTCCCCAGTGTGCACAATCAGCCAAAGTATGACAGGCCGGTGATTCTTCGCGACCAATTCAGTGCAGGAACTTTCTGAAACATCCGTGTCCAATCAGAGCCCATACCAATCCGTACGTGAGTGACCCGTGCTCCCTGGAGAGCCATCGTTCCAGGTGAGAGCAGATCGCCTCCGCAGTGGCCGAGATCTGACCCTTTGGACCTCTATGGCACTTCTATGGCATCACGTGCTCTTGTAGCCACCTTGGGCTTGTAGACGGCCGCGAGAACTTTAGCACAAAGCTCCCACGAAGGATCACCCGCCAGGAGTGACGCTGCTGTCCAGAATACCGTACGATACCCCCATATTACCCTGACTCCATCAATATTCACTTAAATTACATAGTATAAGAGATCGTAATTGAAATACTTGACTACATATACACAAACTAATATTTTTAAGATGATAAGGATTACGAAGATAATTTAGTGGCCTCTGCCTAGGATACAAAGCTGTGACTCTTAAAGAGTCCCCTAAAAACCCATCTATTGAAGCATAACAGCTCTTCCTCAGTATTTAAAAAATATTTAATTAAGTTCCTGTTTAATGCCGCCTTAACAGAACGTGGGGCATATAGGCACTCCAGTCTTTCAACCTAAGGGGATCGGACGCTGACGAGCAAAACCTCATCAGGCCACCTATCAGAACAAGGTTATCATGTATTATATGTACGAGATACTAACTGTTACCGCCGGTGTTACCCGGATACCCCGATTGATATTGATTTTGATTGATTTTAGTCTACGTCGAAAAAAGAATACGTATGCCGGATTTTAAGTCAATTAGGGGTTCGTTTTTCACCTATTACAAGGGATTAAGGAGATACCCGTTCTTACTGAGTGTCTAGGTTGTGAAAGGACTAACTGTGACAAATTTTAATGTAATCTGACTGATAGTTTCAGAGATTTTGTGATGAGTGAGTGATATTGCATATGTATAGAATTATACTCATTATGCATAGGCTCAACTGCCTCATTGGTCTAGTGGTTAGCATGTTCGACTACAGACTCGAGGTCCTGGGTTCGAGTCCTGGGTCGGGCCAATTCGACAATCAATTCTGAGTTTTCTATTAAGATTTTCCTAATATTTGCCCGAAGTTGGGAAGTTGGTGGTGTGATCCACCCCCGTGCCTCGGAAAACTCGTTAAGCCGTTGGTCCTGCGCCTGATCTCTCTCCGGTGGTGTCGGATTCCCGTCACATCGCACTATGAGAGTGAAGAAATAGAGAGTGCACTTGTGAATTATACCTGCCAATCCGCAGTGGAGCAGCGTGGTGGGTCTGTGCTCTAAAAAAAACCCTCGCTCGTCGGAGTGACGAGGCCTGTGCCCAGCAGTAGGTCGTTAAAAGGGCTGCTACTTACTTACTTATTCAATTATGCAGGTATTATCTGTCCCTGTCCTCCGTGGTGTAATCCGAACAGTTCGTGATCCCGTTGATATTTGGGAGAAAGAAAAAACGGCCTTTATTCTTTACACACCGTTTTGTAAAATAAAACCATAGATTGAAATTGGGAGCCCTTTCGACAGCTCTCTATATGCTGATTCGGGAACAATAAAACACCCTACCGCCCACTTGTCACCAGCGCGGATGTTAAACTGAGTCGAGTAACGGATTCGGCGCCAAAATGAGCCATTTATATGCCGCAACTACGGCTGACAAACGTATACTACTGCAACAAGTAGCCGTGCTAAGGTGTATTATTTAAAAAAGCTTTATACTTCTATTTGTCGTTTTATTTATTGCTTACACTTTTTGCATATGAATTATAATAATTCGAAAGGTAAAAATAAACTATACAAAACAAATACATTCCAATAGGATTCCAAGTTGAACTATACAAATACGAATAAAACTAATTATATTTGAAAGCTGAATCGATAGGGGAAAGTCGCGAACAGAAATTAAATTTATGTCACTGTGTGAATAAAAAAATGTGTTTATGAGATTAATATAATAATCATAAATGTGATTTTAAGTAGACACCCTACATACTTAACCAATTTTGATGATATTTCCTTCATTTTGCTGGGATCTATCCCCATTCTGATTCGAGCTCATGCGATCTATAACCAAGATTATGATGGTAGATCGCATGAGCTCTTTGGAGCGGACTGGAATACTCAGTCTTCAGACCGTGGAAAATTACATTTACCTCGGCTCCAATATCAGCAATAATGGTTCATGTGAAATCGAAGTTGAATATCTCTTAAAACTAAAATTAGACTACTACGAAGCCTCGTCTTTTCAACATCTCTCTATGATGCTGAGACGTGGACCTTGAGATCATCAGACCGCAATCGCATCGATGCTTTTGAAATGTGGTGCNACCTTGAGATCATCAGACCGCAATCTCATCGATGCTTTTGAAATGTGGTGCTGGAGGAAAATGCTTCGTATACCGTGGACAACACATCGGACCAACGCATCAATTCTTAAGAAACTCAATGTTACAAATAGGCTTTCCACCATCTGCCACAAAAAAATTCTTGAGTACTTTGGGCGCATTGCCAGGAAACAGGGTGATAACCTCGAAAAGCTCGTGATAACTGGAAAAGTTAATGGCAAAAGAGCAAAAGGTCGGAGCCCAATGCGTTGGTCCGATCAGATCCGCACCACATTACAGACTTCCGTCTACGATGCCTTACACGCCGCGGAAAGCAGAGGAAAATGGCTTTTCATTATAAAAAGAAAATTGCTGATCAGAGGTGGTTGTCACGATACTCAAAATTGAGGAAACGAAGCAAGGAGGGGATCCCCGTCCTGAATAAAATTAAAAGAAAGTTTTATTGACCAATTTGTTTAAACCGAGAGATCGTTAAATACGAGAGCTACAACTAGTATTAGTATAATATACTTTTCGATTCTCTGCCTCAATGGTCTAGTGGTTAGCATGTTCGACTACAGACATGAGGTCCTGGGTTCGAGTCCAATTCAAAAATCGATATTGAGTTTTCTATTAAGATTTTCTCAATATTTACCCAAAGTTGGGAAGTTCGCGGTGTGATCCACCCCCGTGCCTCGGAGAGCACGTTAAGCCGTCGGTCCTGCGCCTGATCTCTCTCCGGTCGTGTCGGATTCCCGTCACATCGGACTATGAGAGTGAAGGAACAGAGAGTGCACTTGTGTACTAAGCCTGGGTCTATGCTCTAAAAACCCTCGCTCCCCGGAGTGAGGAGGCCTGTGCCCAGCAGTGGGACGTTAATGGGCTGCTACTTACTTACTTACTTACTTTACTTTTCGATTCGCGATAGACCACACGAGAAAAACAACTAAAAACTCTACGTTTCATTTCCTTTCAAACAAAGTTTTGCTTTCAATGTTAAGTGGAGGAAGCAACCACATTTAGAAGTTTAGAAGAAACTTTTTCAATGCTACTACACTCTACGAAGTTGGTTATTAGTTAGAAGTCTCTATAACCTTGGTTATGTAATCAAATCAAATGATTTCATTCGTAAATTTCTCGTTACTATGATATGATAAAGGAATTACCAACTCATTTAAGGGTAACTGTATACGTTTCTATAATAAATCCCACAAGACGTTCTTGAGATGTCAATTAATAAATTCAAAGTCTTTGTTAAAAGATAATTGATAGAAAAGTCATATCATAAGTTGAGTTGAGTGAACGAAATACCCGACTGAGTTTGTTGTGGGCTCTTCTCGGATCAGGGCGCGAAGGAACCCTTGTAACTTTAGATTTTAAGCCATTCTCGAATACCATCATCAGACGTACATTAGAATTATGTGGAAAAAAAATATCATATTTGACGATTCAAAAGTACTTCAATAAAGATATTTTGATTTGATTTGATTTTAAATATATTTTACTATGATTACATTATCTGTTCTTCTTGATATTCTCTTTAGTTTATTTATTATTTCTCTTAAGTAACTAGGTCGTTCCTGTCCTCATAGCCTCGTTTATACTTTAACTAACGTAGGTAGGAATATTTCCCTTGAAAGCCTATTTCCTGTTGAAAATCCGGCGTCTAAACGAAACGTATATCGAGTTTACAAAATTATTTGAACTATAATTGAAAAGGGCTTTTTGATATTGATAACGTAATGAATTGCTTTATAGGGAGAAGGCCTGTGTTCAATTACCTGCAGATACAATTTATTTTTCCAAATTTGGGATATCTTATAAACTCGCAATCTATACAATGAAAAATGTTATAAGAAGTCAATTGACTTGGTGTTTCTTATAAACTCGCAAACTATACTATTGAATATGTTTATAAGAAGTCTGTTCACGCCATCTGGTACTAAGCATTAGTACCTCGGAAGGGGCATATTTGCGCCATCTGCAAGCTTTTAGAGGTACGAGTGCGCTTGGTATCGGAAAGCAGCTCGTTTACCACTAGAGGGAAGCAGTTCGTTCACCACTAGCTGCCATCGGGCAAGAGGCGTTGCAACGGAGCGAGAACCCCCGCCTCGTGTTTTTCGTGAAACGTGCAGTAATTCCACGCGATTTTTTGGTTTTTGTGATTGCGAGTGGTAAGGTCGCTGCGATAAGGATCTTAAGTAGCCCCTCTTGCTCGATTTATGCGAAACGCGGCAGGTCCACGCGGCCACAGTCCATTCAAGACCAAGTGGTCTTCAGTTCTTGAACATTTCTATGCCTGGTGGTGCACGGGACCGGATGGACGTGCACGGGACCGGATGCAATGGATATCGAGACCGGCGTCGCCGACAGCAGCTCTCCGCGACGACTTGGCAGGTCACGTAAGACACATATTTCACGCACACCTTCATAAACACACCCCTCCGTAAACGGTCTCCTGCCACAAGGCCGTCGCCGCCCGAGGAGCTCGGCGTCCGGGACTCCAGGTAGGTGCCGATTCACGTCTGTTCGACCACCTAGGTAGAATTCTCTCCTATATTTTTCCTCCCGCCGTTTCAGGGACCGCTTCGACCTGGACTTCATATGGGCCCGAGTCCAGAGGTCGAAGTACATTTTTAGGGTCACAGCCGGTGCGAACAAAGTCGATTGACTGTTTTTTTATAAACTCGCAATCTGTACAATGAAATATATCGTAATATCATTGACTTTGAGTTTTTTTTATAAACTCGTAATCTGTATAATTAAATATGTTTACAGGAAGTTTATTGCAAGTTTATAACATGCAATCTTAACAATAAGATATGATATCAGAAGTCGATGGACTTGGCGTTCCTTATAAACTTGTATTCTATACAATGAAATATGTTATAAGAAGTCAATTGACTTAATGTTTCTTATAAACTCGAAATCTGTACAGTTAAATATATCGTAAGATGATTGACTTTGAGTTTTTATAAACTCGTAATATGTGTAATTAAATATGTCTACAGGAACTTTATTGCAAGTTTATAACTTGCAATCTTTACAATAAGATATGATATCAGAAGTCGATTGACTGTGTTTCTTAATAGTCGTAATCTCTATAGTTAAATATATGTTATAAAAAGTAGATTGACTTAATGTTTCTTATAAACTTGCCTTCTATACAATGAAATATGTTATAAGAAGTCAATTGACTTGGTGTTTACTATAAACTCGCAAACTTTACAATTGGATATGTTTTCTAAAAAGTAGATTGACTGAGTGTTTCTTATAAACTCGCAATCTGTATAATTAAATATGTTACAAGAAGTCGATTGATTTGGTGTTCCTTATAAACTTGCAATCTGTACAATTAAATATATCGTAAGATGATTGACTTTGATTTTTTTATAAACTCGTAATATGTACAATTAAATATGTTTTCAGGAAGTTTATTGCCTTAGTTTTATTGCAAGTTTATAACTTGCAATCTTTACAATACGATATGATATCAGAAGTCGATTGGCTGTGTTTCTTAATACTCGTAATCTCTATAATTAAATACATGTTATAAGAAGTTGACTTGGTATTTGCTATAAACTCGTAAACTATACAATTGGATATGTTTTCTAAAAAGTAGACTGACTTAATGTTTCTTATAAACTCGTAATCTGTATAATTAAATATGTTTATAGGAAGTTTATAGCTTTAGTCTTATTTATAAACTCGCAATCTGTACAATTAAATATTGTTTATAAGAAGTCGATTGACCTGGGATTTTTATAGAATACACAATCTCTATTGATTGATTATGTTTTTAAGAAGTTGATTGATTTAGACTTATTTATAAACTTGCAATCCATAAAATAAGATATGATATCAGATTTGACTGATTTTCTTAATATTCGTAATCTCCATAATTGTATGTTATAAGAAGTCGATTAACTTCGTTTTCCTTATAAACTTGCAATCTATACAATGAAATATGTTATAAAAAGTTGATTGTTTGAATCTTATTTATAAACTCGCAATCTGTACAATTAATTATTGTTTATAAGAAGTCAAAAGACCTGGGGTTCCTATAGAATATACAATCTATAGAATTGATATGAGAAGTTGATTGATTTGGTCTTATAAATTCGGAATCTATACAATTAAACGTTTTTATAAAAAATCAGTTGACTTAATGTTTCTTATAATTACGCAATCTATAGAATTGGATATGTTTTAATTCAATTTATTTGATCTACTTTAAAAACTAGAAATCTATATCTATTGGCGTTTCTTATAAACTCGCAATCTAGACAGATAAATATGTTTATATAAATTCAATTGATTTAGTATTTGTTTATGAACTCACAATCTGTTATATTATACTTAAATAACGTTTAATTAAAAGCAAAAAAGCTTTAACCGCTGCTTTAAAAGGTTGACCCCATTAACTTCTCCCCCGAGGATTAATAATAGACTACAAAACAATTTCAACATTAAATGCGTAATTTAACATTATTTTATATACGGTACATTTCTTTTGCACTACTGTGTACACTACTTAATTGCGTAAGTTAAGAGGGAGATATAATCTAATGAAGATAGGGAGAGTTAAGTTTAACTTCTAAAGCACACTCACGCTTTTTTCTTTAATTTTGACATAAAATATGTCACAAAAATGTATACTGCTATTAATTATAGTTTAAAATTTAATTTTGAAAGAAAACTTTAAGTTTAATCTCTGTCCGAAATCTAAACTGATTTTATAAAGAGGAAACATTTGTGTTTTTATATGTATGTATGTTTGTTACGTTTTCACACAAACCTATTGGACCGATTTCGAAAATTTTTTTACGATTAGAAAGCTACATTTTTACTGAGTCATATCAAAAAAAAATAGGGATCCCTAATAAAAAATCCTTTAATGTAAGCCAAGGTTTGAAAAAAATTGGTCACATAAAATCTGTCATCGCGTGCGCTGTGAAAACCATTGAAGATAGAACAAAAAAATGTTCTACGATGTTATAGAACGTATTAATATTTACAAAAAAATCTGCAATACTATACGTCCATCGACTTTTATTATGCCACTATAACCACTTTTTTACATTTTAATATTTCACAAAAGCACCCACAATAATCAAACCATATTATTAATACCTCTGTATATAATCCTCATCTTTTTAATAATTATTTATTAAAGATCATTTCAATAGCTGTAAAATACTTTTTAAATTATTACAATAGGACATTCCATTTAAAAGATATAACGTATTAACTTAGTAGGCTCATCCACTGCCACGAGATCGATATCTACGTGGATGAAACAGTAGGTCATTGCTAGTGTTATATATATTTACGAAGGTACCATGACACAAATAGGCTTTTAATAAATATTAGTATTAATCAACTAAGACAGAACTTTTGTAAACTTATACTTCAAAGTTCAAAATGAGGGAAATGTACAAAGCTTTTCATGATAACCAAGCTGTAGATATAATCTCAAGAATATCTTATATCAAACTATACACGTAGCATCTTTGTTAGAAAAATATCCGTAATAAGATGTAAATAGGCTTCGTTAGTGCCTATTTTTATAAATAATCGGGCCATTTTATTTTAAGGGCCGGATAAATGCGTCCCAAAGAAACGGAAAATTGTTTCAAAGACGCCACCATTATGTAGATATGGCACGTGATTTGCGAAGGGAGTTAAGAATTTCTTAAGGTTTAAGACGACATTTCCCTTGGGCGTTACCAAATTACAGTTCGACACATTATGGTATACTTAGTCTGTGTAATATTATGTTATTTTCGTCTTCTTTTATCTATCTGTCGGTATACTAGCGCAACTTCAGCTGGGTACACTTAAATGTAACTTCACTGTCGATTTTAAAGTACAGTACCATTAATTTCATGCTTACTTGACAGTAGAACTTATAATTCGCAATAAAAAATAGTATATTTCGCACTAAAATAATATGATATTATATTAGATATTGAATCAATAGCTCCCATGCTTCGACTACGTAATTAAGTTGTCTACTCATTTATTTGTAATCTAAGTTTAGATATGCAATCAAAAACACAATAAAATTAAAGAAAATAATCGTAATAAATTTTGATGAAAACTCAATAACCAAAATATATAAAATCTAAATAAACTTTCTTGCCAATGACTCTAACACCGGTTCGGAACGTAGCTACTATTGAGAAGAATCCTACAAGAAACTCAATAGTTACACTTTTCTGTCCATGTTATATTTAATATAGAAATACAACAGCATCGTCAATATTCATTAACATTAAAACAACAGTTATAATTTAAAACAATATATGTTTGTTTAAAACATAGGTTTTAATCACAGAGCAGCCCGATTTACCGACACAACTAACTTAAAACACAATAACTGGTAGCTAACGTTGGTTAAAAACTGAGAACTCAATCTCTGCGATACAGAAGCCATTTTTCCGCCAAATACCTTTCTTAATTATCTTATTTATTAAGAATCTACCATTCCCTATTAGTTTTTTAAAAGGTACAATCAATATAACTTAAGTAATTCTAATCATTTACAAAACTCTACAACGATTCTTTGGCAATTTGTCGTCTATAATGTTTACGAATACACCAATGGGAAGGCCATTGTTTCTAAGGATACGATTTAGTCAAATGATGAACCATAAGTAAGTAAGTAAGTAAGTAGCAGCCCATTAACGTCCCACTGCTGGGCACAGGCCTCCTCACTCCGAGGAGCGAGGGTTTTTAGAGCATAGACCCACCACGCTGCTCCACTGCGGATTGGCAGGCATAGTACACAAGTGCACTCTCTATTCCTTCACTCTCATAGTCCGATGTGACGGGAATCCGACACGACCGGAGAGAGATCAGGCGCAGGACCGACGGCTTAACGTGCTCTCCGAGGCACGGGGGTGGATCACACCGCCAGCTTCCCAACTTCGGGCAAATATTAAGAAAATCTTGATAGAAAAATCAATATTCATTTTTGAATTGGCCCGACCTGGGACTCGAACCCAGGACCTCACGTCTGTAGTCGAACATGCTAACCACTAGACCAATGAGGCAGTCATCCTTTATTTAATTTTTTTTTAATTTTACACGTGATTTATTTAATAGGAAAGCAATGTGGCGCTTTCGTCACTCAAAATTAAAATGAAACGTATCCCTATGTACTATTTCGGAGGAAAAATTAATTTCCATATATACAGATAAAGGTAAAGATGTAGAAGCAGAGCTACGATGAAGAAATGTTGCAAAAACGGAGATGTTTTTCTCCTTTTTCGGGGTTTCCTTCAAAGTAATGCAACAATCGTGTGACCGAATGGTTCATTATAAAAAAAGTCGCAAATATCTTTTGAGGTTGTCTCATTGTATTCTTTTTTTGTAATAATCATATTTTTCTCTTTAACCTGACGCGATGAAGGAGGTCTTCATGGACTGATGAGTGAATATCTTTGTTTTAAAATGATAATAGGAAGATTTATCAAAATCGCAGGCGAAAGTTTGTCATCTTTGAGTTTAATTTTCCATCAATGAGACAATTTGATAAACACATGAAAACCAGTGGAATCTAACTGGGAGAGAACGGGGCACTTTTGTTCCGCACAAGGGGGTCGAAAAGAGAACTTTTCATGCCACAGTAAGAAAAATCATTATTTACTTATACTTATAGTATTCAGCACAAATATAATAAGATATTACACTCATCTTTAAGTAATAATATTATACTTTCGTTAATAAATCTCCAATTATAAACTTAATAAATTAAACATGAGAAAATAATAAAAATCTCTAAAGTGCTCCTCCAGGAAGCTTTCAACGACAGCTATTTAGTTTTTCCTCATCGACTTTTCTTGAAGCAATGTAATAAAAAAAGCTATAAATCAATTACCTTGAAATAATCAACATCGTAAATCATTCTTTTAAAATATTTAAAGTTCTTTATTCAAGTAGGCTTTTACAGCACTCTTTAATCGCCAAATATAGATCGTCATTATGGCAGAGACTCTGGAAGATCTCAATGCAATGCTCGATGACCTCAGCAGAGCTTCTCGACAGGTGGGCCTAAAAATGAACATGGATAAGACGAAAGTTATGTCCAATATCCATGTTCCGCTCCACCCAGTCATCGTTGAGAACTCAGCTCTCGAAATTGTTGACGAATACTCATACCTGGGACACATAGTCCAGCTAGGTAGGTCCAATTTCGACAAAGAGGTTAGCCGCCGAATCCAACTCGGTTGGGCAGCGTTCGGGAAATTACGGCATCTCTTTTCGTCCAATATCCCTCAGTGCCTGAAGACAAAGCTCTTCGAACAGTGCGTGTTGCCAGTGATGACCTACGGCTCCGAAACGTGGTCGCTGACTATGGGCCTTATACGAAAGTTCAGAGTCACTCAGCGTGCGATGGAAAGGGCTATGCTTGGAGTTTCTCTACGTGATCAAATCAGAAATGAGGAGATCCGTAGCAGAACTAAAGTCACCGACATAGCCTTACGAATCGCGAACCTGAAGTGGCAATGGGCGGGGCACATAGTCCGACGGACCGATGGACGTTGGGGCCCGAAGGTGCTGGAGTGGCGACCCCGCACCGAGCGGCGCAGTGTAGGGAGACCCCCCACAAGGTGGACCGATGACATAAAGAGGGTCGCCGGTAGCCGCTGGAGCCACACGGCGCAAGGTCGGGCCTTGTGGGTATCATTTCGTGAGACCTATGTCCAGCAGTGGACGTCCATCGGTTGAAGCGACGACGACGACGACGACTCATGATCATGTTAAAGAACGACTTACAATCTAAAGTTACGAGGGTTCCTTCGCACCCCGTTCTGAGAAGAGCCCACAACAAACTCAGTTGGGTGTACGTTTTATCTCATTACAATATATTCTCCCTTCGATTGCCAGTGTCAACTACTAGTTGACATGATACGATAGTTCTTGTCTCAACTGCTACAATCAGACATATAAGCATTTTTTGGTTTTAAGTCATAATGTGTATTATATATTTTGCTTCCCCGTAACCGTCGTAACCAATTATGAGTAGAGACAACACCAGACAACAGACAAACAAAAAATAATTCAGTTACAAAGTTATCGTTACTAACTATGGAGCATCGAAGTTCGTTAAGTTTTTTTGTGGTATTTTATAAGCTGTGAGTGTTTATTAGTGATTATTTGTGGTTTTGATTATATCAGTGATGTGAATAACAGTGAAAGTTCTTGGGGTTAGTTTTAATTTTTAAGATATGAGCCTATAAATATAAGACGGAGCTTTTTCACTATCTCAAAGTTTAGAGCTACATGACGCTACACCAGAGTTTTAATTTAATAAAAAAAAGATAACATTGTATAGTTTAACTATTAGCAAACATAAAAATCATAATATTTAGTAGTCTTTCATGAACATTTAAGTACCAAGAGCTACTTAAGCAAACGGCTATGTAGTTTGTTTGATTAAAGTTAGAACAGTAATCAGATTTTTGACTTTGACTTTGACTTTGATATATCCATGAAGATTTTTAGGAATGTATTATAAAAACGTGTACAATTATATTATAAGAGAGGCAATCACGTTTTATATATGTAAGGTAAGTAAAGGTAAGTAACAGCCCATTAACGTCCCACTGCTGGGCACAGGCCTCCTCATTCATAGGAGAGAGGGTTTTAGAGCATAGACCCACCACACTGCTCCACTGCGGATTGGCAGGCATAGTACACAAGTGCACTCTCTATTCCTTCACTCTCATAGTCCGATGTGATGGGAATCCGACACGACCGGAGAGAGATCAGGCGCAGGACCGACGGCTTAACGTACTCTCCGAGGCACGGCGGTGGATCACACCGCCAACTTCCCAACTTCGGGCAAATTTTGAGAAAATCTTAATAGAAAACTCAATATCCATTTTCGAATTGGCCCGACCCAGGACTCGAACCCAGGACCTCATGTCTGTAGTCGAACATGCTAACCACTAGACCAATGAGGCAGTTGAGGAGGAAATCCTACTTAGCACGAAACATGGAACTATTTATATTCACCAAATGCGACTGACAAACGTTAATGTTTTAGCGAGCAAGTGCGTTGCGGATGTGTCATTATTATTCAATATTATTAATCTTTATACTATGTTTTGTCTTTTAAAAAGTTTATTGCGCTTTCGTAGATCTAGAAAAGGCCTATGATCGAGTGGTGAGGAATGAGCTGTGGTCAACGTTATCTACGTATGGGGTGAGCGGTTGTCTGATCCAAGCATTGAAGTCTCTCTATGAGGGTTCTAGTGCCTGTGTCAGAATAAACGGAGCGTACACGGAGTGGTTTCCTGTCGAAAGAGGTGTTCGACAGGGATGTGTTGCGTCACCATGGCTGTTCAACCTATTCATGGATAAATGTTTGACAGATTTAAAAGAAAGTATGTATGGGTTAAGAATGAATGAATTACTCATCAAATGTTTACTCTACGCTGATGATCAAGTAATACTTGCGTCATCCGCTAATGAGCTACAGGAGATGCTAAATATTATGAATGTAGCTTTGAAAGGGAAAGGAATGAAAGTGAATGTATACAAAACTAAAGTCATGCTTTTTGGCCGAGATGAATCTATGATGACTGGCAATATTTTGATAGATGGGGAACAAGCGGCAGAGGTGAAAGAATTTGTATACTTGGGATCTAAATTTACAAAAGATGGAACATGTGAAAGTGATATTGAGGCAAAGGGCCAGACTGGCTGTGTATGCAGTGTTGGGTATGGCAGAAGAATCACGAAAGTTAAATAATTGCGGTAGAGATGAGACGTATGAGTGGATTAAAACTGAGTGACAGAATAAGAAATAGTGTGATAAGAGAACGTTGTGGTATAAAAGAAGACGTAGTGACTAAAACTGAGAAAGGTATGCTTAGATGGTTTGGGCATGTAGAGAGAATGAATGAAAGGAGACTGACAAACAGGATTTATGAGTCAAAAGTGAATGGGAAAGTTGAAAGGGGAAGACCAAGGCGAACGTTCCTGGACCAAATCCAGGACATTTGAAATAAGGGCCAGGTCAAGAGTACTCTAAACCGACGAACTTTTATGAAAGGTTTAATGAGAATGAAATTAAAAAATCGCTAACATTAATTTAAAAAGCTTTATATTACAAATGCCTTGTACATTCTTGTTATATTGTGTATTCACGTCAGTGTTTGACACGAAGAGTATTTATTTTCAAGAATAATGGTATAATACCGTAGGAAATTCTTAGCCACCTGCTCGCTCATTGCAGCCATTTTTCTTAGTTGCATCATGGAGCTTTTAAATTAGAAAGCACAAAAGATTCTATGCAAATTGGCTTTGATTCTTTTGAATGATTTATAGTCTGTAAATAAGTAACGTATCTACTACTGTTTTAAGTGACTCTATCCTTAATTACCCTTTTAAATAGCGCTTTTAATCAAGACCAAGTGCCACTTCTTAAATCTTTAATATCTTCTAAGATATCCGTTATAATAAAACGCATTTAAGGACAGTTTTTATCTACATGAAATATGCAATGTATATAATTTATTTAATTAATAAGAAGTAATATTGTATTGTAATAATAGCTTGATTTATTACACATATTTTTTTTGTAATATGTAAAAGATAAATGTGGTTACTGTGGGTTATCCTTTCGAGATAAATATATACCATCTTAGGATTATTTATAGATCTTTTTAAGATATACAAATTTGTAGTACATTAAATTTATCTATCTCGTAAGGTTTAGCCAGCGTTTTTTATTTAAGCGCCCAAAAATGTATTTGTTACATGACATTACAACTCTTTGAATTTTTCAGCTTTTATGTACTATAATACATATGTTTTATACATATAAAAATTCCTCTTGAATCACTCTATCTATTGTTGAAAACTGCATCAAAATCTGTTGATGAGTTTTAACGGAAATGGCTTCGTTTAATACTGTGTAGAGGTACATTTTGTGTGTAAGAATGTTCTTCATATATTTCAAGAAAATCTTTCAAAGTTACCTTAAGTAACTCAGGAGAAGCCTTAGACAAAACCTCTCAGTGGTTATAACTCCAGATTTATGCCATACTAATTCCCAAAGAGACTCACGAGACCATGAGGTCGTCAGAAAGCACGTAGGGCATTAGTAGTTGAATGCCTATCTCAACGAATCTTAATTAAGGTGAATTTATGGAGGTATCTCGGTTAATTGGTCACGTAGACTACTTCGGAACTTAGTCTACGAAATTCGAGATGTAACTATACTATTTATTATAGCAAACATCTTCAACTTCGTTGACTTTTTTATATCTGACCTGGTGGTTGAAGGCACCTTACCCTTTAATGGTTTATGCAGAGCATGCTAATGCATTTTTTGCTTGGTAGATAGGATAGTTACCTAGCCAAAACCTTCGTCTATGAATAGTCTAGATTTAGCCAAATTAGGGGACTAATTCTGAAATTTGTCCCATCGGGAATCGTAACTTGCCTCATGCGTGAATGACTAAATTACTTTTAAAATTATTACATAATTTACCTTGGAATTGATGGCATATAATGTAGTACATATATACATAGCGTTACGCCTCATTCCCATGGGGTAGGAAGAGACCACGTCCACTGCAATATCCTCTGGTGTCCCTCATCGGAGCAGAATGGAATGCAGTTGCCTCATTCTGCGAAGCCGTCATTGTTTAAAAGGAGGCAATGGAGCGAGTACAGGAAGCTGCATCTGCTGCAGCTTCTTCCTTGAACATCCTCAGTCGGTTTCATCCGGGAGAGTCAGGGTGAATGCGCAAGGGAGCCTCTGACACTCCCAATTCTCAGTTTTAGTGGGTATTCTGGACTTTTCTGGAGTCCCACACTCCCTGCCTCGTGGCAGGGGTACCCAAACGCATTTCCCAGCGGAAAAAGGGCAGAGACCACGTCCTTCCACTTGCCACTATACTTGAATATCTCCTTCGCTTCTTTCATTACCATTAAACCTTTGACCTGACCCTTATTTAAAATATCATGGATATTTTTGTGCAGGAACGTCTTTCCCCTTCCAGCTTTCGCAGTCACTCTTGACTCATAAATCTTTTTTGTAAGTCTCCTTTCGTTCATTCTCATTCTATAGAATGTTTCTTCTAGGATCTCATAAAAAAAAGATTCTTTCTTTTAACTGCTTTATTGGTGGAATTGTTAGCATAAAGTCATGAGTCATCAGTTTTCTATTGCGATTTTCTCAATATTTGCTCGAAGTTGAGAAGTTGACGATGTGATCCACCCCTGTACCTCGGAAAGCACGTTAAGCCGTCGGTCCTGCGTCTGAACTCTCTCCGGTCGGATTGCCGTCACATCCCACTATGAGAGTGAAGGAATAAAGAGTGCCTTGTGTACTAGGCCTGCCAACCTGTAGTGGAGCAATGTGGTGACTCTATGCTCTAATAACCCTCTCCCCTATGAGTCAGAAGGCCTTTGCTCAGCTGTGGGACCTGTGTTGCTACTTACTTAGCTTATAGTACTTTTATGTACACGCCAACACAATTACGGACTGCAGTCAGTCCGAAAATTAAAAACTGCATGAGATTTTTCATCCTGGACAAAATTTGATTGGGTTAGGAGGAAACTGTATATTTTTATAGCGTTTAATCGGAAAACCGACATTAATTTTTATTTATTTATCTTTATTAAAAGGCACTTGTCCCAGTTTACAGTTTAAAAAAACAAAACAAATACATAAAAGATACAGGAAAAATCAAATCTTAAGTTAACATTAATAATAATAATAATAAATAAATTTTAAATTAGAATACCAGTAAAATTAAATCTAATAATAATAAAAATACTAAATAAATCTAAGGGTATAAGTCTTCCTCGTCATTTTCGTATTTGTACAAATGTATAGTATGTTGTATTTTTTTATTTTTTATTTTTGTCACGATGAACTGCAAGCCAATACTTAAGAATGGAATTCTTCGGGCACTCCGAACACATCTTGAGGATAGTATTCTGAGAGTCACGAATGCGAGTCCAAAATGATGCGATTCGAGATCTTATAATCGCGAAGTAGTCCGGTACTCTGGCGTCAGCAAACATACCCGAAGCACTGCAGTATCTCGGTAGTTTCATCAAAATGCGGTATGCATTATTATACATCACTCTGATGCCACTACGTGAGTTGTTAGTGCAATTGGCCCAAAGTTGACACGTGTAGAAGCACTGACAGTATGCTCTAAACAGTGTCAACTTTGCTTCAGCACTGCAACGGGCGAATCGACGTGCGAGCATGTTGCACCGAACAGCCAGAGCCCTCTTTTCTCGTTTAACATCTTCGTCATCCCGCAGATCCTCCGTCAAAATGTGTCCTAAGTACTTGAAGCTTTCCACTCTTTCAATACACATTCCATTTAAGAAAATAGGTGGTATTTTCTCCGGACCCTTACCCGCTCGAAATATCATGAATTTTGTTTTTTCCACATTATATTTGAGACCGTGATCCCGTGCGAACTCTTCACAGATATTAAGCAGATGCCTAAGGCCTCTGATTGAGGGACTTAGAAGCACCATGTCGTCAGCATAGCTGATATTATTTACGCAATTACTACCAATATGACAGCCTACCTTGGCACTTCTAAGTTGTTCAATCACATCATTCACATAAATGTTGAAAAGGTCCGGAGAAGTAAGTCCGCCTTGACGAACGAAATTAAGTTTGCCCAAATTCAAATAAATCCACAGTAAAGCCACCAATACCTGTCGTTTTAAAAGGCTTACATGTTTTGTGAAACCTTTACTTAGCTACTGAATATTAATATAATAAACTTTATAAAATATACAACAACAAACTTTTAAACCTGTTACGCAAAATATTTCGCTAAAATAAACCTCGGTATTATTATAGTTTATTATTTCAGAAAGAAATACAATCCCGAGAAAGGTTCACTTTGTTACGGGTACGAATTTTGATTGATAGGTCACCGTTTGACTATAATCTCGCCTGCTGTGAGTGATGATACAATCTAAGATGGAAGTACGATAATCTGATAAGAGGTAATTTACCTTTCATGGTTTGTATACAGCATCTTACCAAAGCAGAATGTTTTTGCTTGGTGGGACGTCTTTACAGATAAGGAGGATGTAATTTGCTAAATTAGGATGGACAGGAATCGCTGCCTGAGCCAGGAAACCCACTTAAACTTAACGCCAACATCATCAACCATAGATGGAGTTATCAGAGGCTTCTTTGCCCTAATCTCTCAGCCTCCTTCATTAAAGGGGAGAAGCATGTGCTGCAATTTTCTGTCCTTTTTCCATTGCAGGAGCTTAACGAAGTGATAGACTCTCTGAAGGAGGCAACTGCGAGGTATATACTCTACTATACTTAGCAGTGAAAGATCTGCCCTGACCAGGGATACCAGAAAATTTCCCCTTACCAGAAAGACCCCTCCTAACGAAGCGTCATCCTTTCCTTTACGTAGAACCAATCAAGTTTTTAATAACTTAGAGAACTAACAGAGAATGGACGTTCATTTCGGCGTTAAATTTATTTTAAAAATACGTGACACAACGAGCAGCCATTTCACAGCTAAAGTTTTTAATAAGCTGAAACTGAACTAAGGGAAGAGCTGTGAAAATTTAGAAACAAAGGAACTCTTTCGCTCGAGAACATCTATTCATGTCTACACTTTAAAGGCACTTCTGGAACAATAAGCTGCACGATAAAATACCGGAGCGAGTTAAAATATACTCTTTTCTTAACTGTTCTTATATTTATATTTGTCGCAAAATGGATATAGGTACGTATCCTTCAAATCAAAATAGGCCCAATTCATATAATCTGAATAAGTTCTTTTGAATATTATGAATGAAGCTTTGAAAGGGAAAGGAATGGAAGTGAATGTAAACAAAACGAAAGTTATGCTTTTTGAACGAGATGAATCTATGATGAATGTCAATATTTTAATAGATGGGGAACAAGTGGAAGAGGTGAAAAAATTTGTATACTTGGGATATAAATTTACAAAAGATGGAACATGTGAAAGTGATATTGAAAGGAGAGTGAATGCAGGGAATATGGTAAATGGTGCTCTGTGCGCCTTTATGAATAGCCAGATGGTGTCTCAAAGGGCTAGACTGGCTGTGCATGCTGGAGTGTTGGTGCCAACACTTATGTATGGTAGTGAAAGTTGGGTATGGCAGAAGAATCACAAAAGTAAAATAAATGCGGTAGAGATGAGAGCGTTGAGAAGCATGAGTGGATTAAAACTGAGTGACAGAGTGAGAAATAGTGTGATAAGAGAACGTTGTGGTATAAAAGAAGACGTAGTGACTAAAATTGAAAAAGGTATGCTTAGATGGTTTGGGCATGTAGAGAGAATGAATGAAAGGAGACTGACAAAAAGGATTTATGAGTCAAGAGTGAATGCGAAAGTTGGAAGGGGAAGACCGAGGCGAACGTTCCTGGACCAAATCCAGGACATTTTAAATAACGGCCAGGTCAAGAGTACTCTAAACCGACGAACTTGTATGAAAGGTTTAATGAGAATGAAAGAAGCGAAGGAGATATGCAAGGATCGTGGCAAGTGGAAGGATGTTGTCTCTACCTACCCCTATGGGAATGAGGCGTGATGCTATGTATGTATGTACTCTTTTGAATGGCAATAAGTCGATCCATAAATGACAAATTTAGTCCCGCAACCTAAAGATGTTTCTACCAGAAGAAAACCAGCAAGTAGCTCAGTCATTACTCTTTCAGAAATACAATTTGCTGGCTTCACTGGTGCAATGGCGCGAGTAAGTGCCTCTAGCTCTGCGAATTGAAAACTGCTTTGAAAATTTATTTGCGCACGTCAGATGAAGTTAACCTCTATCCGACAGTGTGGGACTTGCTGGCTACACCAGAATACCCACTAGAATCCAGCGGAACCTTCTTCATCCGTATTCTGGTGGCCAGATGTTTCCAAATCAAGGGTTCAAGGAATGGAAAGGAAACAGGCAACACTGCGCCTTCTGGCACTCCTTCCCCTTCTGTGGCCGGGAGAAGCACCGACCGCAATCTCCCTTTCCCTCTCTAATGCCTCCTTCTGCAAGCTGACAGACTCACAAAAGGAGGACACAGCTTTCCAATGTGACATCCCATCAAACATATCAACAACTACATTCGACAAAGAAACATCACTTCTGACCAGGGATACCATGAGATGGCCTTTAAGCCGGGCATTCTGGTAGGATGTGGTGTGCGAAGTCAACAGCCGCTCCTCCCACTTGGCAAGCAGAAGACTCCATACACCCCACAACCTGGTGTACTTCGCTGGTATCTGGCCATTCTCCCCTGTCACTTGCAGCTGTTCGATACTGGTAGACCGCAAGAACCTCCGCTCGGAGCTCCCAAGGGGATCGCCCGCAAAACCCAGGCAATCTGAAATATAAGCATCTCTTTCTTTCCAAGTCATAATGTGTATTACCTATTTCGCTTTTCGGTCAACTTCAGAAAAAACATAAATGAATCTGTTACAAAGTGACCGTTAGTAACGGTGCGTGTGTCGCGTCGAAGTTCGTTAAGTTTTTTGTGGTGTTTTATAAACTGTGAGTGTTTATTAGTGATTATTTGTGTTTTTGATTATAAAAGTGATGTGAATAACAATAAAAACCGTTGAGGTAAGTTTTAGTTTTTAAGATTTTCACTATCTCAAAGTTTAGCGCAACATGACGCAACACCTGAGTCTTAATTTAGTCAACAAATGATAACATTGTATAGTTTAACTATTAGCAAATATAAAAATCATAACATTTGGTTGTCTTTCATGAAGATTTAAGTCCCAAGAGCCAAGACCGGACAGCCTGATGGATAAAGTATACATTTATCTAACCAATCGCAAGTTTACTCTCCGTCAAATTAAAATAAAACAAAATATTCTTTACTCAAACTAACGAGATGTTACTAGCAGGGTAAATGCAGGTTGGATGAAGTGGAGGCAGGTCTCGGGAACAATTTGCGATGCCAGAATGCCCCTTAAACTAAAGGGGAAGATTTATAAGACGATCGTAAGACCTGTCATCCTGTATGGATCAGAGTGCTGGGCCACCAAAGGGGAGAATGAAAGGAAATTGCATGCAGCGGAGATGCGAATGTTGAGATGGATGTGTGGAGTGACAAAATTGGATAAGATTAAGAATGAGTATATTAGAGGAAGTGTGAAAGTAGCACCAGTGACCGAGAAGTTAAGGAGTGGAAGGTTAGCCTGGTATGGACATGTAATGAGAAGGGAGGATAGCCATGTATGTAAGAGGGTTCTAAATATGATGGTAAGCGGCAGGGCCGGGAGAGGGCGACCAAAAAAAGTGTGGATGAATTGTGTGAAAGAGGATATGTGTATTAAGGGTGTGAATGTAGAAATGACAGCGGATAGAGTGAAGTGGCGAAAGGAAACATGCTGTGCCGACCCCACCTAGTGGGATAAGGGCAAGAAAACAACATTCTTTACTCAAACTATTACTCAAAGTACTTGCACAATTTTACCAACGATAGCGTGAGATATATTTAAATATTCATAGTCGAACGTATTTGAAGATAGTTCACTTAAAGTAAAGGAGTTATGAGCAGCTGTTGCTGAGTGAAACACTAAACTTCAGCATATTATATCGTATATCTTACATAAGTGATACATAAAGTGATGTTGTAACTTAGATAATTCTATTGATAATTTTGACGGCCTCGCTGGCGCAGTGGTGCGAGTATTCGCTTTGCTAGCGGAGGTCCCGGGTTCGATCCCCGGTAGGACGAATTTAGGAAATTGTATTTTCTAATTTGTCTGAGTCTGGACTGGTGGGAGGCTTCGGCCGTGGCTAGTTACCACCCTACCAGCAAAAACGTACCGCCAAACAAATATATTTGTGTTCCGGTACGATGCTGTGTAGAAACCGTAAGGGGTATATCACCTCTTAACAGATTAGCGCTTCCATCTTAGATTGTATCATCACTTACCATCAGGTGAGATCACAGTCAAGGGCTAATCTGTCAGCAATAAAAAAAAAAAAAAAATATGGAGGAATCGAAACATGTCTAAGACCACGAAATCCTCGTGAGGACACTGATCTTCCCCATATTTTTATACGCTGCTGAGAAGTGGAAAGACAGAAAATAGATGCTCTAGAAATGTGGTGTTGGAGAAGGATGCTTGGGGTTTCGTGGACCGACTTTCGTACGAACGTCTCGATACTTCAAGAACTCGGCATCAAGCAGCTGTTGTACAATCTCGCATCCTGACTTTCTTTCATCAGTCCATCGAACGCCTCGTCATTCAGGGAAAGGTGGAAGGCAACAGACCGCGTGGGAGGTCACCTACTCGACGGACTGACCAGATCAAATCTGCTCTGGGAAATACGTTGAACGAATGCAGTAGCCGTCGTCATGCGCACAACATTTGCCCACTCCCTGACTTCATAAAGATCACGACCGATCTGTCATGAAGAAGCTAAGAAGAAGATAATTATTACCTCTCTTAAATCCCAAATAAATATTACACTTAGTAAGTAAGTAACTAGCAGCCCATTAACGTCTCACTGCTGGGCACAGGCCTCCTCACTCCAAGGAGCGAGGGTTTTAATTCACTCTCTATTCCTTCACTTTCATAGTCCGATGTGACGGGAATCCGACACGACCGGAGAGAGATCAGGCGCAGGACCGACGGCTTAACGTGCTCTCCGAAGTACGGGGGTGGATCACACCGCCAACTTCCCGACTCCGGGCAAATATTGAGAAATTCTTAATAGAAAACTCAATATTGATTTTGAATTGGCCCGACCCGGGACTCGAACCCAGGACCTCATGTCTATAGTCGAACATGCTAACCACTAGACCAATGAGGCAGTCTTTATTATTACACTTAGGGTTTTAAAAAGTTAACATTACTTTTAACAAATAGTATTACATTTGATAATTGTTTTCTACTTTTGGTAAGTTATAAGTTTATGAACTTTTAGCAGATGACATCGCCCAATAATAAGCCATTTTTAAGTATTATATTTGTCGGAGAATAAGAGAAAAGAAGGAGCAAAAGCATAGTGGCGTAGGGTTCTCCGCCGGCATCGTCATTAATCCACAATTCAATTTCCATGTTGGTGCAATCAAACACTTTATTAATTAAATCAGATTATAATGTTCAATCACTTTATGTTTCCGATATCAATTTACACAAACTTATTTTCAATAGTCGACCGCACTGGCGAACCGTCACCCGAGAACTGAAGAGATGCGCGCCAGATTGTCACTCTGCCCCACGCTAATAAACATATGGTGTCACGCGATCCACAGACTATTGCACTCCGTCATATTTATGTTTCTGTCCCTGTTTTGCGCTATTTGTTAAGCTCTCAATCATCTAAAGATTGTTTGTAATATGAAGGAGCGTAACGTCTCCGTAAGTGACGGCTTGATCTCATTTACTATCCACAAAATGGGGTGTGGCTGTGTAATAAAAACGTCTGTTTGTACGTGAATACAGTCGCAATTTCACACTAATATTTTATATGACGAGAGTTGACGATTGAAACGCTGCTGAACTTCAAAATGACAGGGCTTCCCCTCCGCCGCGCGTGATATGTTACAGTCCTTACTTAGCGTAATAAATTCTTTAACTCTTTAGCTATCCAGTGTTGTAATTGAATTTCGTATGGAGGTGATAGATATAGAGCCACAATACCAAACTCTATCCCCCGATTTTGTTATGATTGGTTGTTTTTTAAATTGCCCCCAGTTAATAATAAACGTGCACACAAATATACACATAAAAAACGATAGTGTGCGCAGTCTCTTTACACTTAGTAATTAGCTACAGTACACTTATAAAATGGTACAAGTTCTGCCGCGAAATTAACCCCTTGCAATGGTTTATTCACCTAGATACAACTGGGTCTCGTTGAGGGGTTTTATTCTACCTGATGCGAATATTTCTATGCTATTTTGCTTTTGAATGAATGAAAGGAGACTGACAAAAAGGATTTATGAGTCAAGAGTGAATGCGAAAGTTGGAAGGGGAAGGCCAAGGCGAACGTTCCTGGACCAAATCCAGGACATTTTAAATAACGGCCAGGTCAAGAGTACTCTAAACCGACGAACCTGTATGAAAGGTTTAATGAGAATGAAAGAAGCGAAGGAGATATGCAAGGATCGTGGCAAGTGGAAGGATGTTGTCTCTGCCTACCCCTACGGGAATGAGGCGTGATGCTATGTATGTATGTATTGTATATCTATTCGAATGTAGATATGTATTTTATTTATATGTATATATATATATATATATATATATATATATATGTTAATTAAATATATTATTTACATGTTTATATATAAATGTATGATGTTATTTTGTGGATTTAAAGACTAACCCAAACCACTCAGTCAGGATCTCCCAGTGGGGTTGCCTGGAAGAGATCACTAAATAGTGATAAGGCCGCCCGTTGCATGCTTTTGTATATATATAAATTTACTGTTTTTAAGTTTTAATTGTTACTTTTGTAATTTAAAAGTATGCAATAGAGTGTTTATCTATCTATCTATGTAAAGTTACATTGTATCTAAAATATAGGCAAGGACGACACTGCAAAAGTAAAGAACTGAGTTGCAGATGTCAACGGCAAATCTTCGCAAACTGTTTGAAAAAAATCTATACAATGTTACTGTCAACTTAATTAGTTTTTAATTCTATGAAGTTTCTATATTTGTGTGTGTGTGTGTGTGTGTGTGTGTGTGTGTGTGTATCTGGATGTGTGTGTGTGTGTGTGTGTGTGTGTGTGTGTGTGTGTGTGTGTGTGTGTGTAAAATTAGAATGGTTACGGGAATGTGTATAAGTATTATTTATTATTATTAATTTACAAATTACAAGAAGTGTTTTCAGTCTCTTCAAAAGTTACCGTTTATAGCAAAGTCATACATTTTACTTTACAGGCATATGTGGATATAGAGTAAATGTATATCATATTGTATAAAGGTGAACTTAGAAATATAAACAATGAAGTCCTTGATTTTATTTGGTCTTGTGCACTGTGTCTACATTACCCGATCGTTATATAATGTTTATGGATACAAATAAATAGTTTTAGTTGACGTTTTGGTTAAGGTTTATAAATTATATTGAAATGCAATATAATATTTTAAGACATTTAAATCGAATCCACATGTTTGAAGTATCAAGATCATTGTATAGGTATGCTCTATCATCAATGTGTCATCAATGTAGATCAATGTATAGGGAAACCCTAGGGCAGAGAGGATGGATAGTATTATTTTTTTTAAGTGAAAAAATATTGTATTAAATATATACTTTTTTAACAACTTTTCTTTCAGTTTTTGTGCCGCGATTCAAGATATTATAGGCATTACAATGTTTGTGCAATTCGCAATGGCATCTATTATAATTTGTGTTCTATTAATCAAATTACTTTTGGTAAGTTTCTTTCAGTTAGAAAACAATTTAATTAATTCTTGATAACATTATATTTTATATTATATGATAATATTTAATACCATTATCATCTTTGCTAATAATTAAAAATAAATGAGATACAGCCTGCAGATAATAGGGGTCCTAATGTTTATGATAGGTTTTTTTGGTTAATATTTTTATAACATTAAGCGAAATATAACCATATTAATGGGGGGGGATATTTCGAGCCTAATGTTAGTAAAAAATTAATGTTGTATGTTTCATTACTTCATCTTTGTTAAATAGTTCTTGTTCTAGTTCTAGTGTTTCATTATCGTTGTATTAATAAATAAAAAATATTTACAGCCTTCTTCTGTTGGAGCCATAATGTTTACTATTACTTATTTCTTTGCCATCATTTTACAAATATTCGTACCGGCCTGGCTTGGAACTCAACTCAGTTACGAAGTAAAATTAAAATTTTTCTAAATATTTAATATCGTCACGTTATAAAAACGTGAAAAATGTTTGTTTTTTATTTCTTATCTAATGTTTTTATTACGACAGAGTCAAGATCTTGTCTTCGCAGCTTACAGTAGTGAATGGATACCCAGATCGGAGAGATTCAAACGATGTCTTAAGCTTTTCATGACACGGGCGAACACTAAGATCGTGTTAACCGGCTGGCGGATATTCCCACTATCCCTTGATACCTTCACTTCGGTAAGAAAACTGTTTGGATAATGGTATTGCCCGTTCACTAATCTCTTTAGATATTTATCGTACGTGAATATCTGTTTTATTTTCTTTTATATCCACAATAACCTGTTCCAATTGCATACAAACCGGGACCTTCAGGCTACTCATCTTTGTAGAAGATGTAAGTTCGATATAGGACCGGGTTGGATCCTGTAACAAGCACAACACTGATTCCGATACTTTGTCAATCGCTATCTAGCAGCCACATATCCCTCGATTTTACTCAGTAGAAGTTCGGTTAATAACTCTCTGGAATATTCCGGGTATCTATGAGGATTTTTTAGCAATAATAAAATAACTTCTCGCCGGTTAAAAATTAATGTGTCAAGCAATATAAATATAGTAATTGAATGTGAACAGTGACTACTCTTAAAAGATTGTTTAAATTCAATTATATCCACATGGAGAGTATTCCAAGGAGCAAAAAATAATAGATTGTTACAAAACAAATAACACTTTAACTGCTATTCTTTCAGATTATGAAGACTGCCTATTCATTTTTTACTCTTATTAGGAACGTACAAGACCGGCAACACGACTAAGCGTACAAAATAGAAGTGTGCATTAATTGCTCGAATAAAATATTTGATATGTAGTTTANGGAACTCTTCAATTCTTAGGAGCAAATCAACGATACTCGGCAGAATTTTCTATAAACTATCCAGATATTTGAGTCGCCTACCGTAACTTCCGTATGGTCAAGTGTTAGTCGTAGTAAAATATGAAGATCAATGGAACTCCTCAACGGCTTACAGTAAGAGTGCGATTTTTGGCAAAATCTAGAACTGTCTGTAATCAAATGCCAATGACCTTACGTTTGTTGCTGAATTGCAATATTTGAAAGGTGAATTATGTGTAAAGCGGTGGTATAAGGTTGCGGGTTCGATCCCGGGTGTGGCGATATTAATGTCAATTTAACTTTGTAAAGTTGTTTCATTTAAATGGTGTTATCTCATATGAGCAACACGTTTTAAGTGTACACATATTGAGACAAATTTGTTAGTTTACTTCAGATTCACTAAAAATCAAAAAATAAATATAAATTTTAACAAAAACAGAACCGCCTTCAAAACAATTTACAAATATTTTAATATGCTCTAAAAAGTAAGAAATAATTGCGTATGTTCTTCATATTCTTATATTCGGAGTCGGTGTCGGTAAAAGAATACGCAATTATTTCTTACTTTTTAGAGCATATTAATATATTTGTAAGTTTGTTTTGAAGACGGTTCTTTTTTTGTTAAAATTTATATTTATATTCTTTGGATTGCTATATTTGTTTATTAAGCTGAAGTTTTTGTTATTATATCAATAAAATGTTTACATGTGCTACATCCGGTTTAATGCTATTCCGGAAATTATCTCAATTTGAATCAAAACTTTTGTTTAAAGTCTGTGATTGGTGGACTTATTATTTTTGAGTGAGACTTATTATTTACAAGGGATGGTATAAGAAATGTAACACAGGAAAACGAAGGGCATTCGCTGATGATAGTTCTCAGGTTTTATCAACGTTATCTATTAGTATTGTGTTTTAAGTCAAGTGTGTAATATAATAATGAAGAAGCTGAGAACATATCCTATAAATCAATTTAGATTATAAGCTATCTGTATATAAATTTCCAGCGAAATCTATATTTGTTACACGTGAAGTGTGTAAGAATACTATCATATGGATATTCTCCAGGAATATTCCTATGACAGAAGGTTTTAGTTAAGAATCCAGTTCCATATCATGGCATTAGTAAAAAATGTTGTCGAAAGAGTAAGTACCAAATTTCCAAGTAGCAAAGGTAAAAGATTCAACATCAATGGACAAATTTGTTTTCAATATTGATATAAGGTACTCGCTGATAGAACTTTATTAGTTAATGATTATTATAAACCGGATAGGTTAAACAACTAAAATTCTCTATATCATAATACGAATATAGGTATAAATATAGATATAGAGATAGATACAAATGATGATGTGGTTATAGATGTACGTGTAAATAATAATGTAAATATAGATATATGTATAAAAGTAAAAATAGTTGTATGTGTAAAAGATTTTTATAAATCGGTTCAGTAGACTTTAAGTAGATGCGGAACAAATAAACAACTAAAAATGTTATCGTTATATAATAGTATAAATATAGATGTAGGTGCAAAAGATGGTATAAATTTAGACATATATGTAGGTTTAAATAAAGATGTATATATAAATATAGGTGTAAATGTAGGTGTAGGTGCAAATGATGATGTAAATCTAGACATATATGTAGTTATTAATATAGATGTAGATATCGACGTATGTGTAAATGGTTTTTATAAATCGGTTCAGTAAACTTTGAGCAAATGCAGAACGCTCAAAAAACTAAAGAAATTTTCGAGTAAATATTGATATAGGATTAGAATGTAGTTGAAGGTATAAATATACATATAGAAATAGGTGTTTATATAGGAGGAAATGTAGAAGCAGATATAGACGTAGGTGCAAATGTTGATGTAAATCTAGACATATATGTAGTTATAAATATAGATGTAGATATCGACGTATGTGTAAATGATTTTTATAAATCGGTTCAGAAGACTTTAAGTAGATGCGGAACAAATAAACAACTAAAAATGTTATCTTTATATAATAGTATAAATATAGATGTAGGTGCAAAAGATGATATAAATCTAGACATATTTGTAGTTATAAATATAGATGTAGATATCGGCGTATGTGTCAATGATTTTTAAACATCGGTTCAGTAGACTTTGAGCAAATGCAGAACGCTCAAAAAACTAAAGAAATTTTCGAGTAAATATTGACATAGGATTAGAATATAGTTGTAGGTATAAATATACATATAGAAATAGGTGTTTATATAGGAGGAAATGTAGAAGCAGATGTAGGCGTAGGTGCCAATGTTGATGTAAATCTAGACATATATGTAGTTATAAATATAGATGTAGATATCGACGTATGTGTAAATGAATTTCATAAATTGGTTCAGTAGACTTTAAATAGAGGCGGAACAAATAAACAACTAAAAATGTTATCTTTATATAATAGTATAAATATAGATGTAGGTGCAAAAGATTATATAAATCTAGACATATTTGTAGTTATAAATATAGAAGTAGATATCGACGTATGCGTAAAAGATTTTTATAAATCGGTTCAGTAGACTTTAAATAGAGGCGGAACAAATAAACAACTAAAAATGTTATCTTTATATAATAGTATAAATATAGATGTAGATATCGGCGTAAGTGTAAAAGATTTTTATAAATCGGTTCAGTAGACTTTAAATAGATGCAGAACAAACAAAAAACTAAAAATGTTTTTCATATAATAGTATAAATATAGATGTAGGTGCATAAGATGATGTAAATCTAGGCATATATGTAGTTATAAATATAGATGTAGATATCGACGTATGTGTAAATGATTTTTATAAATCGGTTCAGTAGACTTTAAGTAGATGCGGAACAAATAAACAACTAAAAATGTTATCTTTATATAATAGTATAAATATAGGTGTAGGTGCAAAAGATGATATAAATTTAGATATATATGTAGTTATAAATATAGATGTAGATATCGACGTATGCGTAAAAGATTTTTATAAATCACTTCAGTAGACTTTTAGTAGATACGGAACAAATAAACAACTAAAAATGTTATCTTTATATAATAGTACAAATATAGATGTAGGTGCAAAAGATGATATAAATATAGACATAAATGTAGAAATAGGTGTAAATGTTTATATAGGAGGAAATGTAGATGCAAATGATGATGTAAACCTAGATATTGATGTAGGTTTAAAGGTAGATATAAATATAGATGGATAACGTCCAAAATGGAGCATCTCACCTAAATCTACTTCTGTTTTATTCATTCTTTATATAAAGTGGATATTTATGCAACAACTTTGTTTGTTAGTTCGTTATAACGTTTATACGGATTGTTGTCAAGTGATTAGTAACATCGCACACAAACAGTTTTCAACAAATCTTTGGTTTTTTACTTCATAAACGAAGTGCATTTTAGTTTTTTCTTTTAAAAAAATGTAACAAAGGATATTTTAGCTGAGATAGGTAAATAAATTTCCTTAAGTCGACAAAGATTGATGTACAGTTGAATAATTTATAATCCAAATTCGTACATTTTGCGATTGGATAGCGTACGTGAGACGAAAGTAGAATATTTCGTTTCAAACATTCCGGGCTTATAGTCAAACTTTGTGTCTCATATTTGCCAGGAGTATGTAAGCAAAGATTTGACCGTTTTCCTATATACTAGCTGACCCCCGAAACTTTATAACAAAAAAAGAACTCCGACTCCAAATATAAGAATACGAAGAACACTATAAAAGAATACGCAATTATTTCTTACTTTTTAGAGCATATTAATGTATTTGTAAGTCTGTTTTGAAGGCGGTTCTTTTTTTGTTAAAATTTTTATTTATTTTTTGATTTTTAGTGAATCTGAAGTAAACGTGTTGCAATGCAGCAACAAACGTAAGCTCATTGCTATTTGATTACAGACACTTATATTTTCTGCCATAAACCGCACCCTTACTGTAAGCCGTTGAGGAGTTCCATTGATCTTCATATTTAACTACGACTAGCACTTGACCATACCGAAGTTACGGTAGGCAACTCAAATATCTGGATAGCTTATAGAAGATTCTGCCGAGTATCGTTGATTTGCTCCCAAGAATTGAAGAGTTCCGTCACTTTGTCATGGATTCCATCATCAGAACCTAACCAAACTATCACAAAACAACCCTTGAAGTATATCCTTTATATATCCTATATATCATTTCCAATAAAAAAAGAATCGTCGAAATCGGTTGGCATGATCTTGAGTTATTCGTCCATTTGTCGCGCACATGCTTATGAAAATTTAGGACTTATCCGGTTTTCTCATCGATGCCATCATCAAAACTGGATTCAAAAAAAATGGGACCCTATGACGAGCACCACCCAGACGGGAGATATGAGATAACAAACTTAAAAAAAAAATACAGACGAATTGATAACCTCCTCCTTTTTTTGAAGTCGGTTAAAAATGAGGAATGGGGATACCTAAACAGCAATTAAAAGAAGGTTTAAATATATGAAAAAAATGCTTGGAACAATTGATTGTTGAACAAACATTTGATGTTCGTCACGTCGTTTAGAAATCAATCAAGTTTAAAAGTTTTTCAAAAATCCAATTAAATTTAAAAGTTTTGTTTATTTTTAATGTAAAATTTTGATGTTCGTCCCGTCGTTCAGAAATTAAATTGAATTTTAAAGAATATGTCATTTGTTTTTGACATTTGACATTGACAACCAACAATTTCTGATGGCAACCATAATACAATACAGTCTTTAGCTTGAATCTGGGCGTGAAAGCGCGTCCTTTTAATTACGCATACGAAGTTTTGACAACATTTTTTTGATGATGAACTTTGTTGATTCTGAGGCGGTCGTTCCGCCAGGTCAGCTAATTTAACAGAACATTCTTTTCGTAACGCTTTCATTCATCAACTTACTCCACAAGTCAAGCATGCTGTTGTGAATTCATATTCACAACATGATCTGTGATCAAAAACTTTTACACTGTCTGTGGTCACAACGGACAATTTTAAAGTCTTATTTTCTCGTAACGTACGCTCATAAACGAAATCTTCATCTTGGCATCGCGAAATACATCTTTACGAACAAACAGCAGTTTTCTCTGGCTCTTCTGAACACCGAGAAGATACAACAAGGGATCCGGCTCGAAGGACCACTAGTTGTGTCTTCTCGGTGTTCAGAAGAAAAAATGAAATTTTAAAATTGTCCGTTGTGGCCACAGACAGTGTATAGATTTTTGATCACAGATCATGTTGTGAATATGAATTCACAACGCATTCCTAAAGAAGTTTTACTTCTAAAATTTTAAATTCGTCTTGTATAAAAGTACTTAGTCGTATTTTTTTCATGTAAAGTTTGTCTGAGTACAATGACGACGACTTCGACGACCCTCACTAACTATACTAATCTTGTTTACACTATAAAAAAAATCTTGCTGATTCCCAGGAAATATTCGAAGCACGGAACTACTACGGAACAGAACGGAACACTTTGGCGCCAAAATGGCCTATCTTTATTCAGTAGATGCGGCTGACAAACGTTAACATTTTAGCAAGTAAGCGCGTTGGGGGCGTGTCTTTGTTGTTCAATATATTCAAAGCCAAAATCAAAATATCATTTCATCAGGTGATCCGCTAGCTCGTATGCCTGCCAAGGATATAAAAAAAAATTTGGTTTTGTTCCCGTCGAGTAATAAATGATTCACTTCAAGCCATGGTACTACTTTATTGATAGTGTTGTTTACGTCCTTATAATCTGTTTGTTGTCGTTTAACTTTGAGTATTTGGTAGTTTGAAGTATCATCAGTAAATAAAACTATCTCATGATCGTTCTTGACAACGAAGGTCATTAATGTAAATGTGGAACAGAAATGGTCCTTATATGGAACCTTGTGGGACACCTAGTTATGTTACAGACCCTTCTGCAAGCTCGAAGCTTACACACATTGACACACTTTTTCACTTTGGATTCACTTAACATAGGTGTTTTTCGGTTTTGTTTGTCTAAAATATCCTATGCCAATGTGAATAGAGCCTTCGGTCTCGTGTTAGAAGTAAATATTCAATTTTTACTCTCGAATCTCCGTCGGAACCCTGTTACAGGATTTTACTAAAGCAGTCACGTAGCGGAGATGTTTGAATCGTTTCTCCTTACATTCGATTTGTTATATTCAAGGTAAAACGTCTTTTACTGCCTATTTTATACTCCTCTAGGGAGTTATACAATGGCGTTAAATAGTTTTGGCATAACAATAGTCTCGAAGAGGTATACGATGGAAGTCGAACTTATTTTATAGATGGACCAGCTGGTACGAGTTACTTCGTCTATTACGTAAAATAGGTTCTAGTAAGTTAAGCTTAAAAGAAAGATATATGCTGTCAAGAACTTTTTAAGAGGAACAATGCTGTAATACGGGACTGTTGGGTAACTTTAACTTTTTCAACGATTTAGTTCAAACTTGTCAAAAATTCATGATAATACAATAGTCACATAATTAAACTAATTTTTAAGTGTTGTATATATTTATACAAGTCTAAAACTTTAGACTTCTGAGACAGAGGGAGGGAAGGTAAGTATTTAGTCGGCTAAGCACACTCTGAGTTGACTCAGAGGGTGCTTAGTCAGATAATCTGTCCGGTTACTAACTAAGCATGCGGGTAAGGGACCCCGGGTGCCTCGAGCTGTTACTACCGCTTTTCACTCTTCTGTCCGCGGCAGTATTGTCCTATCGTCGTCGTCGACGTCGCTTCAACCGATGGACGTCCACTGCTGGACATAGGTCTCACGAAATGAAGCCCACAAGACCCGATCTTGTGCCGCCTGGCTCCAGCGGCTACCGGCGATCCTCCTTATATCGTCGGTCCACCTTGTGGGGGGTCTTCCTACACTGCGTCGTCCGGTGCGGGGTCGCCATTCCAGCACTTTCCGACCCCAACGTCCATCGGTTCGTCGGACTATGTGTCCCGCCCATTGCCACTTCAGGTTCGCGATTCGTAGGGCTATGTCGGTGACTTTGGCTCTGCTACGGATCTCCTCATTTCTGATTTGATCGCGTAGAGAAACTCCGAGCATAGCCCTCTCCATCGCACGCTGAGTGAGTATGAGCTTTCGAATAAGGCCCATAGTCAGCGACCACGTTTCCGATCCGTAGGTAAGCACGTTGTCCTATACCTAACCCTAATGCTCCCCAAAACTCCTCTTATCCCACATACCAAATCTTTCCTATCCAACTCCAATACCGATAAATGGCGTTATATCCATTCCTCGCTGACCTAAATGTCACAGACCGATAACAGGCAGCAGCGTTATCGGTGCGAAAGGGTCAGCACTGCCATCACCAACCCGCCTGCCAAGCGTGGTGATTACTGGCACAACCACGATGACTAAAACAAGGCAGCAATGGCCCCCAGTCCCCGGCAGCCCCGCTATTCCTGGCTCTGGCAGCGGTTATGGTAACGGCGGGGCAGGTTTTTTTTTCAAGACCTATGTCCAAAAGTGGACGTCCACCGGCTGAAGCGACGACGACGATTTAGTCGGCAAAGTAAGCATACTGTTGAAAATTAAAAGTTTATATTTTTCTAAAAGTTTTGTACTTAAGAAGGTTACAGAACAAAAGTTTTTTTTATTTGATCTCAACCGTATTCTTAAACAATTTGCTTAGCTATTTTTCGTGACCAAATAAGGTCTCCAATGTCCATGATGCTGCAGCGAACTGCAGCGCTGGTTTTGGTTTTTACTAAACGATGTTTACAGTTAAGTGAACTGTTTAGGCTTGCTATACTATTTTACTTGATTTTTATAAAATGCTAGGAAAATATTGTAATAGGCACTTGTGTTAAAAATAGTAGGGGCGACCTGACCTCATCTGGACAAATGGCTGGGCAGAAAGCACGGATCACTCTCGTACTGGTTGATACAGGTGCTTACCAGTCACGGTTGCTTCGGCAAATACCTGTACCCAACTATTGGCTGTGAGTGTGGTGCCTCGTCAGACACAGCCCACCACTGTGACACAAGGTCCCGCATGGGGACCTCAGCGACTCCTTATGACATCTCTGATCAGTACAGACCTCTCACTGGCAAGTATTAACGGAGCAGTACTTATCAGTGAGAGAGCCTGGAGAGCGGTTGCCTCCTGTTGCGAGACTGTCATCACGCTTAAGGAGGCACGGCAAAGGGAGAGGGTGAATACCGCCGAAACCCGACGAAGGTGTCCAGGAAACAGGAGGCAAAGATTCATACCCCCCGTAGAATATCTGTAAGCTGCAACCAAAGGGCCAGAGAGGAATGACTCAACGAACCTCTGGCTCCCCTATCATGGTTGATGGCGGTCCTACTGGGTTTTGGTGGGTATTGCGAGTTCGTACCCTCGCGGAGACCCAAGCTCCCGACCCCACAGTCGGGATGCATAAATGCATTTCCCAGCGACAAGAAAAAACAAGAAGGGACGTAAAGAAAACATATGATAGTTTACGTATGTATAATATTGCATGGTAGTTTTTATCTAATGTTTAAAATAATCAAGGTTAAATTGCTCTAATTTTTTAACTACCATCGATCATGGTCCTTTATCATCCATGTTAAATATTTTGTAACATCATACAGGGTAGAAATATAAAGGAATTATTCATTAATGTGTAATGTTTACGGTGGGTTTTAATTTTAGTGAAATTTAAATCCATATATATAAAAGCAACTCTATTTTTCTTTGTTATCGATGAACTTGAAAACTACTGGACCGATCGGCATGAGACCATGACCATTCGACGCGAAATTAATTGTAGAAAGTATTAGGCTATTCATTTTTTGAATTCCATTAACCCTTTACCATTTTTTTTTCAAATTTATGTGGACAGTCATTTGTTTCTGGTACGAAATTCGAGTCTAACGTCACTGCAATGCTTATAAACGCGTTTCCACACACACTCCCACGCATTCACCCACGCACTCCAACACATCCACCCACGCACTCCCACGCATCCACCCACGCACTCCCACGCATCCATAAAGTTGTTATATGAATTATTAGACTGTTGTCTATACCAACGGTTTTGTTAATTCATTTTTAGGTTATGTAAAGATGTCATTTATTTACGCTATCTTTTGTTTCAAAACAAAAAAGATTCTGTGTGAAAGAAAGATCGATTGCGTTTGGTTTAGTATTTGTAAGACTGAAAGCTGCCTCATTCCAAATCTTTTTGACAGAACGAAGTCTGTCGGGTCTGCTAGTGTTATATAATTATACATAGCCGCCCTATCCCACATAAACGCCCCTAATTTTTGTGGGCTTCTTAACGCCCCCCTCTAGGTTTGAAACGCCCTCAAGGGGGCGTTATCGCCCACTTTGACAAACAGTGGGTTACAATAAAAATAAAACCAAGCGTTTTAGTAGCGCGGTTAACAATCGATTGATAGCAATAAGATTTTTTACGAGTGAACGATATTAAACATTTTTGCCATCATTTATGTACAAATATAATAATGAGATGATAATTAAATATTATGTCGTTCAGTGAATAATATCGTTTAAATTCAATAGATGGCTTATATGACACCGATATATCGCCGCTAGATGGCGCCAACAGCATAAGAATTAAATTAGTGCCGAGAATTGTCTAAGATTTTAATGAACTTTAAAAGCGTGGGGTGCTTTATACAAAACAAAGAAATGTGTCAAAAAAGGTAGTAAATAGATACTATAAGAATTTCGAATTAGTATTTATTTGTCTTTATAAATGAAACAATAAAATACAAAAATTTAAATACACAGTTACAATGGAAGTAATTACAAAAGACTTAAATCTAATGGCACTAACAAATAAAATGAAGTAAAAGAAATTACGTAATACAGACTAAACTATATGGGGTAAAAGAAAATTTTACTGTAAGGTCATAGACTTCTAAGACTATATTACGTCGTAAAGTCATGACAGTCGGCTTGTATTTTGTCCTAAAATCGACAATTAGAAACAAAGGATGCGGTTTATATTCTGACTAAAATCTCTGATATCTTCTAAGATATTAATTTCAATAAAATGCAGTTAGAGGCGGTTTTCGTCTACATTAAAATTACAACATATATAATACATTCAATTGAATAAGAAATAATGCTGTATTGTTTAAAACAGCTTGGTAAATAACACATATTTTTATTGTAATTCATAAGAAGAAAAATGGTCACTGTGGTGTATGCCTTGGAGATAGACATATACCATCGACATTTTTGACAATCTCTTAAGATATACAATTCCTTGGCATATTCATTAGGTTTACCCAGCGTTTGGGATTTAAGCTCACAAAATATATTACATCACATTACAAATTATTTAATATCTCTGCTTTTGTATTATACATATAAACTTTCCTCTTGAATCACTCTATCTATTGCTGAACTAACTGTATTAAAATCTGTTGAGTAGTTTGAAAGATATAAGCGAAAAAACAGCAGAGGCGACTTCATTTTATACTATGTAAAGATATATTTTCCATTCAATAATCATCTGCCATTCTGACAACTTCATAGATCCTTTCTCATAATATTTGGGATTCTTCTTAAAGAAAAACTGTTTAATATCACTGTGATCAATCAATCCTCCGTTTTATTTTATGTAAAGAAGATATTAATAACATTTCATAAAACAGCTGGTGGTAGACCAATGGTACATACATACATACATACATAACATCACGCCTCATTCCCATAGGGGTAGGCAGAGACAACATCCTTCCACTTGCCACGATCCTTGCATATCTCCTTCGCTTCTTTCAATCTCATTAAATCTTTCATACAAGTTCGTCGGTTTAGAGTACTCTTGACCTGGCCGTTATTTAAAATGTCCTGGATTTGGTCCAGGAACGTTCGCCTTGGTCTTCCCCTTCCAACTTTCGCATTCACTCTTGACTCATAAATCCTTTTTGTCAGTCTCCTTTCATTCATTCTCTCTACATGCCCAAACCATCTAAGCATACCTTTCTCAATTTTAGTCACTACGTCTTCTTTTATACCACAACGTTCTCTTATCACACTATTTCTTACTCTGTCACTCAGTTTTAATCCACTCATGCTTCTCAACGCTCTCATCTCTACCGCATTTATTTTACTTTTGTTTTTTTTTCCACAAAAGTAAAAACCAATGATAGTGGACCAATTACCACCATTGGTCCTAATAGTCGATTTAAGGACCAAATGCAATGTGATGTACTGTAATGTTATATATTTATTAGTTCATCTTTAGTGAAATTTATTAAAATATATGTAATAAGTAGATAGAGGGTAGTTAGAAGCCTCTTACATATATAGGAGGTTACTTAAGAATATAAATAAAAATAACCTTAAATATTATAATAAAACAATACTGACTCATGAATATATATGTAGAAAAAATATTACAGACTTTAATACTATTAGAATTGTACATTAAGTTTATATAAAAAAAATATCGACAGATCTATTAGAATACTTGCTTTGTGTTAAGTGAAATAACTTAAGCTAACGTTCAGCCTTGTACACTTAAAGAACACTTAAGTACTAGACATTTTGTATACAGGGTGCTACTTTCAAGTGGGCGTGTCTGAATTAATCCATCCGATTAGTTTTAGAACCTTTTCTTTGCTGGATATACTTTTAGTCATAAACCACGACCCAAACACTATATTATCAACTTCTCTTCTTTTTGGGTGATTTTGTTATGGTAAAACATACTTTAAGTCAATGCATTAAGGTTCGATTTCATTTCAAATCAAACCACCGAGGAGGAGTTTCGATCAATTCATACATTGCAAGTGTTTTGTCTTTTTAAAGTGAAACTTCTTTAGGGGTATGAGGGTAGAATGTTTCCGAATGAAACCCGTGATTAACGTCACGAAGATGTGCAAGATTCATTTTAATGTTAGGTACTTTTAATATTTACAAATGTGGGATTTTGAAATTTCATTAAATTATTTGTATAAACTTTCGACATTTTTAATATTGTAATGAATATTAAATTCATTAAATTCCTGATATATCTTCCTTTTCTCTAAGTCTCGGAAATGTAAAGTTTTAGATTTATATAAATATAAACAAGAGTTAAAAATGTATTTGCCACAGAAGTTTCACTGCTGATATATGAACTTTACATGCACGCACTTTTTTATCTGGCATGAGTCCGGTATAACCAGGATTCACTCTTCCGAAGGTTCCAGTTATTCACAAGGATTACCCAAAGTTACTTGGCAGAAGTGATCTAAGTTAAACTATATTGAAATTAAACTTGAGAAAAGCTTGGTTATTATTATAATTTTCTATAGATCAGCATGTTAATGTAAGGAAAGGTTATTTATTCGAAATAACAATAATATTTTTTACAATCATCCCAATTATGCCGAATTATTCTTCTTTTTTTTTATTGCTGACAGTTTAGCGCTTGACTGTGATCTCACCTGATGGTAAGTGATGATACAGTCTAAGATGGAAGCGCGCTAATCTGTTAAGAGGCGATATACCCCTTACGGTTTCTACACAGCATCGTACAGGGACACAAATCTCTTTGTTTGGCGGTACGTCTTTGCTGGTAGGGTGGTAAGCCTCCCACCACTCTGGACTCAGACTAATTAGAAAATACAATTTCCTAAATTCGTCCTACCGGGGATCAAACCCGGGACCTCCGCTAGCAAAGCGAATATTCGCACCACTGCGCCAGCGAGGCCGTCAAACTATTAAATTATTTGTGAATTTAAGTATTTTCCATTCAGATTTTTTTTTATTAAATATTCAAATATAAATAGACTGTTAAGTCTAAATACAAACCATGAAATATATTTACTTGTTTGTAAATTGGATATGTCGAAAGACTATTTAAATTATTAAAATAGAAACAATTGAATATCTAGAGATTTTGAATCATTGCATTTTTCCAATTATCCGTGGAATTTCGAATTATTCGATTCAAATGATATTCGCCCATTATTATTGATTAATTAATAAAATCATTTATGGATAACGTTTTAGGTTATATGCTCACTGTCAATGGTATATGTCTATCGCATGTTATGATGAGAGAGGAGGAATATGTCCACCGATGTTGTATACGTGAGAAACGGGGTTTACACTCACATAAGAAGTTATGACTTTTAAAATTTTGAATAGTAATATTTTACATGTGTGGAGAATTGTATTTTGTGATTTGTCTGAGTCTGGACAAATCTGGACTACGACATTGGTTAGTTAGCCAGCAAAATCGTACCACCGACGAAAATAATTTGCGCTCTATTACGACGCTGTACAGAATCCATGATGTAAAGTAGAAAAGTCTTTATATATATGTATAACATCAACCTCAACGTCCACTTGAAAATTACCCCTGTATATGTAAAAATCATGTTTCCATTGATTTTATCCAGAAAATACAAACAACCACCTCTTTACTTTACACATAACAGATATACAATTAAGTCATTTAGATTTTGTAAAAAAAAACCATATTTATCACACAAAATGGACGGAGTTAAATTATTTGAGCAATATCCTATTATAAATAATTGTGCTTATTGGAGATTCCAAGTTTTTTTTATCTATTTGTGACAATTTAGAAAATGTACCCAAACAATTTTAAATGAATTGGAGTGGGTAGTTGTAATATAAAATATTCTTTATCCATTTAAACCGAGATCTTTTAAATCGTCTGTCAGTTTAATTAGGCTTTAAATGGCTCGTTGAATCGTTGGTTTGTCTGCCAGTAATTAATCTACTATAGGCTATGTTGAATTTCTAATCATAGAGGGTAGTTGGAAACGTTAGATCGTTGTAATATTTCTTTAATTATTATTACTATTTCAATAATGAACATTTTATTATATATTGAGTCTGTACTGTATAACCTCAGGAGTTTCTTGCTGGTTTACCAACGGATATACCAACAACTCAAATGAACTTCTTATTACTATTAAAATCATGCACATATTGGAGATTTCTGACAGTATCTTTGCAGTACAATTAGCATTCCTAACCGATAGTAGGTTTTTTTGAAAGAGCTGAATCTATGATGAATGACAATATTTTGATAGATGGGCAACAAGTGGAAAAGGTGAAAAAATGTGTATACTTGGAATCTAAATTTACATAAGATGGAACATGTGAAAGTGATATTGAATGGAGAGTGAATGCAGGGAATATGGTAAATGGTGCTCTGCACACCTTTATGAATAGCCAGATGGTGTCTCAAAAGGCCAGACTGGCTGTGGATGCAGGAGTGTTGGTGCCAACACTTGTGTATGGTAGTGAAAGTTCGGTATGGCAAAAAGTAAAGCACAAAAGTAAAATAAATGCGGTAGAGATGAGAGCGTTGAGAAGTATGAGTGGAATGGAATTCAATCACAAAGTAAGAAATAGGGTGATAGAGAATGTTATGTAGTGGCTGAAATTGAAAAAGGTGTGCTTAGATGGTTTGGGCATGTAGAGAGAATGAATGAAAGGAGACTAACCAAAAAGGATTTATGAGTCACTCTTGAGAGTGAATGGGAAAGTTGGAAGGGGAAGACCAAGTCGAACGTTCCTGGACCAAATCCAGGACATTTTAAATAACGGCCAGGTCAGGAGTACTCTAAACCGACGAACTTGTATGAAAGGTTTAATGAGAATGAAAGAAGCGAAGGAGATACGCAAGGATCGTGGCAAGTGGAAGGATGTGGTCTCTGCCAACCCTTATGGGATATAACTTGAGAATATCTTTACAATATAGTCAGCATTAGCCGACTTGTTACCAACGGGTTTAAAGAGCTATTTGAGTAAAGAACATTTTGATTCATTTTTGTTTTTGAAGTAGTATCAGTACAACATAATAGCCCCATTGACTTTCTCCTCGAGTGCTGGTGCGGCTGTGTCTGTATCCTTGCCATCCCCCATTGCTATCAATATACACACATTGTTGATGAAAGCCGATATGCAGGCGGTCACCACCAACCTGGAATTAGACATAACTAGATAGATAGAAACACTTTATTGCACACAAATACATACGGTTAATACAAAACTAAGAATAAAGAAAACTAAAGCTAGAAGTGTGCAAAGGCGGTCTTATTATCGCTTCCAGATAGCCTTTGTAAAAGTGGATGCTTATTTAATAAATTAATGGCAGGACAGTGCAAAAAATAAATATATCGTCGTCGTCGTCGTCGCTTCAACCGATGGACGTCCACTGCTGGACATAGGTCTCACGAAATGATGCCCACAAGGCCCGATCTTGCGCCGCTTGGCTCCAGCGGCTACCGGCGACCCTCCTTATATCACGATTTGATCACGTGGAGAAACTCCGAGCATAGTTCTCTGCATCGCACGCTGAGCGACTCTAAGCTTTCGTCTGAGGCCCATAGTCAGCTACCACGTTTCGGAGCCGTAGGTTATCACGTAGGTTAACACGCACTGTTCGAAGAGCTTTGTCTTCAGGCACTGAGGGGTATCGGACGGACGAGAATACTGAGAATATCTTGACAGAAACCTCAGTATCGTTTTTGAATCGGTCGAACCGGGCCCAGAAGCTCATATCTCTAGCCGAAAAGACTCACCACTAGACCAATGAAGCAGCTCCATGATCTCTGATTAAATACGTCGGAGCTACCCTCGAGCACATGTTTATTTGGATCAATTACCTATCAGGAATCTCTTGTCCCACTGACACAATTAAATGGACTTCCCAGGGGCTATGACCCTGGGAAGTCCATTGCCATCCACATCCTTACGGATGGCTAATAGCAATGAGAACCCCCCATAATCACCAGTTGCGACCCAGAGGTCGCTTCATCCGTTTTTAGAATAATGGTTAGTCTTCTCCACCTTGACGTCTCTAGATCTGGACTTCTAAACCTTATCCTACATCATCAGCCACCATAGCTGTAACTACGGTTGCAGAAATAAGAACTCTTCCAATTTGGCGTTTTAAGTCGCACCGTATACTTTATTTGCTGGAGCAAGAGGTATTTGTATACACAAGGAAAATAACATAAAGATCACATAAATAGACATCTCGCAGCAATGAGTATTGATTTATACACATGCAGCTCTATCCGGTGTTAACACTACTTAATAAAGAAGTATATATTACCAAAACGACAATCCAAGGTCCGCTGTCGTGTCTGAGGACCAGGTGTTAGCCAGATCTTCATCAGACATCACGTTGTGCTGCAGCCTGAGGAAGAACTCCGTCAGCCAAACAGCCATTGCACCCATCGTAAAGAGAACTGGAGAAAAACAGACCTATTATCAGCTGGGCACTTAAGAACTTGTTAGGAGATCATGTAGGAATTTCTTTGAGTTTACTTGGCAGATATCTGGGGAGTCCTGAAATCATTTGCCTAAATATCTGTGTACTATTGGATTGTTTTTGGTACACCAAATAGTGTATCCACTTCCCCCCCTGCCTCTCTTTTTCGTCATAAATAAAAGGGGTTTGAGCTAGACTCAGCACATCCATTACTTAGTACGCCACAAATGCCCAAGAACGGTTTCCAGGGTAAGCAGGTTTTAAAGAAATAAACCCACATATAATTCTAATGATGCATAAGAGCAAATACTCTGACCTGATGCTCCAAAGCAACCTACTTAAAGGATAAAACTCCACAGTACATTCGGATGAACTCAAATTACTCACAGTCACGCCAGTTTAGTCAAAAGAATAAGGAAAAATTTCTTACTGGTTGCACAGTTGCAGATGAGCAAAGGCTTCGGTGAGCATCGGTTCCTAGCAGCTGATCCTAATGCGGCGAGGATGCAGGCGCCTCCAGAAGCCGCCAAAGCCACTGCTAACTGAGCAGCTGTACCACACCATGACCAACGTCGAGCAGGATGTGTACCAGACTTAACTGGAATAAGAATTGGTAAAATTATTTCTTTTTTACCAGCTGATTCCCTGGAATTTGTTTACGTATTATTGGGTCCTCTGGACTGCCTCATTGGTCTAGTGGTTGGCATGTTCGACAACAGAAATGAGGTCCTGATTTCGAGTCCCGGGTCGGGCCAATCCAAAAATCAACATTGTGTTTTATATTAAGATTTTCTCAATATGTGCCCGATGTCGGGAAGTTGGTGATGTAATCCTCCCCCGTGCCTCGGAAACCACGTTAAGGCGTCGGTGCTGCGCATGATCTCTCTTCGGTCGTGTCGGATTCCCGTCACATCGGACTATGAGAGTGAAGAGATAGAGAGTGCATTTGTATACTACGCCTGCCAATCCGCAGTGGAATAACGTGGTGGGTCTATACTCTGAAAACTTTCGCTCCTCGGAGTGAGGAGGCCTGTGCCCAGCAGTGGGACGTTAAAAGGGCTGCTACTTACTTTACTTTTTAATTACTGGGTTCTGAGGAGGATACACACATAACCACAATCATCCATCGATTTGTCCCTCTACATATTTCAAAGAGATAAATCGAATATTTTCTTCTTTCGATTCTTTCGATGCTCGCTGAAGTAATAGTGTGACCACTTCCTTTTCTGCAAGAGGTCTATTAATGTGTCTAAATCTAGACTGGTAGGAGGCTACAAGCGTGGATAGTCACTTTATCATCAGAAATATTTACAATCAAAAAAATTGTGTTATGGAAGATGCTGTGTAGAAACCGTAAGAGGTAAATTACCTGTTATTGGGTTAAAGCGTTAATATCTTAGACTGTGCTATCATTTATCAAGTAATTATTAAAGACACTTGAGTGTGGTTGAGCTAGTCAAGTACTAACTAGACAGGAATAAAATAGTATATTATCCATCTAGGGAGAAAAATAGAGTATTCTCGCCCGCATATATTTGTATGGTATTCATGTTTAGAATGCCCTTTTTTTCGCCCGTAGCGCTTATACGATTTGTTCTAACAATTGGATGAAAAGTTCGACCACTTAAGAGTTGAATTTTCAACCAATTATTAATCGGGAGAGAACTAAGCAATTTTGTCCCGCATACAGTGAAAGTTTAAAAATATTGTGTATAAATGAAACGTACCACTTAAATCATAATTCCTCCATCCATATCCGTAATTCAACTCCTTGTGCCCTTCGAATAACCCGAAGCTGATCCTACCCTCGGAATCCATGGGATTGGACAGCCTCCTTGCCCTTGCATCGACCCAATGGGTTGTACCCAAAGACGCCACGATAAGGGCGATGCACAAACACGACCCGAAAAAGGTCGCAAAAATCATCGACCTTTTGAATAAATTCAACTTCATTTTGTCCCACAAATACGACCTTCCACCAGCAGATAGATTTACGTCACATTTCACGGGCGTCCCACTTTTTTGCAGCGTTTTCTATTAAATGCTTCTATATTATGTAGTCCATTGTTGGCTTTCATAACAGCGTTTTCTTTCTCATGGCCGTAAAGAAACTCTGCAACAAAAAGATCGATTGTTATCGATTGTTATTGCCATATTCAATGTCATGGTGTAGGATTAATTGACGGTGAAAAAACTGCGTCATGGTGTTATAAAGATACACGCACCTCATGCTGTTTTGTAATGCAATTGTAAAGTAATGAGCAGCCCATTAACGTCCCACTGCTGGGCACAGGCCTATTCCCTCATATGAGAGAGGGTTTTTAGAGCATAGACCCACCACGCTGCTCCACTGCGGATTGGTAGGCATAGTACACAAGTGCACTCTCTATTCCTTCACTCTCATAGTCCGGTGTGACGGGAATCCGACACGACCGGAGAGAGATCAGGCGCAGGACCGACGGCTTAACGTGCTCTCCGAGGCACGGGGGTGGATCACACCGCCAACTTCCCAACTTCGGGCAAATATTGAGAAAATCTTAATAGAAAACTCAATATTG
>JACTOM010000247.1:1120435-1220546 GCA_015832385.1 Elymnias hypermnestra
TTTGTTTTTATTTCTTGTGTTAAAATTGTGTATTTCACTTTTCTTACTGAATAAATGTATATTATCACGGATATATAAGATTATATTATATATATTGCGACGGTACTGTGAGAATTGATGTTTCTTTAAATTTATCTCTTAGAGAAACGCGAGATCCTAATTGATATATGGCTCGTATTGCTCTTTTTTGTAAAATAAATATAGTTTCAATGTCCGCCGCCTTACCCCATAACAGTATGCCGTAAGACATAATGCTATGAAAGTAAGCGAAATACACCATTTTAGCAGTTTCAACATCAGTGTATTGTCTAACTTTTCTAATAGCGAACGCGGCGGAACTAAGTTTACTTTATATTTTATGAAAAATAATGACAAGTTGCAATTTAAAATGCCAAGTGTTATTTGTCAACATTAAAAATACCTAGCCTTCAAACGAATTAGCATAAAAAAGCTCTACACATCTTCGTGACGCTAATCACGCGTATCATCTGTAAAAAATTGCATATTTGCTGAGATATAACAAATTGAGAAATGTCATGCGTCTGATTGACACAGTATACACTTATATGAGAATAAGGACTCTATCCGACAGGGCTCTGATTGAAAGATGGAAAGAGGACCTAAGGTCTTCTGAGACGGGCGAGGTCACTGTTGCGGCAATCCGTCCCCATTTGGAGGGTTGGCTTGCAAGACGTCACGGTTCTTTGTTGTAGGACAACGGTTGGTGCAGGTGTTAACCGGACACGGGTGTTTTGATAAGTATCTGCACCAGGTTATGGGCTGTGTGGAGTCTCCTGCCTGCCGAGTGTGCGGAGCGGCTGTTGACTCGGCGCACCACACTCTAGCAGAATGCCCGGCTTGGGGACCACAGCCCTATCTTATGGTATCCCTGTTTGGAAGTGACCTCTCTTTGTCGAGCGTAGTTACTGCTATGCTCGGTGTGTGTCCTCCTTTTGTGAGTCTGTCATCTTGCAGAAGGAGACTTTAGAGAGGGAAAGGGAGATTCGGTCGGTGCTCCCCCCAGTCGCCGGAGGAGAAGGGGTGCCAGAAGGCGCAGTATTGCCCGTTTGCTTCCCATTCCTTGAACCATTGAGTCGGATTCATCCAGAGTGCCAAAGCTGAATGCGTCAACGAACATCTGGCCCCCAGCATACGGGTGAAGAGGGTTCCGCTAGGTTTTAGTGGGTATTCTGGTGCAGCCAGCGAGTCCCACACTGTCGGAAAAATGAATTCAGGTCCTCTGCTAGCGACTCTTATACTGATACACTGATGATGAATTTGGACTCCTGATATCGACATTTAGGCACAGAAGATGAAACAAATTTGATTACCATAAAAGAGTTTATAGTAAATCAATTTTAAAACACAGTTATATGATGTTGTAAACATACTTTTCGAAATTTCTTTCCGAGAGATATTTGTTTATGAGTTTTGTCAACTAAGTTACATAAGCATCAAATAGATGATGCTGTACTTCCAGTCCAAGTGTACACAGATGACGTTCCACTAGACTTTTCTTCTAAAATACTATTACAAGCCATAAAGCTGTTAACCATCCGATGAGGACGCTTGAACTAGGTTTTAAGGCTATTGTAAAAGGCGGTAGTTATTAAATATATATAAATTAGACGATTGAACATGAACGGGGACACCACTTCCGCGAAAGTAAAAAAATGTTGCAAACACGTCTTTAAAAGTAACCGGGTTGTGTAATTTCCTCTGGATTAAGTCTTTTATGTATAAAAAGTGAAACTATACTAAAATACAATACAGCCTTCCTTTCTGGCGTAGCGAAGCGAAATTCCTTACAATAAAATACAATACAAATAAAATTGGCGTTTCCGTCTGTGATCTATATTATGTAAAAGAGGAAATATTTGTTTGTTCAGGATGAAAATGAACGATTTAAGAAATTCTTGCAGAACATACATAGCATCACGCCTCATTCCATAAGGGTAGGCAGAGACCACGTCCTTCCACTTGCCACGATCCTTGCATATTTCCTTCGCTTCTTACATTCACATTGAACCTTTCATACAAGTTCGTCGGTTTAAAGTACTCTTGACTTGGCCCTTATTTAAAATGTTCCCTTTCCAACTTTCGCATTCACTCTTGACTCATAAATCCTTTTGGTCAGTCTCCTTTCATTCATTCTCTCTACATGTCCAAATCCATCTAATCATACCTTTCTCAGTTTTAGTCACTACATCTTCTTTTATACCACAACGTTCTCTTATCACGCTATTGCTTACTCTGTCACTCAGTTTTAATCCACTCATACTTCTCAACGCCCTCATCTCTACCGCATTTATTTTACTTTTGTGATTCTTGTGCCATACCCAACTTTCACTATCATACATAAGTGTTGACACCAACACTCTTGCATGCACAGCCAGTCTGGCCCTTTGAGACACCACCTGGCTATTCATATAGGCGTGCAGGGCACCATTTACCATATTCTCTGCATTCACTCTCCTTTCAATATCACTTTCACATGTTCCATCTTTTGTAAAGTTAGATCCCAATTATATAAATTCTTTCACCTCTTCCACTTGTTCCCCATCTATCAAAATATTGCTATTTATTATATATTCATCTCTTTCAAAAAGCATAACTTTCGTATTGTTTACATTCACTTTCATTCCTTTTCCTTTCAAAGCTTTATTCATAATATTTACCATCTCCTGTCGCTCATTAGTATCATGTCCTCTTGCACAAATAGAGTGTTATTCCAAAATTAGGAGATTGTATTTTCTAATATAACTCTATTTATTATTATTTAACTCTACCACCCTTCGATGCTGTGTAGAAATTGTAAAAGGTAAAATGTCTCTTAAATTAGTACGCTGCTATCTCATTCTGTATCATCACATACCATTAGGTATATACCCAGTTAAACGCTAACTGAATTTCTAAATTCACCCTACCAATATCGAACCCGGGACCTAGTTAGTCAAGTCAAGAAACAAGATAGCTTTCATAAATTTTTCTTGGATTTTAAAGCGAGAAATAATCCTTGAGACATCTATTTCAATATTCCCTGTTATAAAAATAGTTTCTTTTTAATTAATTGCCTTAAACTTCATATTAGCCGAAATTAAATTTCGTATCGAAAACTGAAACTTTCTCCGAATCAAAGTGTTCAAATAGGTGAAGAAGCAATGATGGGGGCTGACGGAGTCTGAATGGAGTCGGGAGCTTGCCAGGATAGAAGAGGAGATCGCCACACTTCACCACGTTTTACATCCCTAAGTATTTTGCAAAGCAAGATACGTCAAAGTTCTAATTTAAAAAAAAAACTTGGCATCACGGTTTGGAAGGAGGTTACTGAAGGTGTGAATCAGGGTTTGAAAAACGAGAAAGAGAGCCAACGTCAACGAGGCTGTCAAAATTGTGTCAATGCTGTGGTATTTTCTACTGCATTCAAATATAAGATCTAAGACTTTTTAAAGGCAATCCAATTACATCATGTCATTTCAAATGATACACAGGCTAAATAGAAAGCACTATAACACCTTTAAAAGTTGATAAACTAATCAACTTTTTTAAAATCTTTCATAATCAACGTGTTACCAATAAAAAGGTTAGAAGTCTTTAGGTATAAAAAAATAGCTTCAATAAGAGTAAACAACAATATAATAAGTATTTCAATAGATTATTATATTACTTATTTAAAATTGCTTTAAATCTAGTATTGAGTCCATTAAATCCGTGATAGTATAGCAGATTTTGATCTCACCTAGTCTAAATATACTTCTAGTTAACCTCTTATGGTTTCTATATGGAATCACAACAGGATGCTATCACGCTCTAGACAGATAAGAAGGTATGGATTCCTAAATGTACTACCAGGAAGAACCCCTGATAGCGAAACCAGAACTACTACTGCCAGTAGAACAGCACAATGCCTTAATTTGTCTAAAACTGAAACTGCTACGTGGTTTCTGTCGTAGCAGTTACCACCTTACCAGCAGAAACGTTAAGCAAAGAAAATGCTTTCGGATACGATGCTGTACAGAAACAATTAACAGGTTAAATAATCCTTACCAGGTTGGCACGCTTCCATCTTATACTGCAACGACAGTTACCAACAGCTAAGATGACATTTAAAAGATAACCTGCCAGCAATTGGAATGAAGGACACAATTATAATAAAAATATATGTCTATGCATCTCTCTCTTAATCTATCTCTCTGAGGATCCTGATCAGCCAGCTATTACAAGTGTGGTGCCTCCTTAGACACAGCCCACCACACGGTGGCAGAATGTCCCGCCTGAGGTTCTCAGCGACTCATTATGACGTCGCTGTTCGGCACAGACCTCTCAATGGCTAGTATTCATCAATGAGTAGGCCGGGAGAGGGTGAATGCCGCTGAGGCACTCCGGCCCCGACGAAGGGCCGTAGGAAACAGGAGGCGGAGGTACATACAACTCCTCCCCCTATAGAAAATCTGTAAAATGACTACAACCAAGGGGCCATAGAGGAATGCTTCAACGAACCTCTGGCCCCCACTCATGGTTGACGACGGTCCCTCTGAGTTTTAGTGGGTATTGCGAGTTCTTCCCCCTTGCAATGTCCCACACTCCCGACCCCACAGTCGCGGTGCGTAAATGTATTTCCCAGCGACAAAAAAAAATAAAAACCAGGGCAACATCTGGAGTGGATCTGCTGCACCTCCTCTCTTACACTGTAAAATTTGGAGGACTAGTTTATTATTTGGTCGTACACTTGTAGTAATACGGCATAACGTAAAGTGTTTTTTCTCGTTGAAGGACACAATGGTGGGAAAGAAAGAGCATCAGATGCCCCTCTTCTCAGAAGGAAGAGGCTGGCAGGAAGGGGGCGTCGTTACAAACGCCTTTTACCTTCATCTTAAACCCTTGAACCACAGCCAATGAGTGCCACACTAAGTGCGTACAAGCATTTCTACCGTTAAAGAAAAATGTCGTAAGGTATTTCTTTAAAGAGATAAAGAGTCGAATGTGCAAAAGACTGAATCTAAGCTACAAAAGTCTAGAAGTCATTTGGCGGGTTGAGCATACATGAAAACCCCTTCGTAAGCTCACTCTTGCGAAGACTTGCCAGTTCAGGATAAATGAAAATGCCACCAGATTCTTCACTCCAAGCGCTCCGCCGTCTACTTGTCACCAGACGAGTATTTAATTACGAACTGTTGTTTCAGCAGGAATATTGTTTGCCGAAATTGGCTATCTATTGTACGATATTTGCGACTGACAAACGTGCACTATTGTGACAAGCAAACGACGGTGGTTGTTAATTTATTGGATAAAAAGTACATCCTATGATTGGAGTTTTATTTCTCACCAATCACAGGGATTACATTCATTACACAAACAACTTTATTATTGGAAATGACAAATATGTATATACGCTATAGCTAACAAACATTCTGTATACAAAGTTATAAATATCTATAGAGACTCTAAGTTGAAACAAAATATACTTTACAAAAACGAACGATGCTTAACAATATTATTAAAGGGAAAACTCGCGAACAATACGTATATATATTAGAATACCACAATAAATCTTTGACAGATGCAACCTTCTTTGGCTGTACCACTAGGTGACCTCACAATCAAGCGTTAACCGGTCAGCATCTAATAATAATACTAGTGACAAATAGTTTAGCAATTCATTGACGTAGTGTTACTTGATTATTCATTAAATTCACATTGCGGTTTTAAAATACAAATGGCCATAAGAAATCTATCAACACTGATTTCGCAAAAACCGGTTTTTCCTCTCGAATAAGTTACTTTTGCTTGTTTATAGCTAGATATGTCATTTATAGATTGAACTACTGGTTTATATATAGCGTTACTTCCTCTACGTACACTTAAAGTACTGCGACATCTATGTGATACTTATGCAACTTAGTTAACAGCATTACTATTACTTAACCATAGAAAAATACCAATAGCTCATTTGTTTCTTCGATATATTGTTTTATTAAAGAATTTTCTATAATTTCACTTCTAATAGATTTATATAAGAATGTTATACGATTTACTTTATATAAATATAAAAAGAATTAGATATTAGATAGATGAAGACAAAATATGTTGTACAGAACAATAAAGAGACGCCCCCAACGCGCTTACTTGCTACACAACTAACGTTTGTCAGTAGCTATTGCTCAATATAGATCTGGGAATATTGGCGCCGTTTTCCTTCCGTGCTTCGAAAAGATCTTTAAACCTATCCTATACTATTTATCCTAAGCTAAACAGATTTTGATGATTTCTTTTGCAATTTGCTGGATTTGTTACAATATCTATAATATAAAAATGAATCGCAAAATGTGTTGGTAAGCGCATAACTCAACAACGCCTTGGTCAATTTTGCCATTTCATTTTTTAAATGTTCGTTGCTGTCCAAGCATGGTTTTTACGGCTAACCTAACCCTAAAAACAAACTTTTTCTAAATTAAATGTAGAGTCAATTTGACCTTTATTGCTATTCAATAAAGTTCATAATAAATTACAAGTACTCACTATGTAGGTGTGTTCCTAACGTCGAAGAGTCAATTTGCACTTTATTAGCGCTGCACAAAGTTTAAAATCAATTGAATCAAATCAAACAAAATCAAATGTAAAACTGTAATCTGTCACCTAATCTTTTTGACAGAACAAAGTCTGTCGGGTCTGCTAGTATAATAATAAATTTAAAACCTTTATTAAAAGAATCGGAGTAAAGTTACTATGGTGTAGTTAAGTTTACTTAAAATTTCTGATGTTCTACATAGGTTTGTTAATATTTTTCTTTCGTGAGGAACTTTTCCTGACTATAACAATATAATTATTGAAATCGGTCCAGCTGTTTACGCATGATACCATGACATAAGAGAATAGGGACTCGTTTTTAACCGATTTCAAACAAAAGAGGAGGTTATCAATTCGTCTGTATTTTTTTTTGTTGTTTGTTACCTCATATCTCCCGACTGGGTGGACCGATCTTGATGATTCTTTTTAAAATGAAAGGTGGTGCTCGTCATAGGGTCCCCTTTTTTAAAACCAGTTCTGATGATGGCATCCATGAAAACTAAGTCTTAAATTTGCGTAAGCATGTGCGCAACAAATGGACGAATAACTCAAGATCACGCCAACCGATTTCGATGATTCTTTTTTTATTAGAAAGGATATACTTCAAGGGTTGTTTGTGATAGTTTGGTAAGGTTGTGATGATGGAATCTATGATAAAGTGACGGAACTCTTCAATTCTTAGGAGCATATAAACGATACTCGGCAGAATCTTCTATAAGCTATTCAGATATTTGAGTCGCCTACCGTAACTTAGGTATGGTCAAGTGCTAGTCGTACTTAAATATGAAGATCAATGGAATTCCTCAACGGCTTACAGTAAGAGTGTGATTTTTGGCAAATCCTATAACTGTCTGTAATCAAATGCCAATGACCTTACGTTTGTTGCAGCGTTGCAATATTTGAAAGGTGAATTATGTTTGAAGCGGTGGTATAAGGGTTATGGGTTAATAACAATACAAAGAACACTATAAAAGAATACGCAATTAGTTCTTACTTTTTAGAGCATATTAATGTTATTTTAAGTTTGTTTTGAAGGCGGTTCTTTTTTGTTAAAATTTATATTTATTATACAAATAGATTATTGCAACAACTTTTTTGAGCATGGCACCTTAATAATGTGCAAACTTATAATTTCAATCAATCATAGTCGAATTTTGACCACTGGGCGACCACTAGTTAGTATAAATATATGTATATAACCTAATAGCCCCTGCATAACAACCAGTTCACGGCACGATACGCACGACCTGACACACTAACCGTCGAGTGTGCTGTATACATAATAACATTGTTTTTTTTATTATTATTGTAAGCACCACGAAATTGACTTACTAGGTACCACTACCTGATCTCCCGATCAAAATAGCATTCATAATCTCCTTTAAATCTATATACAAATACTAGTGGTCGAAATTCGACCATAATTAATTTACATGAAAAGTTTAAACATTATTAAGGTTCTATTGTCAAAGGTGCGGAAATCTATTTATATAAAAATGAGTCCCTATTTCCCTTTTCAACCGACTTCAAAAAAAGGAGGAGGTTATCAATTCGCCTGTATTTTTTATGTTTGTTATCTAATATCTCCCGACTGGGTGGACCGATCTTGATGATTTTATTTTTATATGAAAGGTGGTGCTCGTCATAGGGTCCCATATTTTTTTTAAATCCGGTTCTGATGATGGCCTCCATGAGGAAACCGGATAAGCGGAATACGAATTACTTAAGATTACGCCAACCGATTTCGATGATTCTTGTTTTATTGGAAAGGATATACTTCTTGTGATAGTTAGGTTAGGTTCTGCTGATGGAATCCATGACTAAGTGACGGAACTCTTCAATTCTTAGGAGCAACTGAACGATACTCGACAGAATCTTCTATAGGCTATCCAGATATTTGAGTTACCTACCGTAACTTCGGTATGGTATGGCAATTCGGTATGATCTCCTCAACGGCTTAAGGGTGCAGTTTATGGCAGAAAATATAAGTGTCTATAATCAAATAGCAATAAGCTTGCGATATTTATAAGGTATATTATGTATAAAGCGGTGGTAGCCGAGACAACACGTTTTTTGGCGTACACATATTGAGACAAATTTGTTAGTTTACTTCAGATTCACTAAAAATAAAAAAATAAATAATAATTGTAAAAAAAAAGAACGACCTGTCAGCCGAAGCGCCTACATATATAGCTATAGGTAGGAGAGACGCGGGAACACCGACCTTGGCTGACGCCGACTCCGAATACAACAATACGAAGAACACTATAAAAGAATACGCAATTATTTCTTACTTTTTAGAGCATATTAATATATTTGTAAGTTTGTATTAAAGGCGGTATCAGAAATTTTATGAAAATTTAACCACCATAGTGACTTTTCTAATGTAACCTCCTTAGTGGTTTTGTCAATATAAACTTTTTTAATATTACCTTATGGCGTTTGATTCAATCGTGTTAGATTGATAAAATTTTCCGCGGGGTGTATCACGCAATTGGGAGTTCCACGGGGTTCTATATTAGGACCATTTCTATTCCTCATTTACATTAATGACCTTTACTTTGATAAATGAATGATAAACAAAACGAAAGTTATGCTTTTTCAAAGAGATGAATCTATAATGAATGGCAGTATTTTGATAGATGGGGAACAAGTGGAAGAGGTGAAACAATTCGTATACTTGGAGTGAAACTTCTTCAGACGCATAAGGATAACTTTTTTCGGATGAAACGCGTGATTGGCGTCACAAAGATGTGGAGCGATTATGCTAATTCGTTTGAAGGTTAAATTTTAACACATCTTTATTAAATTCCTAACATATTTTTCTTTTTCCCACACTCTAAGTCTTTTTACACTTTATACAAGTGTTGTGAAACTTGTACAGTTAAAGTTTCACTTCTGACATGTGTACTTTGTATGCAAGCAATTTTTTATCTCGTATTAATGTAATATATATATATATATATATATAATTTTTAACTTAAAGCTAAAATTCACCGTTTCAAAACTTATTATACGTAACAATAATACTATGAAAAAAATTCGGTTAACAGTTAAGAAACGATTCGTGCCAAATATAAACAACGAGGTAGAGTTAACAATAACTGTTAACATACATCGTAAAATATAATAGATGAATCAACAATTATATGTAATTAGCTTTTAGCTGCGATTTCTTCCATGTCGAATTTAATCACTACTATGTTATCTAATCTATCTTTTATAGAATATTATTCGGGGAATGTTGTAAAAAACTGCAAGACCCCTTTTATCATTGCACCTCCTGGTGACGTCAGGATTTCCACTTATACGTTGTAGTCATTCCACCTATCCGCACAAAACGGTTCGAACCTCTTTCCTGATCCGTACTGCAAAATTGTGGAATACTCAGCCTAGTTCTGTTTCCCGAATTCTACAGCCCTAATCTTTTTAAGACAAGGGTGAATAGGTACCTTTTAGGCGAACGCATACCATCTTCGACCTCATCATAGATTTCCATCAGGCGTGATTGAAGTCAAGCGCAGACCTGTTGTAGATAAAAAAAAAACAAGAATTGTTAAACGACGAGCAGATTCTGCTGACATGAGGTCCTGGGTTCGAGTCCCCGGTATAGAGAATTCAACGATCCATATTGAGTTTGTTATTAATATTTTCTTAATATTTGCCCTAAATTGTATAGTTGTCGGTGTGATTCACCTCCGTGCCTCAGAGAGCACGTTAAGCCTTCGGTCCTGCACTTGATACAAATTCTAAACTTGTTATAAATTCTAGTAGGCTGCATAAGATTAACAACTCATTTAAGGGTAACTGTATACGTTTCTATAATAAACTCCCACAAGACGTTCTAAAGATGTCAATTAATAAATTCAAAGTCTTTGTTAACAGAAAGTTGATAGAGAAATCGTATTATAAGTTGCAAGATTACCTAGACGATAGAAACACCTGGGAGTGAACGAATTGCTCCAATTTTAATTAAAATGTAGTAAACTAATATGATATTGTAATCATGATGCTAACAAAAAAAATACCCGACTGAGTTTGTTGTGCGTTCTTCTCGGATCAGGGCGCAAAGAAACCTTCGTAACTTTAGATTTTAAGCCGTTCTTGAGTACCATCATCAGACGTATATTAGAATGAGAGTGTAGAAAATATAATTTGACGATTCAAAAGTGCTGTAATATGCCTACTTGAATAAAGATATTTTTGATTGATTTGATATATTTCCGGTCGTGTCGGATTACCGTCATTTCCCATTATGAGAATGCCTGCCAAGCCGCAGTTGGGCAGCGTGGTGGAATTACTCTAAAAACCTTCTCTCCTATGAGTGAGGAGGCCTGAGTCCAGCAGTAGGTCCTTAATAGGTTACTCCTAGGGGTGTACCAATATCGTTCGAATCGAATGTTCAAATTGAATATTAACATTCGATTACGAACGAATAATTCGTAAGTTCGAATTATTCGCATACCCCTAGTTACTACTTAACGTTCCTATTTACGTTAGGGATAATAATAACAAATATGTCAGGTTATTTACCGCAGTGGTGCGAATACTTGCTTTACTAGCAGAAGTCTATGGTTCGATCCCCGGTAGGACGAATTTAGGATATTGTATTTTCTAATTTGTCTGAGTCTGCACTGGTTGGAGGCTTCATCTGTGTATAGTTACCATTCTACCATCAAAGATGTGCCTTACCAGATTAATACGCTACCATCTTAGACTGTATCATCACATTCCATCAAGTGTGATCCCAGTCAAGCGCTAACCTGTCAGCAATTAAGAGAGGTTGAAAACTCAAGTAATTAAATGTGACTTGTAGTTCCTAATCCCATGGTAATATAGTGAAATCCTTTCTCAATGATCGTCTACATAGCGAAAGGAGTTACACTTATAAATATTAATAGTGCTTTGGAGATCTTGTGATGAGTGATCGTTTGGCGCTTATATATCCCGATCTTAGTGAACGTCTATGTCGTGAGAGGAATATGTATAACGTATTTGAAGTGAAACGTGCAAATAGACACTATGTGATGATTCGGTGAGTAATCGTTTTGCAAATATACACCATCGCCGTGGAAATATGGAAAAAAGCGTTCTTAGTAATCGTTTTCATCGTGAGCGGACAAATGCGGAATTTCAAGGCAATCGCTTGTAGATTAATATAATAAATTTGTGAGCCCCTTCGTCAGCTCACTCTTGCGAAGTTTTGCCGGTTCAGGATAAATGAAAATGCCACCAGATTCTTCACCCAACTGTTGTTTAGCAGGAAAGCGTTTACCAAATTGGCCATCCATTATAAGAAGTCTGCGACTGACAAACGTGTACTACTGTGACAAGTAAACGACATCGGCTGGTACTTTATTTGTGATAAAGTACACCCTATGATTGGCGTTCTATCATTTACCAATTACACAAACAACTTTATTCTCGGAAATGACAATCATACAAATATTTTTATATATACGAATCTATTAATATCTATATAGGGATTCTAAGTTAAACAAAATATATTACGAAACGCATATTTAAAAAAATACCTGAATCACTTCTGGGTTTGCCTCCACATAGTTTTAAGAAGTATGTTAAAAATGTCCTAATAAAAATGGCATATTATATTGTGGAAGATTATTTAAATGACAAAGATGTATGGACTTAATTCCAGTTGCACATGAAACGTATAAAAACTACGAGTATGTTTAATAGAGTTACCGTTGAGTTTCCTGCCGGCTTCTCAGCGGAATCAACTTTCCGAACCGGTGGTAGATTTGTTACCAACGGACAGACTACTGACGATTCAAAAGTGCTTTTTGAGCCTACTTGAATACAGAATATTTTGATTTGATTTGAAACGAAAACGATTTTAAAACAATAATATACTATTATTTCTAATTCGAGGAGAAAAGTCGCGAACAAAATTGGATATAAACTCGTTTATTGGGTATAAAGTGCGTAAATAACTTGATAGTTTCGTGTAACAGCAATTGTTCTCGGAAACAGTAAAACCGCTGTTAATACGTTTACATGGTCACGGCCCTAAGACTCAATCGTTAAGCCATAATAGGCATATGTAGGTAACTAAGCTGAGCAAAAACAACCGAGTAGTTAAATTTAACCGTACCGATAATACCTAACTGTTATCTAACAGTAAACCACGGATAACTAATCAAGTAAATTCAATTTCCAAATACTTATTGGTTCTCAATCTGTGATATGCTTCCTAACGTAAAGGAAAAAGGGTTTTAAAATCAAATTATTCAAGTAGGCTCACAAAGCACTTTACAGCAAGTAGGTTCGGGAAGTTGAAGAAACAGGCAAGAAACTCAAAGGTTACTCTTTCTTTGTAACCCTTTTCTTAAAACTATGTGGTGGCAAACCCAAAAGTGATTCGGGTATCTTTTTAAAAATGCATATGCTCAGCCCGACAAATGATTTCTGAACCCTCTCCACTCTAAAATATGGCATTACAAGTTTGTATTAGTTTGTCGTATAAAAATTGTGTGTTTCGCTCTTATAAATAATATTGTTATCTATATATATAGAAGAGATAATCCAGGTATCTATTGACTCATCACGATATCTCTGGAACCATAAGGCGTAGAGACTTGAAATTTGATAGGAATAATTTTATTTATAATCTATATATTTTCAGGCAGTGCATGCAGGAGTGTTGGTGACTACACTCTTGTATGGTAGTGAAAGTTGGGCAAGGCAGAAGAATCATAAAAGTAAAATAAATGCGGTAGAGATGAGAGCGTTGAGAAGCATGAGTGGATTAAAACTGAGTGACAGAGTAAGAAATAGTGTGATAAGAGAACGTTGTGGTATAAAAGAAGACGTAGTGACTAAAATTGAGAAAGGTATGCTTAGATGGTTTGGGCATGTAGAGAGAATGAATGAAAGGAGACTGACAAAAAGGATTTATGAGTCAAGAGTGAATGCGAAAGTTGGAAGGGGAAGACCAAGGCGAACGTTCATGGACCAAATCCAGGACATTTTAAATAAGGGCCAGGTCAAGAGTACTCTAAACCGACGGACTTGTATGAAAGGTTTAATGAGAATGGAAGAAGCGAAGATATGCAAGGATCGTGTCAAGTGGAAGGACGTGGTCTCTGCCTACCTCTATGGGAATGAGGCGTAATACTATATATGTATGTATATATTTTCAACTAGAGATCCGGCCAAAATTCGTACCGCCTCTGAATCAATAAATAAAAAACCCATTGATAATTGCAGAAGGTTACAACTTTTGAAAAAAAATCTGATTAAAACTTAACAGCAACGAAAAGAAAATCCATAAAATATTATAATTGCGATCAGAAATTATTGGATGTCAAAAACAAATGAATTTGGTTTCAGAACGTCGGGGAAACATCAATAGTTGGAATAGATTCTAAGGTGGTAAGGCAAAATTGTTGGTTTTACTATATTCCAAGTATTTTTTTTTTCATATTTACTCACCTTTTAAACCATCCCTTTCACGGATTAGCTAAATCAGTCCTACTGTTCTGGAGTTTCAGCGTGACAAACAGCAATTGATTTTTAAATATTAGATAACTGATCGTTAGTTTCACTAAAACTCTAAAACTAAACCCATTTGGCTGATCTTGGTTTCGAATTATTTGTAGAAGTCCAGAGGTTTTAAAGGTGCTTATATATGAAAAAAATCACTTGGAATATAGTAAAAACAACAATTTCGCTTTTCCTTAGAAACTACTCCAAAATGTCAAACGTTTAGAAATCAATTAAATTTAAGAATTCTACAGATATCAAATTTATTTGAAAGTAATGGTTTCTATTTGCTTTTGAATGTCAAACTTTTGATGTTCGTCCCGTCGTTCAGAAATCAAATTATATTTAAAAGATTTTTTTTCTTTTTTCACATTTATTGACATTTGTCATTTGACAAACAATAGTTTCTGATCGCAACTGTACCAATTGACGGAATTTGGCGGGAATCTGAGGGTAAAGGTCGCCTTTTTTTGATTCCAGGTTGAGATCCAGTCTTTAAAAATTGGTGACATCAACCCGGGAGATGTCATGATCTTTCCAATTAATGGCCAAGTGTAAACACAGTGGTTTAATACTTAACAACACAGTATCAGTGTATGTAAAATACGTCCGAGCGGCTCAGGTGATAATAATTATTGAACTACATCCACAATAAAAAATTTGGTGTGAAACTTTTTTAAACGCATGAGGATATAATATTTACGGATGAAACGCGTGATTAGCATCTCGAATATCAGCGTTTTTTATGCTGATTCGAAAGATTGAAGTTTAGGTATTTTAATATTTACAAATAACATGTGGCATTTAATAATTTAATATACTCGTCGTCGTCGCTTCAACCGATGGACGTCCACTGCTGGACATAGGTCTGACGAAATGATGCCCACAAGGCCCGATCTTGTGCCGCCTGGCTCCAGCGGCTACTGGCGACCCTCCTTATATCGTCGGTCCACCTTGTGAGGGGTCTTCCTACACTACGTCCTCCCGTGCGGGGTCGCCATTCCAGCGCCTTCCGGCCCCAACGTTCATCGGTTCGTCGGACTATGAGTCCCGCCCCTTGCCACTTCAGGTTCGCGATTCGTAGAGCTATGTCGGTGACATTGGTTCTCCTACGGATTGCCTCATTTCTGGTTTGATCGCGTAGAGAAACTCCGAGCCTATCGCTCGCTGAGTGACTGTGAGCTTTCGAATGTGGCCTATAGTCAGCGGCCAAGCTTCCGATCCGTATGTAACCACTGGCAACACGAACTGTTTGAAGTCTTCAGGCACTGAGGGATATTGCACGAAAACGTCATCCGGAATTCCCCTTAAAAATAAATTTGATATTCTATTTTTCATAAATTTTCTGCTCTAAATTTTAAATTAATTTCAATAAATTTTTTGTATTAGTTTTCGACATTTTTAATATTTTAATGACAGTTAAATTCCCTTTTCCCTTCCTCTAAGTCTCGGAAATCTAAAGTTTTAGATTTGTATAAATATAAACGAGACTTAAAAATTTGTTTTCCAAAGAAGTTTCACTTCTGGCATGTTTACATCATACGCACGCACTTTTAACCTTTTTATCATGTCTCCGATAATCAACTAAACAACTTTTTATGTATTAAGGCAGGAAGACATTGTCATTCCGATATATATAATTCCCCTTTGTATTTTAATCAAAAAATAAATGGATATCACAATGCATATGCTTACAACGTACATTGATGTAATCTTTTGTGTACTGAAAAGAAATTACAATATGAATTCCGTCAGACTAAAATTTACTTTCGAATATAATAGGAGTGATCATTAAAGTTGTCAGAAACGCCGAAATTACGAGTTTTCACTCGTAATCTCAATGGAATTGCTGAGGTCACAGTAGCTAATGGGCCAATTTTAGTTATTACAAGTTTTATTACAGTTTTTTGACGTTTTATGAAAGTTCTTAATATGGTCTCGTTGATATACCAAGACAATACATAGTGTGATATTCCTCTTAGGCTACAACAGCATAAACCTCAATTTACCTATTCTATCTCTTAAAAAATGATCAAGTACAATTCAAACGAATACAGTATCAATCCTTTGCAAATAGAAAACTTCTCAAATAGAACATTGTGGTATAAAAGATGTAGTGACTAAAATTGAGAAAGGTATGCTTAGATAGGAAGGCAAAAGACCTAGAGGCTGAAGTCCGAAGCGATGGTCCGATCAGGTAGCGGAGCAGCTGGATACCAAAACCAGTCAGGCCATCCACATCGCTAGCGATCGGCAAAGATGGCACAGCTTGCATCGTCGGGAACATCACAATGCTCAGCAGTGAGCGATGACCAGAGGAGGAGGGATGTTTAGATGGTTTGAGCATGTAGAGAGAATTGATGAAAGGAGACTGACAAAAAGGATTTATGAGTCACGAATGGGTAAATTGGAAGGAGAAGACCAAGGCGAACGTTCCTGGACCAAACAAGCACCTTTTAAATAAGGGTCAGATCAAAGGTTTAATTAGAATGAATGAATCGAAGGGAAGTGGAAGGACGTGGTCTCTGCCTACCCCGAAGGGAATGCTGATGCTATGTTTGTATATTTTCAATTATAATACGTTTTATTACCTTAAGCATTTCATACATATTATGATAACCTTCTCCATGCAAAAATTTTAGAAGAATATTTTAATATTGCAGAAATTAAGGCGTGCAAAAATATATTTTACGCACGAAGATGATGCGATCCTAATGCCCAATTTCACCAACATTCCCTAAAGAATTCCATAGTTAGGGAAACCCTTAGCTACAGAAACAATTCCTTTAACTAAATGTACTTAGGGGACAAATAAAGCTAAGGGGAGGTTGGTGAAATCGGGCCTAAAATAGAAGAAAATACAAAGACACATAATACAATGAATTACGTAGTAAGGAAACCCCTAAGGTACAGAAATAATCCCTTTAACTAAAGAAGGAGAGGAACCCTCGTAACTTTAGATCGTATGCCGTTCTTTAATGTTATCATCAGTAATTCATTTAAGTAATATATAGAACAAACTATATTTGACGATTGAAAAGTGCTGTAACAGGCCTACTTGAATAAAGATATTTTGACTTTGACTTTAAATGTTTTACGGGACACATGAGGCTAAGGGGAGGTTGGTAAAATCGAGCCTAAAATAGAAAAAAAAACACGAATACACATAATACAATAAATTACATAGGGAACCCCTTAACTACAGAAACTATCCCTTTAACTAAATGTATTTAGGAGACACCTGAAGCTTAGGGGAGGTTAGTGAAATCGAACCTAAGATAGAAAAAAACACGAATACACATAATATAAAGAATTAAATAATTAGGCAACCCTTTAGCTACACAAACAATCTCTTTAACTAGATGTATTTAAGGGACAAGAAACTAAGGGGAGGTAGGTTAAATCGGGCATAAGAGGAGAGGTTGTATATACCCCGGAAATGTGATAGTCGAGGCCTACTTAGTGCTAAGACCATGCATAACCGGGAGATATCCAACTTCAGAACCTATTTTGAGACGAAGAGGGAGAGCCCGATGCATCTGGAAGTCATAGAATGTGATAAAGGGCTCACTCCCCTATCTTTGGCCAACGAGAATTGGCAGAGACCTGCGGTGCTAAGCATTACATCTAAACGACACCGGTAATTAAGATTGCCTTGAGTTTACGCAAAGGCCTAAAGGCAAAAATAGAAAAAACACGAATACACATAATATAAAGAACTACATAGTTAGGAAACCCCTTAAATACAAAAACAATCCCTTTAACTAAATGTATTTAGGAGACACATGAAGCTTAGGATCACAGCGGCATGTCTTGGTGTCGTTGATTGGCGGAGACCTCTCGCTGACTAGCATTGCCCGTGCAATGGTCGCTAGCGAAGTAGGGTGGAGAGCCGTCGCCTCCTTTTACGAAAATGTTATCACACTAAAGGAGGCACATGAGAGGGAGTGGGAGGTTGCTCCTGATGCTCCTGCTATACGTCGCCGAAGGTTGGGCGGTAGAAGGTGTGGATTTGCGCGCCTCGTCCCACAGACTTGAGTCTTGATCCTGCGCAAGCGAGCCGCTGGTGTCCCACATTAGGATGATGTGGGACTGTTGGGTTTTAGTGGGTATTCTGTCTTATCAGTGACTCCCACACTCCCGACTCTTTCCAAGTCGGGGTGCATAGAAGCATTTCCCAACGAAAAAAAAAGGGGGAGGTAGGTGAAATCGGGCCTAATATAGAAAAAACACATAATAACCTCTACTTCCCGAAGCTGGGGCGTTTCATCAGTATACCAGAGATATGGTACTCGATTACATCTCACAGAAGATATAATATACATGCACTTATCCCAGAGAAACAAATGTAGCCTCGACTTTTAACAATTTAACAACCAGTTATAAATAAAGACACTTTCGACGGGCGTGACGAAACAAGTTATGCACGGCGTGTCTGTATCAAAATGAATATTTAATGTTTAAATGGTCGTACTCAAGCGATGGGATTAAAGATTATATAGAATCCTGATGGCCCAATGGATTAAAATCAGATTCCTGTTGTTCGCGACTATTCCCAAATAAGAGCTTATGCGAATTTTTGGTCTTTCCCATGGGGGTAGGCAGAGACCACGACCTTCCACTTGCCACGATCCTTGTATATCTCCCTCGCTTCTTTCATTCTCATTAAACCTTACATACAAGTTCGTCAGTTTAGAGTACTCTTGATCTGGCCCTTGTTTAATATGTCCTGGTCTTCCCCTTCCAACTTTCCCATTCACTCTTGACTCATAAATCCTTTAAGTCAGTCTCCTTTCATTCATTCTCTCTACGTGCCCAAACCATCTAAGCATACCTTTCTCGATTTTAGTCACTACATCTTCTTTTATACCCCAACGTTCTTTTATCACACAATTTCTTACCTTGTCATTCAGTTTTAATCCACTCATACTTCTCAACGCTCCCATCTCTACCGCATTTATTTTACTTTTGTGCTTCTTTTGCCACACCCAACTTTTACTGCCATACATAAGCATCGGCACCAATACTCCTCCATAAAGGTTTCATTATTTAATATTGTATAGTTTATTTCGTATTCAAATTATATTGGAGTCATTTATATTAAATTTATATCAGAAAATCCTTATCTCCAGATATAGCATGAAAGGATAGTAACAATAGAAAAGGACAAAACATATTGTATTGATGTAAAGACATGCTCCCAACGCGCTTACTTGCTCAAACATTAACTTTTGTCAGTCTCAGGCCATACTGGTGCCAAATTGTTAGGTTCAAAGTGAGCATCGGCGTTAGAAAAAGTCTGCAGGCTTTTTATTATGCCCTAGTTCGTCAACCAGCAAAAGTCTCACAAGTGTGAGTCGTCGAAGAGGCTCACACTTGTTGGGAGACACAGGTTCGAAATCTGACCAAGCACCTCTAAGTTCTCTATGTAAACTTGCAATTGAAAGATACATTTTCCTTAGTTTATACTGCGAACCCAGTTCTGCTAGTGAAACAAGTATTCCCATTAGTCAGAAAGGTCGTGAAAACTATTTTTTTTCAGTCAATCTAACGAAATCAGACTGCCTCATTGGTCTAGTGGTTAGCATGTTCGACTACAGACATGACGTCCTAGGTTCGAGTCCTGGGTCGGGCCAACTCCAAATCGATATTGAGTTTGCTATTAAAATTTTCTCAATATTTACCCGAAGTTTGGAAGTTGACGGTGTGATCCAACCCCGTGCCTCGAAGTGCACGTTAAGCCGTCGGTCCTGCGCCTGATCTCTCTCCTGTCAGGATTCCTGTCACATCGGATTATGAGAGTGAAGGAATAGAGAGTGCACTTGTGTACTATGCCTGCCAATCTGCAGTGGAGCAGCGTGGTGGGTCTATGCTCTAAAAATCCTCGCTCCTCGGAATGAGGAGGCCTGTGCCCTGCAGTTATGGATGTTAATGGGCTGCTACTTACTTAACGAAGTCATCGTCAGGAATAACGAAAATTAGACAAATGGAACTTGAAGGTTTGTTTTCTGTAATTCAAACAATACTAGCTAATGTCTGAAATGCGTTGCAATGTCGACCAGTGTGTATAAATCGCTCGTCACCTATTGTACGCTCATGGTATTATGTGAATAACCTTGCAAATTCCAAGAACTAAATTTTGTGGGCTTTGTATGATTCCTTGAGTTCTTGGTTATCACATTCTAGAAGAATTAAGCTTAAAATATGAAGGGTGGCATATGCTGTATACTGATGGTTCCAAAACTAATAAGGGTATCGGCGCGGCTTATTCAGATCCAAAATATAACTCATATGGAAAGTTCAGAATAAATTCACAAGTTTCAATTATGACTGCTGAGCTTATAGGTATACTGGAGGCTCTAAAATATGCTAATACTATAGGACAAAGCAAGATTGTAGTTCTTAGTGATAGTCGAAGTGCTATTCAGCATTCAGCTCGATGCGCCTCTAGGCACAGGTACTGCGACAGCTATTTCCATTCTTAAAATGCTGAATGACTTCCAATGTAGGGATATTTTTATAAAAATACAGTGGACTCCATCTCACATTGGCCTCTATAGAAAGGAACACGTAGATCATCTGGTGAAATTGGCAATAGCAGAAGGTAATAATTTAGAAATCGTACCATCAGTTACAGAGATTCTCCCGAAATTTAAGAAAGACACTTTATGGAGTGACCATTTTGAAAATAGATCCATACACAAGGGAATATGGTACAAAACTGCAAAGTTCACCTGCGAAAACACCGTGACACGTACACTCAAATTTGAATCGTCCATATACAGTTGCTGCTTTCAGGGTGCGATCTGGACATGTTCCATTAAGGAAATTTGCATATTTAATGAAAAAAGTAGAATCTCCAAATTGTTTAATGTGTAGTATACCGGAAGATTTGCAACATTTCTTAAAGGAATGTGTTCGGATCAGCAGTATGAGAGAACAAGCTTAGTCACTACTTAATATAAATAAATATGACATTGGTTTCATTATTAGCATTCTTGTTGAACCAAATTCTGGGGCAGCTAGAACTAAATTTAAGTTTTTTATTCTTGTGTTAAATTTATTAATATATAATTAGTTAAGTAACATATTTAGTTTTTAAGAGTATATATGGATAACTTCAAATCAAATCAAATCAAAACATTTATTCGCTGAATATGGTAAACATAGTCCTCTTATTCTACTTATAGGAAAGGTATCTTTACATTATTAATCCAATAATTACAATTTTATTAGAATTAACCCTAACATTATGTCGATCCAATTTTCAATTAAAATTACTACTATTAAGTGATGTTATTAAAGTGAACTTATATATTATATTACCTCTTATTAAATACCGTATAAATAAATATAGTATAAATATAGTAACTTATTATTACTTATTGCTAATTTCCCTTTAAATAGTCATCAACGGAGTAGAAAGTTTTATTGATTAGAAAAGATTTGACAGAATTTTTAAATTTTATACAATTTTTAAATTGTGAGGCATATTCCCTTATATCTTTTGGTAATTTATTAAAAATTTTAATAGCCATCACGCAAACACTTTGATTAAAAAAAGAACTTTTATGATCGGGATATCGGAATCTGTCATTACAACGTTCTCCCTTAAGCCTTTCGAAAAGGTTTTCATTGTTTTTTAAAAATAAGACGGAACAGTCAGAATATTTGATTTTTTAAAGCTTGTGATTGGTAATTTAAGAACAAGGAACAATAGGGTTGACATGTATGTAAATTACAAAAGCCCTGACAATAAGTAAAGATTAAAAAAAATAAAACATATCTATTTATGTAAATAACAAAAATGTTTCTACTTGCACCACCAAAACCACTCACTTAACACCCTCAACTGTCCACGATGGACGTGACTGGGCCACAGGATCGAGAAATATGCAATGGCACTAAGAGGTACTGTTACTTATTGGATAAAAATATTTGTGTGAAATAATTTAAATTTATTATTTTGTGGATTGAAATTGTAACAGACGTATTCATAATTTACAATGTTAGTAAGAAATTACATGATTTGATGCGGGAACTTAACGTTAAATCTCTGATATAACGAACAATAGAGCGTACGTAACGTCACCGCTAACGGCGTTACGAAAGTGAATCAAATGAAACACAAGTTTTGAATGACAAAAAAATGATGGCGATAATCATGAATGACGAAATGTCATCGAAACAGTCTTTCAAGTGTTTCCTCATGCAACATCTTTGCAATAATATTAATCATCTCTTGTATTATTTCGATAGAATATTCAACGTGTTTGTTTCTTTACAAAATATTACAAATTGTAACATACAAAACTATATTTAAAAGCTAATGTTATCAACGGACTACTGACGATACAGAAGTGCTTTTTGAGTCTACTTGAATAAAGAATATTTTGATTTTGATTAGATGTCAATAAGCCAACTTGGTAGGAAGTAATTTAGCTCTAATGGCGTCTTTATTATTCTTATACTCATATAAATGCTACTTTTTACCATTATTATTTATTTTAAAGGTTAACAGAAATTCGATCCGATAACGAGTTTAGCCATTTATGCACGAGATTATGAGATACGCGGGTGACACTGTCGGTAACAGTTAGTATCCCATAAATATTCATATCTATGCTGGTAAGCAAACATCCATCATGCAGAAGCTTTATTAAAATATTTTTTTGCGAGTTTTGCTTTCCAGCGTCCTATCGTCATTTTCGTCAACCGATGGACGTCCACTGCTGGACATAGGTCTCACGTAGTGACGGCCACAAGACCGGATATTGCGACATCTGGCTCTAGTGGCTACGGGTGTTCCGCTTGACATACGGCGAGTCCTCTTCGTCTCAAAAAGGTGTTTAAAAGCGGTACAAGAGGTTTACAGAAGGCCGAGAAGATCTTGATGACGATGAGCGTTCTGGAGTTGTCACCACGTTAAAAAGTGAAAAAGTGACAGGTTGTACGGTTAATAAGGGACATTCCAAGGCAATTATGACACATTTGCGTGAAGCAATACGACTCAAAAGATCAGAATCGTGGAAAAAATATCATGGATTATGCATTACGATAATGCACCAAGCTCACACAAAACAACACTCATTTGACTCTCTGCCACTTTTTCCTATCCCAAAAACGAAAGCCACAATTGATGACACAAAGGCAGAATCGCCACACAGAAAAGCTCATTTCAAAATGCATTAAATATCTTTAATCTGAAGATGATGAAGAACATGGAGAGATATCGATATCGAAATATATAAAATACATTTCTGGCCGTAAATAGAAAACGTGCCTTAATTAAAGAGGACTGTTATATCGAAGGATAGTATTAAGAGCGGTCGTATAGCGAGGTATGGGTATAAAAGCAAAGACAATGAAACAACTTTAATAAACTTTCACTTAGAAGGTTCAGTGACGTCACAGTTTTACGCCAACGCCTAACCCCTGCATTAGACGAGAATTGCTACAACGCGTATAATTAAACAGTTAAAATTATGTAAAACGTTATATACACCTTGAACTTGGTTGTAATTCATTATTAACTGCTATCTCGCATAATTAATCGCACTATAATGTATACGGAAACTAATCTAATGTCAGTGTTGATTTTGACGTGAATAAGTCTTTAAAATCGCACCCATAGGAGGCAGTTAAAAAAAAACGAATGATAACAAAATCGGGGGGTATAGTTTGGTGCTGTAGCTACATATCTATCACCTCGATGACGATGCAAACCACCATATGGTCTGATCCAGTCGGCAAAAGTAAGGTAGGGCGACATTACTAGAATAGCTGTAAAAGAATTTCCAAAAATCGGGCTCATTAGGAACAACTGAAGGAGGCCTAAACCCAAAAAAGGATCCTAATTGGAAATAAAATACTGACGCACACAGATGCGTAATTATAGCACAGGCCCTTAGCCCAAGAGGGCCTCGGCCCAAAAGGTACTCGAAGATATTATATTAATTACTTAATCCTTTTAAAAAAGGCATATTATAATCAAAAAGAATATTTAAGCGATAGAAATGTTTGGACTTGATTCCAGTTACTCACAGAAGCAATTACACATTGTAGCATACAAAACTATCTTTAAAAGAGTAACCGTTGAGTTTCTTGCCGGTTTCTTAGCGGATTCAACTTTCCGAACCGGTGGTAGATTTGTTACCAACGGACAGACTACTGACGATTCAAAAGTGCTTTTTGAGCCTACTTGAATAAAGAATATTTTGATTTTATTTGATTTGAAGCATGTGAGACAAGACTGGTTATGCGACTTAGCTATTCCTATGCCTATTATATGATTATTAAAAATTATTTCATTATGTAATGGACACTTTTGCGGAACAGACAGCTCGAACAAAAGATTTCTCTTAATAAATACCTTATTGAAATTGAACTGTATTTGTATTTCATTGTAAATGAATGCAGGTTTCCTCAAGATGTACCTTCATCGAAAGGCTAGAGAATGGAAGATGAATGTGAAGTCTTGTTGAAGGCTTGCGTGGGAACTATAGCTCATTCCCTCTCGCCTAAGAAAGGAGGCCTATGCCCAGCGATGGGACGTTTATAGGTTGGTGAATGTGAATTAATGTAAATGTATAAACTCGTGATCTTGAAAATAAAATTGTTATTAGAATTGAATAACTACTAAGTACTATTCAAAAAAGTACGTGGCGATTTTTGCAGTAGGGCCCCATGAAAAGACTTTGCCAAGATGGTATAGTTACGCCACTGAACGCACACACAAAATGTATTAACAGGTACACACGCACAGTCACAAATAACAGCAGACACATACAAATACACAGTAATGAAAAGATACACTTATTAACACTACATACATGCTAACCAGTAAATGTATAAATTAAATAGTTATGTGGGAAATAAATTGCTTAATGATTATATATTGTCTTATATTATTGTAGGTGATTTTAGTTAACATTTATGAAAACGTAATTAATGATAACGAATTTGCATAAAAGCTATATACTTCGTCGTCGTCGTCGTCGCTTCAACCGATGGACGTCTACAGCTGGCCATAGGTCTCACGTAATGACGTCCACAAGGCCCGATCTTGCGCCGCCTGGCTCCAGCGGCTACCGGCGACCCTCTTTATGTCGTCGGTCCACCTTGTGGGGGGTCTCCCTACACTGCGCCGTCCGGTGCGGGGTCGCCACTCCAGCACCTTTGGCCCCCAACGTCCATCGGTCCTTCGGACTATGTGCCCCGCCCATTGCCACTTCAGGTTCGCGATTCGCAGGACTATGTCGGTGACTCTGGTTCTACTACGGATCGCTTCATTTTTGATTCGATCACCTAGGGAAACTCCGAGCATAGCCCTCTCCATCGCACGCTGAGTGACTGAGCTTCCGCATGAGGCCCATAGTCAGCGACCATGTCTCAGAACCGTAGATCACTGTAGTAAAGTTAAAACATTGTATTTCCACATACTCTCACGGGTTCGACAATCACGCTGGTGATATCCCAGAGAACTGATAATACCCCCTGTATAAAAAAGTATCAAGTGATCATGATACCTAAACTTTGGGAATCCATGTTTAAAATATAGTTCGTGTTGAGAATCTTAGAAAGTGATGAGTGAAATTGTACGTGAGCTCGTTTGAAACGATGCACGTAAAGAAATTATCATCAAGTTAATTGCTTGATTGTACTCGTTATATGAGAGTCTGTTTCTATGTACTACAGCATACGTGACACACCTTATTGTTTACGTCTTATGAGATAATTTATATGATGGGCGTTACGAAAAGAGTGATCGGGTGAGAGGAACGCAGTTGAGATAGTGAGATATGAGTTAGTGACGATAGAAAGAGAGGGTAACGTTTCGTACACTTATACTATTTTGCGCTGGGAAATGCTTTTACGCACTTACCCCGACCCGCATCGGTCAAGAATGTGGGACTCAGCAAGGGAGTAGGCATCGCAATACCCACTTAAACCCAGCGGAACTCTCTCCCTAAGCGAGAAACCAGAGGTTTAACTTCTCTGGTGCTCCAGATTAGGCCGACTGAGGATTCATGGAGGAAGGAGCAGTTGCGGAAACAGAGCACCGCCTGGTATACCGCCTCCTTCGGCGGTAAGAGGAAGCATCTACTGCATTCTCCCTCTCTCACTTGTGGGCCTCCTTTAGCCAGATTATAGGCTCGCAGAAGAAGGCCACTTCCACCCAAGATTTGGTATATAAATGGAGTTAAGTTTAAACTTCTATTGACAATCTATATGACTGTCAACTTTTTTTTAATGCTGACAGATAAGCATATACTATCTCAGCAGATGTAAAGTTATCATACAGTCTATAATGGAGTGTGCTAACTTGATAAGAGGTAATTTATGTTGTCTTTGCTGGTACAGAAACAGTCAAACCTCAGACAATAAGGAATCAAACTCAAATCCACCTCTAGTGAGGAATCATACAATTATACCAACGAGGCAGTCATATATGTATATGTAAAGAACATAAATGTTAAATTAATTATAGGAGTATCTTCCAACAAGATTGTGCGAAAAGTTTATATATTTAATATTCTGTTTTGAATGGATGAAGCTATGCTTAAAAAAATCAAATAAAAACATATTCCCATCAATATTCAGATTCAAATGTCAGTACCAGTTTTAATAAATTTTTATCAGTTACATTGTTGATGAAAGTGTTAGAAAAATTGTATATATAAACCTTCAATACCACTCTACCAATAATTATTAAAATCTCAAATGACGAATTGTAAATAATGATTTCATGTGTTTTTTGTCAATATTAGACATTATATGATTTTTTTTAAATTTATATTTTATGAAAAATGGTATATTAAATTCTTAAAAGACGAGTGGCAAACTACAATGCCACATGTTATTTGTGAATATAAAAAGTACCTAACCTTGAATGAATTTAGCATAAATACTCTTCGTGACTTTAATCACTCATTTCATTGGTAAAAATATTTCGCTCACCAGGTTTTCAGGATTTGATTCTGCAATCACAAAACTTTTACATTGCCATATTGTCGTCACACGAATTTGGCTAAACACGGTGCCATTAATAGGATAAGTTCTTTATTGTACAAATTTCGAAACTATTGTGACATTTTTTCTGGTTCTGTGGCCTCATTTAGACATTTACTTAAGAGTAAGCTACTTTAGTATTAACTCCTTACCTTTTTTTGTAACCTTTTATTTTTTATTTCTTTTATAGTTTACATTCTATTAATATTCCTTGTAGTATTACAGATTTTCTTTAATTTTAGTTTATTAAAAAAATGTTTGAGTAAAAGTATGTTTAATGGAATTTAAACATACTTTAAACATATTTCACCCATTTAACGAACCAAATATAAAAAAAAATATTAATAATAATTTTACTCTCACAACTAAACAAATTTTATTTCAAAAATAGTATGAAGTGTGTGTATTATGACAAAAATACACAGCACAGGATGTTTCTTTAATAATATATATGTATTATTCAGTACAGCATAATTGTTAAATGAATGGGAAGCAATGGGATGTAAATAAGCTAGTTGTTAGCTTACATTTCTAAAACAGCAGTCAAACCATCACTCTAATTATTGTATAGTATCTTTTTAATGGCAGATTGCAATTTGAGGCCTGTGAGAGTCTACAGTGATGGGGCAACATAGACATTGTCTTTGTTTGAGATATTTACGCAAGACATTTTCTAATTTGTACACAAAGAGTACTTATTTACTTAGAACTATTTTCTTGAGGCAATACTGATTGTGTGTGGGTGGAAAACCTGATCTGTAAAGAGTTTGTACCGGATTCAATGCCCATCTATAATATCAGTAACACAGTTTATCAGTTAATTTAACATCTATACTGTTTTTTTCAGTATATCAGCTGTATACATAGGAATATAAAACTGAATGTATTTATAAATTCCCTGAACATAATCTAGGTCTTGTTACTTAATAAACTTAAAACTTGTATTAAAAGAAAGGTCATTTTGAGTTCTTTTCAGAACAGGGTGAGAAGCCATCATAACTTTACATTTAATGTTGTTCTTATATATTAAAAATTCTTATATAAAATTATAAAATTTATTGTAAAAATTGCACATTGAGAAAAAGTTGGAGAAAAAACTATGTTTGATAATTTCAAAGGCTTATTTGAATAAAAAATATCAAAATATTATATAGCAAGTAAGCAACTTCAACACTAACCCACTTAGAAACAGATCCATTTATTCAAAACAAGATAAAATCACAACAAACTGGCTGGGAGAAAACTAAATAAGTGTCCATTGTTAAAATTCAATTTTCAAATTACACTATGAATTAATTTGGGCTAAAATAGAATAATAATAATATTTATTTGTTATAAATTGTGAATCTTGCCATTTATTCAAACTGTGTTTTGCAAACTTTGGTTTTTCCAGAAAATGTAAAACCAAAATATTACAATAGATATAAGGGTAATAACATATTGATTTATGCTAAATATAAATAGGTGTAAAGTGGTGTTCATTAGTTCATAGCATGCCACCTGATGCATGACCACATACAAGTGTTAGTGAAACACCAACAATAGCCAAAGCTCAAATATCGTTCCGAAACTGTAATTTTAAAATACAATAAACAACGGTATTGTTGCTCCTAATTATAAACGAAACGCACCTACGGTTAAACATTTCAGTGCGATATTTGTTCATGACATCAAATGTTAACAATTTGCATTGTAGATTTAAAAAAAAGTAGTTATCCTTCCCACATACCTGTGAATTAAGCTAAAATGACACGGCCTTGTTTTTAAACTTCGAACAGGATATAAAACTTTATACACACAACACCTTTGATTATTACTATAGCAATTTATTAAAAACTTTATGATATATAACTTGGTAAGGTATGTTTTGTGGTTAATATTATCACAATTTCACTAAAAACACCTTGCGTTTACAACTATCACCACTTTCGTGGCGCACGCGATCACAGAATACAAATTGTGACATGAAATGAATCAAACAACGACACAACAGCAACGCAACTGACGATTGACAGTTACATTTGACATTTCTAAAGATGGCAAGGTTAATAATTTGCTTATTATAAACTTATGCTTATAGATTTATTGCAAATGAAATCCAACCTTATCGCATTGAGTTAAAATAAATTTTAAAATAGCAAATTTATATGTTACTGTTACAAGATATCTGTTACTATTATTGCTATTTTAATTTCTTTGCTAATTTAACATGTACTTTAAATATATAGCTGTAAGGTTACATTTAATTTGGTGTATATTTGAGTTTTTTTTACATAATTACGTTTTATAGGAAGAAAGGCATAAGTTTTATATTGTACAGCCATATCTCATACCTTATAAATTACTGAATGACAAGCTTTTTTAAATTTATCTCTTGAATAGAGAAATTCAAAAGTAGTAGTTCGTAGAACATTTTTAATTTGGCAATAAGAAAACACATTTTGTCACATATAATTACAGTAAAATCGTGTTGTACAACAGTCGTCATTATTAAAATAATCCATAAACCAAACTCAATAATCCAAAACTTTAATATTTTATTACGTTAAATCACGCTTTTAATCATTGTTTATAATATTTATAGCTCAAAATGCTCAAAGCGGGCTTATTTGTATTTAGCAGACAAACTCATTAACAAATTAAGAACAAGCTAGAAACACATATTGATATATAATATTTCTTCAGTTTCACTTTTGAAATATATAGATGTATAAAGATTTAGTATATATTGCAGGTATTAAAATGAAATGCAAATGTTCTCTTTGTTCACCAATTGATATTTTTTGTTATTAAAATGTATAAAATAAACTGGCTTACAATTATTACAAAAAGAAACTAGTTTTATGCATTAAAATGTGACAACGTCCAAGCGATCTATTCAAATTAAATAAAATTGAAATATAATTTTATATTTCTTCTAATTTCCTTCACCATAGTATATTATTTACTAATTTTTGGTGGCCTGGCACCAAATATTTTTGAACCCACACGGACAGTTGTAGCTCCTAATTCAATCTGAAATAAATAGTGTTAAATTAAAATAATGTAAAATATGGTCTCATATGGACATAGTAAAGTTATTCTATAGAAATAAAAAACCAAAATTCCATATTCAAGTAGGCTTAAAAAGAACTCTTGAATCATCTGTAGTCTGTCAGTTGGCAAGATATCTAGCACCAGTACAGAAAGTTGATTCTGTTGAAAAGAATCCGGTTACTCTTTTAGTTTACTATATAGGTTTAAAAACAACACTTACAGTACTTTGGAATTATCAAAGATAGTTATTTTTCATACATTTCCAACGTTATAATGATATTAAAGAGCGACTTTAAATTTCAGGTTCAATCTACTAAATTTTGGGAAGAATCCATGGCAGAACTCAATCGGGTATCCTTTTTGACTTGAAAATTCTTTAGGCGCACGAGGGTAAAATTTTTACGGATTCATTGCTAGATTAGCGTCACGAATATGTGCAGCGTTTTTAATGCACATTCGTTTGAAGGTTAGGTGGTTTAATATTAAAAAATAACATGAGGCATTTTAATTTGCCACTCGTCATTCCATAATTTAATATACTATTTTTCATATAATTAAAAAAAAATAAAAGTACGTGCGTATTGTACTCAATAAAAATATAAGTGCGTGCGTATAAAGTACACATGTGAGAAGTGTAACTTCCTAATTTTTAAGTCTTATTTATTTTTATACTAATCTAAAACTTTAGATTTCAGAGAAAGAAGAAAATATGTTTGAAATTAATTTGTCATTATAAGGTTGAAAATTAATACAAATAATTTATTGAAATCTCAAATGACAAATTGTAAATAAAAATTTATTATTATAGATTATAGATTAACTAAATTTTGTTTTTGAATTTATGAAATATTTTATATTTTATAAAAAATAATATATTAAATTATTAAATGAGAAGTGGCAAATTAAATTGCCACATTTTATTTGTAAATATTAAAACTGCCTAACCTTCAAACGAACTAGCATAAAAACGCTGCACATCTCATCATACATCCGTAAATATTTTAACCCCATGCTCCTAAAGAAGTTTCACTTCCAAAACTTTTAACATAATTTGTTGAAAATTAATGTTAGAGGAAATAAACTTTCTTTAATCAAGCAAAATTAAATATTCTCAACACTAAACTATAATTACTAAAATACTTACAGCATGTTCAAAATCGGTTGACATCCCCATTGATAATTCAACATCATTTATATCCAAGCTTAGTGTCTTACATACTTCTTGCCTGCATTTTGAAAGAGTCAAAAAATCTGGATTTGGTCCAAGCGAAGTGTCATAATCATATTGACCAATTGTCATTAAACCTTGAAAATTCAGGTTGGGACATTTTTTTAACACATGATCTACTAAATTTGTTGCTTGCGATGGTTCAATTCCATTTTTAGCTGTGAATAAAAAACCAAATAAAAATTATAAAATACCTACTAAAAATTGGACAAAAAAACTCCATAAATTACCCTGAATTTGAGGAAATGTCACATGGGATCACACTTTGTGCCCTACAATTTTCTGCACTAGGTTCAAAGTATTGTACAAGTTATGAAAAAAAAATAGTCTTTGCAATTATTAATAATGTTTTCTTTATGCTGCTACCATGGTTTCTACATAGGGTTATTTACTGGTAGGGTTTTAAAAAGCCACAAACAAAGCCTCGTACTACACTAGCCCAAGACAATTTCCTAAACTTGACCTGCTCCAAATCAAATCTGGGGCTGTGTATATTAAATCGAGTACTTGCATCACTACACCATCATGGCTGTCAAAATATATAATGATTGCATGCATTTATTTATAAACTTCATTGATGTGTAAAATCATCAAAAGTGTAAAACTTTTCACAATAAGTGGGCCTCAAGCTATGAAACTTAAATACCAGTCAACCTTTCTAGTTCTAGAAGTTTTTACTTTATCGAACACCACAAAAAAAGGACAAAAGAACTAAATATCAACTAGATTTAGTGTACAATTGGACGGGCTTATTTTTAATTAGCGAACTGTTAGATTCAAGAAACGAGAGAGAGAAGGTAGGCAGTATTAATAAAGAAATAGAAATACATATATTAGAATATCTACATATATAAAGATATTTACATTATTATAAATACATACATAAAATAAATACATACATACATATATTAAACTTTATAAACACTAATATTCCAATAGAAATATATAGTGGTCCATCACATGCTAGTTGAAGATGATATTCAGGCACTGGCAAATGTTAATTAGTAGCGCTTCACACTGTTTGTATAAGAAAATAAAAGAAATCAACAACAATGTAATAAACATTTTAACTTAAAAACAAACATTATTTGATGGAAATATTTACATATAGATAATTTGTCAACCTACCTTCTTCTGCACTAGTATTAACCTGCACCATAACATTCAGTTTTGCATCTTCGTTCCGAATCTTAGCCCATTGTTTATTTAAATTATCTGCCAACTTTTCTGAATCAACCGTCTCCACTACATACAATCCTGGTGAACCCAAGCATTTATTTATTTTATTCGTTTGCAAATGTCCAATAAAGTGCCATTTGATTTCTTTACATTTTTCAAGTATTTGCGGATCATGAGCCTTTTCAGCTAATTCATTGACATAGTTCTCGCCAAAGTGCCTTTGACCTGCTTCATAGGCTTGTATTATTAAGGGTACAGGTTTTATTTTGGTCACAGCAACTAATTTTGGTGCAATTTGGGGAAGATCCTAAAAAATGAATAATTTTACATAAATAAGTCAAGACAATTGGTAATTCTAACTGTAGTTTTAACAGCCTCGAAGGCACAGTGGTGCAAGTAGTTGCTTTGCTAACAGAGGTTTCAGATTCAACATCCTGTATGGCAGATTTAAAAAAGCACAATTCCCAATTTGTTTGATTCTGGACTGGTGGTAGGCTAAGGCTGTAGCTAGTTAGCACCCTACCAGCAAAGAAGCACCATAAAGAGATTTGAGTCCCAGTATGATGCAATATGTATAGATAACATAAGAGGTAAATTATCTCTTATCCGATTAGCATACTTGCATCAAACGAAAAAAAAAAAAAAAAAAAACTCAGACTNAAAACAAAAAAAAAAAAAAAAAAAAAAAAATCTCAGACTGTATCATCTCTTACTAACAGGTGTGATCAGAGTCAAGTGTTAACCTGTCAACAATTTAAAAAAAGGTCCAGAAGATTGATCCTGTGAAGAAAATACCCTCAAGAGTATGCTGTAATTACTCTTTTACATCAGTCCCATTTTATATAAAACTGATTGAACCAATAGAACTGGATTCAAATTAAAATTATTCAGTGGTTTAAATATATCATTTAAGTGAATAATTTGGGAAGTAAAAGTTTTACATGAATAATTTTATTATTTACGCAATCACGAAATTATTTTTAGTTATGACGTCGTGTATTTCCTAGAATGAAATAGAAATAAAAAAACATTGTTAGTGAAAACTGAGAAAGTATAATCGCACCATCCTTAAAATATTACAATAAAAAGGTAACTAATCTCAATAAAAGCAGGTTGATAACCAAGATGTTATATTCACCTTACTTCTTTTAGCCACAGCTCCTTCGATTTGAGCTAATACTGTTTTCAATCCATACATAATGTCCACTTCTTCTGTGTTTAAATCCGACATTATTATTTTTCTTGACTAATTTGATACCAATGTATTGGCATTTCTTATCAATCATTATCAGTGTTAAAAGTCAAAGTCAAATTCAACTTAACTGGAGGTGGAAGAATGAATATATTTGGTTGCAAATAAATTTAATCCTTAAATATAAGACTTTAGAGTGTATTTTCAGATAACAAAGTATTTGAAATGGATCTTTAATGACCTTATTAATTTAGAACATACATTTATATCTACAGGTATACAAAACACGCAAAAGGTATACAAAATCTCTATAATTTAAAACGATTAAAATAATAAAAAGGCTTCCTTTTAATTATTTTAAGAATATTTAAATTCTATCTAGCTTTGAATTGAATTGTATATGTTTGTAAAAATATGAACCTTGCCATCCTTATTATTGTTTGATGCAGAAAGTTGAAATAAGGTTTTGATAAAAATTAGTTTTCGATGAACAATTTAATTTCGATAAAATTTTGAATAAAATCAAGTTTGTTCAAAACTATATTTTAAACTAATATTATAAAGACAAAACATTTGTGTTTTTGTATGTATGTTTGTAACCTTTTCGCACAAAAATTACTGAACTGATTTCGAAATTTTTTTCACCAATAGATTACCATTACTTAAAAAAAAAAAATGGGATTTCTAATGAAAATGCAAATAATATAACCTAAGGTGCGAACCAAAACTCCGTCAACGCGTGGGCTGCGGAAACTAATAATAGAACAAAAAAATGATCAACAATATTATAGAACCGTCCAACTACTATGGTTATGCTACTATAAGCACCTTTTTACATTGTAAAATCGATAATCAAACCATATTATTGATACCTCTGTATTAAATCCTTATCCTATTAAGTGATATTCCAGGAAAGACCGTTTCTATTTCTGTCAAATATTATATATAAATAATTAAAATTGGATATCCTTTCAAAAGATACAACAAATTTGAAAATGTCACTCTGAAGAAAATTGTACTGAGCCTTATCACTTGGCTTGCGACTGGTGATGTAGCTCATATTCCAAGAATAACAATGATATCCACCGATATATCTATACTGTTTTTGTTTTTATCAAGTTAACATTTACTGGAGTGATTTAAAAAAATTCTTACATTACCCCCTTGCAATCAATAATTTTTCAATACACAAATTTAAAAATGTGTTAGACATATATTCGTTGTAAAGTAAAATCCGTATAATGATTAGATTAAGAATGTAAGTGTGTATCTAATAATTTGAAAGGCATGAAAAACTAGTTGAAATAAAATTTTTATCTTAACGAAAATTAATTTTATAGTCCGACTTAGTAGACTTTTTACTGCCACCAGATCGGTATCAACGCAAGTGGAACCGCGGGGCATGGCTAGCTTTAAATATAGCTTAATGTATTGATCGTCTTTATTATTTTAATAAAGTTGGTTTTTGAGTAACATATTTTTTAAAAGATACTTTGTCAGATACTTGTAAGGTTGAAATTTCATTGTAGAAAAATTATTAATGTTGCTACTTTTATAATGTTGCTTTTTTCTTTCAGGTAACATTTAAACAAAACGTCAACAATACATGATTGATTTTCTAATTTGTTTATTGCGTTTTTCCGCTACGGAAATTCTGCATGTTACGGCGATTTACGGATTCTACTTAAATATGAATAATCTTACTTTATTATATTATACCTTGAAATAAGCAGTCATGAATGTATTAGAAAAGGCAGAAAAAGCATTAGAGTATTTAAAAAACAATGAGGGTTTAGCTAAGTGAGTATATTACGAAGGCGACGATGTTTTTTAAAGAGTTTTTGCGAGAAATGTTATGTTTTTACAGAGGTCATGAGCTCCAAACCGCTGCGGGAACTTTGGGCCGTTGTTTGGGAGCATTGGGAAGCCGGCACAACTGTGCCAGGCATTATGCAAATTTATTACACACGGCCATACCAACATTGTTGACTTTGGCGAGCCACGAAAGTGTAAGTATTTTATTATAATATAATTCTTTATTTAAGTAGGCTTAAAAATCACTTCTGAATCATTAATCGTCTGTCTGTTGGTAACAAATCTACCACTGGTTCGAAAAATTGATTGAGAAGAAACAGGCAAAGAACTCAGAGGTTCCTCTTATAAATATAGCTTTCATGTGCAACTGGAATCACAAAGGTGTTTAACCTTTGTCACATAAATACATTACAACATGCCTTTTGTAATACAACATTTTTTTAAAATATTATGTGAAGGCAAACCCAAAAGTGATTAAGGTATCAACCTTACAAATGATTTACAAACCTTCCACTGCCTTATTTCATCACAGTATGCTGTAAAGCATAATGCTATGAAAATAAGTGAATACACCATTTTAGCAGTTTCAATGTCAGTGTATTGTATTACTTATTGCTACATTCTATTTATAATTTTCTACTCTCACATATCCCTCATCTTATTAATGTAGGGTATTTTTTAACCTTTGTATATAGATGTAATTGTAAATATATTTAATCTAATAATGTTAAAAATTATTTATTTACTCTTAATTGTATGTATGTATAATATTGGTTTATGTTGTGTTACCCTATTTATTTAGCAGTGGTGTAACAATATACATAAACTATTTATAGGTAATCAAATTTAAACTTTGGTCTTGAAAACCGAACCATTACCTTTGAGTCTTCTCCAACAACTTGACACTGGCTTTGTGCATTCATTTTTAACTTAACCTCTTTACTCCAATTAATTTTTCTTTATTCAAAGGGATGTAAAGGGGTATATAATATTTAAAGTATTATATTATATTTACAGGCAGAGGTCCGTCTTCTTGGTGATGAGGCATTAAACCGTGCAGTTGCTGGTGGCTTTGCATTCCATTCAAGCAAATGTAACATTGTCTTGCAGTGTCAGATTGACACAAATAAAAATGCCAGGTGACTATAATATGTAAACAATAAAAGTAGGTATTTAATTATGTGTATTATACTTATTATCTATACATAACTTAATTGATCTCTATCTAATTTTCTTTAATTTAAACTGAGGTTTGATTTTCCTCAGTGATTAGTGACTTATTTTTGCAGGTGGTTGATATAAACTATTTTGTTATATATGAGCATCTGTTTGTATCTATAGTATGTAATGAACAAGTGTGAATTCCATGACATCATCATTTCTTTGCCTTTATCCCACAAGGTGGGGCTGGCACAGGATGTTTCCTTTCGCCACTTCACTCTATCTGCTGTCATTTCTACATTTTCAATCCTTACACACAGTTCATCTATACTTTTTTTGGTCACTCTCTCCCAGCTCTGCCGCTTACCATCATATTTAGGGCCCTCTTGGCTATGGTCCCTTCTCATGACATGTCCACACCAGGATAACCTTCCACTTCTTAACTTCTCAGTCACTGGTGCTTCTTTCACACTTTTAATATAATTCTTAATGAGAATTCCATAGGAATTCCATGACCATATACTTCTGATGATTGTACTCAAGAACGGCTTAAAATCTAAAGTTACCAGGGTTCCTTCACACCCTGATCCGAGAAGAACCTTCAACAATCTCAGTACAGTATTTTGTATTTTTTTTGTTACCATCATTACAATATCATATTAGCTTAATATATTTAAATTCAAACTAGAGCAGTTCGAACACCCCCACGGGTTTCTATCGTCTAAGTAATGTTGCAACTTATAACAACTTTTCTATCAACTTTCTTTTTTGAATTAACATCTCTAGAACATCTTCTTGGAGTTTATTATGGAAACGTATACAGTTACCCTTAATTTTATGCAGCCTACTAAAATTTATAACAAGTTTGTTTTGGTTTCGTAAGTTATGTGATGTACATTCACTTTTTTGATGTACATTCACTATTTTTATTAAAAGAGCCAATGTTTTTATGTACGTACAATAAGTTTTCTAATATATATACGCAGTGAACTGTCATTATGTTAACTGCCTTGTATTTGTTTTAAATGTAGAAGATACAATTGTCTTTAAAATTTTAAATTGTAATTTTTAAATATTATCCAAATTATTGACTATGGCTATAACTGCAAAGGCCATAATTTATATGTGCTTCTACAAGAGAATTATACAGCATCAGTTTGACTTTATAAGGAATATGCTTTATAATATATTGATAATAGCAAGAAAGTCTCTTAATGTAGTAAAACTTTATCAATGTGTGTTTCCAGTTAAATTTATTACCGATAATGAGTCCCAAGCACTTATGTTGATCTCTGACCTCCATGTACAAATATTTTTATTATGGTTGTGAGAGTATTTGTTGCTGTAGATTACTACTTTCTTTCGGAATATGTCATTCAGTTAGGGCGATTTGATATGAAGAAGCTTCATTTTAGCTGGATTAAGTGCTAAAGCCTGCTGCATGGCATCTCTTGTTTAAACTATCAACATCCTCCTGTAGCATATCATACATTTTACTCAGTCTGCAATCATTAAACATGTGTGCTCTGGCAACTGGTAACAGTAGCAATGATTAAGGCACTTATATCATTTACATATGATAGAAAATACAATGGCCCCAAAACTGAGCCCTGGGGCGTTCCTTCTTTAGTATTATTGGCATTATTAAGCGGAACATAAAAAAATAGATTGATAACAGTATCATATAAGGTTATGATATTGATATCAATCAATATAAAGCAAATAGTAAGTAAACTAAAGGGTGCCTGACATGGTACACTGATGGATCACGTATGAAATCAGGAACCGGTGCAGGCATACACACCAAATGGCTGAGCAAAAGTTACAGCCTAGGGCAACACACTACGGTTTTTCAAGCAGAAATGTTTGCCATAAATGCACAAGCAAAATCGGGTCTGGCTTAGTGCTAGAATGCGTGAAAAGCCTTAATTGTCTTGGACAAGATAATACGGAAAGGCTTGCATGGGTACCAGGTCATGAAGGTATAAAAGGTAACGAGCAAGCGGATGAGCTGGATCGAGCAGAGGGTTCATAGATCTCTGGAACCAAAAAACAATTCCACGCAGACAAAGTTGCAGGTTTATCTGGTGTTCTATAAGCGAGATAATTTTGTAGGTGGATCAGAGCTGCTCTCTCTCGTATTTGCATCGGTGACTGCTGGCTTCGACCCGGCGTTGGTAAAATACGTTCTCAGGCACAAACATTGTTCCCAAAGCTCAGTCAAATAGTACAACAGACAAATGAAGTTCCTCTCATTGTGGAAGCATTGGATCAAAATTTGCCAAGACTTTTGAATGCGTTAGCTGAATATACTACGGACGAAGAAATATCTGGTTTGTTTCCATTTTATACCAATTTAGTTAATACACTTTATTGTTATGTGTATGTGAACAAGTATGTATAGTTACTTCTTAATGGCCTTAAGAAATATTTTAATGAAGATTGTCTCTACTTCATTCTAGTTTATTATTATCTACACTTCTACATTAATATTATAAAGAGGAAAGATTTATATTTTTGTATGTAACGAATAAACTCAAAAGAACTGGACCGATTTTGATAATTCTTTTTTCCATAGAAAGTTACATTATCACTGAGTATATTAGGCTATATTTAGTACTAGATTACTATAGAAATCTTTAGAAATTCCTATTAAAACCAACCGCAGGTATAAAAAAATTAGCCATAAAATTTCTTTCATCGCATACTCTGTGAAGAGTATTAATGGTTGGACAAAAAAATGTTCGACAATATTATAGAATATATCAAAATCTACAAAAAACTTCACGAGACCATATGTCTAACTATTGTAGTTACGTTACTATAACTACTTTTTTACGTTTAACAAATTCATAGAAATGCCGATCAAAATCAGACGGTGTTATCCATACCATTATAAATTTTTATCCAAATAAATAATTTAATATTCAAGACTGTCTCAATATCTGATGATTATTTTTTGAATGATTGAAATCGGATATTCCATTCAAAAGATATCATGAAATTAAAATAAAAATACATGCCGGCGGCGGCCGCCACGCAGCGCATCGAGTAACTAACTCGACGAGAGATGGCCACTCCTTACGCAGTAGACGCAAGCGACATTGTATATTTCGAGTTTTTTATGCTTCACTTAAAAAGTGCTTTCAGAGCTACTTAGTTTTAGTATTAGGAATCACACTTTTTCATAATATTTGTCACTTCATGGTAGTTTTAATTATCATGCTTATAACATAAGTATCTGTACCTATTTATGTCTACCCGTGCGAAGCCGGGACGGGCCGCTAGTATATTATAAATTTAGACAGATTATTTATATATAATCTTTATGGAACCAGGTTTAGTCGAGATATTTCGACAACCAAATGATTGTTAGCATATGAATATTGAAAATGAATTCTATGAGGCTTGCTCCTAATTAAGTTATGTTTGTCCTCGCAGAGTTAGCAAAAGCCCTCCTAGGGCATGTGGAATGTTCAGAACCAGCAGTGAGGAGGGGAATCTCAAACTGTATAGGACACTTATGTTCACATCGTGAACCTCTTTTAACCAATATCTTGTCAAGAATATATGGTAAGAGTTATACAATGTTATTGATATATATTAGTCATATATAAATTGATGTCTTTTCCAATTTATTTCGAATAAAATTGTCTTTAGAATGCTTAGCTATAGTCAACATTTTAGTATTTTGAAAATATTTTTATCTTATTACGCCAAAGAAGTCTAACTTCAATAGTTGCAATTGTCACTAAATAAAACAGCTTACAGTAAGTTTTCTGTGCGTCAAATAGCACCTTTAATAATTTTTCTCTATATGAAACAATGACTGCAATATAATTTATTGTGAACGAAAAATGCTTGCAACAAATTTTTCCATATAAAGAATTTTCTGCAACATATTGAAGCGAAACTTCTTTTATTTAATAATTGTAATTTGTATTGTAATTTGCCACTCGTCATTTAATATACTATTTTTCATAAAATATATGACGGAAAGGGATGTAGGTTTATTGGTTTTTCAACACAATGAAGTCAGCAATGCTGACGTCAATCTCTTGATTATTGTTGTAATCCTCCGTAATAACGATAAAGAATAATTTGTTTCCTTTGATCAATCACTTTATTACTATACAACATTATGGAGCTCCGCTTCGTTCGACTACTCGCGCCAGAATGTCTCAAGAAACACGAACATTAACATTTATAGTCTAAGAGTGAGGACCTTGCATAAAAGTGAAGGTAGATACAATAAATAATGATTCTAACATTAAGAAAATGATACAGGAAATGCTTGTAAATTAATGTTGATGTAATTGCCCCGATATATAAAATAAAAATATTTCATAAAGTCAAAAACAAACTAACAGTTAATAATTTCTAATATTGACAAAAATGACACTTTACAATTCGTCATTTGAGATTTCAATAAATTATTTGTATTAATTTTCGATAATTTTAATATTTTAAAATATCTTCCTTTTTCCCTCCTTTATAGTATCGGAAATAAAAAGTTTTAGATTTGTATAAATATAGGCAAGTCTTAAAAATTAGTTTGTCAAAGAAGTTTATTCAGTATGTTAAAGTAAATTTTTCTCTATAGAGAAGTTATGGCCGACATCGCAAGAAGACAATGTGGTGATCGGATGGTTTTGTGTGATCAAAGCGATATTTCAAATCAACGATATAACGAAGTTCAAAGAAAACGACCTATTCAGTGCGCAGGATTATTTAGAGGTAATAAAGTCAAAGGCAAAATATCTTTATTCAAGTAGGCCTATTACAGCACTTATGAATCGTAAAATATCGTTTTTTTAACCGACTTCAAAAAAAGGAGGAGTTTATCAATTCATCTGTATTTTTTTTTCTTTTTTTTATTATGTTTGTTACCTCATATCTGCCGATTGGGTGGACCGATTTTGATACCAGTTCTGATGATGGCATCCATGAGAAAACCGGATAAGTTTTAAATTTGCGTAAGCAGGTGCGCGACAAATGGACGAATAACTCAAGATCACGCCAACCGATTTCGATGATTCTTTTTTATTAGAAAGGATATACTTCAAGGGTTGTTTTGTGATAGTTTGGTGAGGTTTTGATGATGGAATCCAAGACAAAATGAAGGAACTCTTCAATTCTTAGGAGCGTTACTCGGCAGAATCTTCTATTAACTATCCAGATATTTAAATCGCCTACCGTAACTTCCGTATGGTCAAGTGTTAGTAGTAGTTAAATATGAAGATCAATGGAACTCCTCAACGGCTTACAGTAAGAGTGTGATTTTTGGCAAAATCTATAACTGTCTGTCATCAAATGCTAATAACCTTACGATTGTTGCTGAATTGCAATATTTGAAAGGTGAATTATGTGTGAAGCGGTGGTATAAGGTTTCGGGTTCGATCCGGGGTGTGGCGGCATTAATGTAAATTTAACTTTGTAAAGTTGTGTCATTTTAACGGTATTGTCTCAAAAGAGAAACGCGTTTTAGGTGTACATATATTGAGACAAATTTGTTACTTTACTTCAGATTCACTAAAAATCAAAAAATAAATAGAAATTTTAACAAAAAAAGAACCGTCTTCAAAACAAACTTACAAAAAGATTAATATGCTCTAAAAAGTAAGAAATAATTGCGTATTCTTTTATAGTGTTCTACTGTGTGCGTTCGTGGGTAATGGTGCAATCAATCACTTTACTAATTAACTCAGATTATAATGTTCAATCACTTAATGTTCCCGATATCAATGTATACAAACTCATTAATAATAGCTAGGAACGCGACAGTTTCAATAGTCGACCGCTCTGGCGGACCCTCACTCGAAAACTACCGAGAGACGTGCGCCGGATCGTCACTTATTGACTCTGCCCCACGCCGATAGACAGATGGAGCCAGCGTTCCACAGACTATTGCACTCCGACATTAGGATTTTAGCAATTTTTTTACTGAGAGATAATGTATAGCAGCTGTCTACATTGCCATTATTGTCTGTAAGTGGGTCATTCATGAATGCATTTCAAATTTCCATACAGCCGACCTGGGGTCTTACGATACCCTCGTTCGGATCACGCGTACCTTGAAAATTAAAATCAAAATATTCTTTATTCAAGTAGGCTCAAAAATCACTTTTGAATCGTCAGTAGTCTGTCCGTTGGTAACAAATCTACCATCGGTTTGGTAATATAAGTTGATTGCGCTGAGAAGAAACCGGCTAGAATTTCAACGGTTACTCTTTTAAATATAGGTTTCTATGTTGCAATGTATATTATATTCTTTCTGTGAGCAATCTTCAAAATTATAATACGCCTTCTGTAAAAGGATGTTCTTGACATATTTCTTAAAATTATGTGGAGGCAAATCTAGAACTGATTGAGGTATATTATTAAATATGCGTATGCTCAACCCAACGAATGATTTCTGAACCTTCTTTACTCTAAGATATGGAATTAAAAGTTTGTTTTTAATGTAATATTAAAATTGTGTGTTTCGCTTTTTTACTTTATAGATGAATATTATCACGGATATAGAAGATGTTATAGATTTAGAATTGATGTTTTTTTGAATATATCTCTTAGACAGGCACATATGTTCCAACTTCATTAACTTTCTGGTTGAACTGATATCAGTTAGATGGTTTTAAATTTTTGTATTTTTAAATCAGACAATATATAAATGTAATTTAATGTCATTGAACTTTCAGTTATATCAACTATGTGTTCACTACATAGAACAAACGACAACACAGCACAATATACAGAATACAGTGATGGAATGTCTCTCTGTATTGCTGTCACAAGCGAAGGACAAGTACAGAAGAGCTTTGTTAGAGAAAAATCCAACAGCAATCTGTTTGGATGACAGACAAAGTGAAAAAGGACACAGAAGGAATATGAGTAAGTATCCATCTATCAATGGTAATATTATAAATTCTGTTATGTCTGTTACGTTGAGAGAAGAATACTACTTTGGGGTAATGCTGTTGATATAGATGCAATATTTGTGCTGCAGAAAAGGGCCGTTCGTGCGATTTACAATATGGGCCCAACAGAGTCGCTAAGAAACAAATTCAAGGCAGTTAACATAATGACAGTTCACTGCGTGTACATATTAGAAAACTTGTTGTACGTACACAAAAACATTGACTTTTTTAAGAAAAAGAGTGAATGTATATCATATAACTTACGAAACAAAAACAAACTTGTTGTAAATTCTAGTAGGCTGCATAAAATTAACAACTCATTTAAGGGTAACTGTATACGTTTCTATAATAAACTCCCACAAGACGTTTTAGAAATGTCAATTAATAAATTCAAAGTCTTTGTTAAAAGAAAGTTGATAGAAAAATCGTATTATAAGTTGCAAGAGTACTTAGACGATAGAAACGCGTGGGAGTGAACGAACTGCTCTAATTTGAATTGAAATATATTAAACTAACATGATATTGTAATGATGATGATAACAAAAAAAAAACAAAACACCCGACTGAGTTTGTTGTGGGCTCTTCTCGGATCGGGGCGCGAAGGAACCCTCGAAACTTTAGATTTTAAGTCGTTCTGGAGTATCATCATCAGACGTACATTAGAATTAGAGTGTGGAAAAGAAAAGAAAAAAAAAATTGACGATTCAAAAGTGCTGTAATATGCCTACTTGAATAAAAATATTTTGATTTGATTTGATTTGATTTGAATAGGTTCCCGCCGACATCGTTATTAGTGGGGTCTATAATTCAATGTCCAAATTGTAGGCGTTGGTGTGTAATGTGGTGCAATCAAAAATTTTATTAATTACCTCAGATTATAGTGTCCAGTCACTTAACGTTTCCGATATCAATTTACACAAGCACATTAATAAGTTAGGAACGCGACAGTTTCAACCGTCGACCGCTCTGGCAGACTGCCACACCGAGACTGCCACCCGACTCCGATATACGAGTATATATATCTCTAGTTATCTCGTGACTCATTACGATATCTCTGGAACCGTAAGGCGTAGACACTTCCCTCAGAAACTATTCCTATGTGTCAAACAATTAATTTTAAAAATTCATTCATATATTTTTATTTATTGATTCTGAGGCAATAGGAAATTTGCTGGATTAACCTATTATCTTCATATAAATACGTTGTTACAGGCTATTCAAGTGTTATATCTTCTCGCACGATAGCTAGTGTGCCTCTTGACGGTAAAGATACTGAGTTGTCGTTTAGTGGCGCTTTACAGTTGGGCAGTTTGCTACAATTGAATTCGGAGTGTGGGAGTACTGATGAGTTAATAATAAAGGTAAATATAACTCACTTAAGTCACCACACACTGTTCATGGGTCAGAGAGGAATGCCTCAACGAGCCTCTGGCTCCCCACTCATGGTTGACGACGGTCCCGCTGGGTTTTAGTGGGTATTGCGAGTTCTTCCCTCTCGCCGAGTCCCACACTCCTGACCCCACAGTCGGGGTGCGTAAATGCCTTCCCCAGCGTCAAAAAAAAAAAAAAAACCACACACTGTACAAAGTATCGGTGATACCATGCACGCACACACTCACGAACACGTAATGAATTACGCACATACACATGCACTTAAACAAGCAACCACATACGCAGATGCATAGTCACATGTATGGTCTCGCACAGAAACGCAAGCACGCGCTCGCGCACGTAATCGTGCATAAACGTAATCGCGCGCATACGTACGCATTTAGACACACATTCGCGTATGCAAGGATTCACACACTCACGTTACTCATGCATACACACTTGCGCACACACGTACGCACGTATGCACACACGCACATGCATATGCACATATCTTTTTTAACTAATCAGCGTATTCGCTGGAATCGTAAAATTATAAAGGTTTTCGCTGACTGTTTCAAAATTTCTCCTACTTTTGATAATGTAAAATTAGGTAGTTTTTGTTGAAGTGAAACTTCTTTAGGTGCGTGAGTGATAAAGTTTTTAAGGATGAAATGCGTTATTAGCGTCACGAAGATGTGCAGCATGTTTTTTATGCTTATTCGTTTGAAGGTTGGGTAGTTTTAATATTTACAACTAACATGTGGCATTTTAATTTGTCACTCGTCATTTAATAATTTAACATACTATTTTTCATAAAATTTGTTTCCTATATTTAAAATTCAAAACATTCAATACAATTAATAATTTCTAATATTGAGAAAAAACATGTGAAATTTTTATTTACAATTTGGGATTTCAATAAATTATTTGTATTGATTTTTGACACTTTTTTAATGACAATTAAATTTATTGAATTCCAAACATATCTTTTTTTTTCGCTCCCTCTAAGTCTCGGAAATCTAAAGTTTTAGATTTGTATAAATATAAAAGATTTAAAAATTGGTTTGCCAAAGAAGTTTTGCTTCGAAATGTGTACTTTGTACGCGCGACATTTTTAGACTCCAGATTCTCCAGTCAGTGATATAGATATTCGGATTACGGATACTGAACAATTATCAAGGGATCTATCTGAAAAATTGCAAGAGTATGAAGACGACACTACAACTGATGACGACGGGATTACAACTCGTGATGGAGTTTTTAAGGTAATGTTAGAAAACACATTCTTCTTCTTTAGCCTGATTATGTTAAATATATATAAGACAGTGTTATGGTCCTTCGAGCCAGATTAAAACATTTGTTTGTCATTTTAGTCGTATTCATTAAAATACAGAATTTATTTAAAATTAAACTTTCAAGATTAAAGTTATACAAGACAATTTAATGGTCCTTCGTGGCAGATTATTGCTTGCTTTTGTTGTGATTTTTCTTCTATTAAATACAAATAAGAGTTTTGTTAAAATATATTTGGGGTTATCAACCATGCAAGTTAGTCGTTAACAAGATCTTGTATGAATGCACGTTTAACGGTGATGCAATATTGGTTTATTGCAATAGAATCATATGTGTTGGAAGCAGCTGGGCACGTTTTAGAATTTCCATTTTTTAAATTGCACTATTGCTTCAGTCGTGACTAGTTACACCCTACCTTTAAGGACATTTGATTGCAGATAAATACGGGTACGTCATCTGATGACGACGTACGTCTGAAATACTGTGCGAGACTACTTGCTTCGAAATTTCTCTTAACTGGAAACAAAGGAGGGCTTATCTCAGACAGGTTCGTATAAATTTGTTATCTACAATAATGTGTCTGAAATTTGACCGAAATTTAATATGTATTTGTTATTGCTATAAAATAATAACAGGTGTCTATATATATTATACTTTATGGAAACAGAGTCACGTGATCGAAATTTGAGAGGGCGCCATTATATTTTTTTATTAAGAGGGTTTCGTTCAAGGACAATATGACGGGGAACTTAATATCTGTCACGAAATACTGGGGTATGTGTGGGCTATCCACTTGAATAAGTGTACCCAGAAAGTAGGCTGGCTAATATTTGGCTCAGATTTTATAATTAGTTAATTTATAGGAATTGTATACTTACTCTTTAAAATCTTGTAGGGTTGTCAGAGTCTCTGTGAAGTCATCAGCATTGTCTTGTATGTCAGTGATAATGCAGTTGTATCCACAAGCGGCTACGTTTTATTTGGATAAAGATGCAGATATCAAATTGCAAAATTTTTCAGGTATGTAACCCATAAATTTCATCAACAAAAATAAAAAATTTATTAAGAGGAAATTTATGTCGCTATTATATGCCTAAATTTTGATTTGATTATGCAAAAATGTCAATATTTGGTTGAATTCAAAATTCAATTAGCTATTGCAGCGATTTGTCCCCTTGAAACTTATTATAAAGTTTCTATTAATTTTTAATCCTCTAGAATGTTTCTTTAGTATTATTATTTTAAATATATAATTAAATTTTATTTTAGCATCATCAGAAGGCACTGACTCTAATCCAGATCACATTAACGAATTCATTATAGAAAGAAATGTTTGTTATCAAGATTCCATCACAGAATCTCTTAGCCAAGAGCTTTTAAACAACAGCGGTGATAGCCAATCTCAACAGATATACAAAAAAGATAGTAAATCTTTAGAAAAATCAACAGACAGTGACTTAAAGAGTTCTAAAGATATACATAGTAATATTTTAGACAGTAAACCCTTTGCTAAAGATCTTGTTGCAAGTGGTTTCAGTGCTGACAGTACAAACGCTAATATGACTAACAGTAATTTTACATCCAATTCTAATATGACTGGAAGTATAGATCATATCTCTACTGGATATCCAATGTCTAGTAGCGGTGATATACTTTCATCTAGCATTGATTTAGACATGAAATTTGATCATTTCGGTGAATCCACCAATATGGATACAGTTGAAAGTATGAATACGTCAAAAGACGAGAAAAGTGTGAAATTGAAACGTATGGAAGAAGTTAATAGTAAAGATGCACCAGATAGTGAGAAGAATGTTGAAGATATAGATGTTCATAAAAAAAACGCTACGAATATAGATGAGAGAGATGTTCACACTAAAGATGATGAGGAGAGAAATGAGAATTTTGAAAATCAGCACATGTCGGATTTGTTTGTGTTGTTGGAGGGTCACAATGATCCCCAATTAAGAGGATTGGTTAGAGTTTGTATAGGAAATTATTTGGTTGCTGCTTTGGATTTGGCTCATGGGGATTACAATAGATGGCGCAACTATACCTTGTTGCCCAAAGACGTTGGTGCAAATTTCAGTATTGAGAAGTTAATGGAGATTGTTTTGAAGGTAAGGTATTTCCTATCGTTAGGCTCAATCCTATTTTATAATTCAAGCTTATAACCGCCATATTTGTGGGTGATGCCCTAAGTGTAATTTCGGGATTTGTGGATTTTTTAACGTTGACAGAAAACCACAATGATTTTAAACATTAATTTGGTGCAACTCCTTGTGTAGGTATTTAGGTACGAGCTGTTACATCCTCATGTTGACTCATGTTAATTGAATATTAAAATTAAATAACAACATAAATATAATAATTGTTTATATGTATATTAGAATGATGTAAGAGACAAGAAAGAGAGTGATAACGAAATATTTTAATCGGCTGAAAATTGTTGTTTACCGTCACGAGACCCATATAAATTTTCCGGTATATTTATATATATAAAAATGTTTTCGTTTTAGGGATTGACAGACGAGATACATTCAACTGTGAACCATACATTGACCGCGCTGATAACTTTGTCAGTGGGATTGAGTAATAGCGTCCACTGGTGGCTGTTGAATGACGCATTAAACTCACTGATCAGTGTATTGAACAACAATTACTGGTTGGTGAGAGTGAATCTCGCTAAACTCTACGAATCATTGCCCTACTCCAAGTGAGTATTTTGAAAGATTTTTGATTAACAGAAATGTATAATTACACTGTTACATTTTTATTGTGTACTTTGATACCAACTTAAATAATGTTTTACAAATTATTGCAAATAAAACCTTAACGCATTGTTTTAAAGTGCATTTTAACATAACAGGAATATCTGTTAGTGCTATATTATATCAGTTGCTGTTATTGCTATTTTGAAATATACTTTAAATCAATCAATTTAAGTTGGACATCGTAATTTTTAAAGTGAAACTCCTTTAGGCGCATGTGGGTAAAATTTTAAGGATGAAACGCGTGATTAGCATCACGAAGGTGTGCAGCGTTTTTTATGCTAATCCATTTGAAAGTTAGGTAGTTTTAATACTCACAAAAAACACAAGGCATTTTTATTTACAATTCATCATTGGAGATTTCATGAATATGTTTTGCATAAAATCTAAAATTATAATATTTCATAAATTGCTTTTACGAAATTTAAATTTTAAAAATCGGATTTCTATATTGATAATAATTTAGAATGATATTGTATACATTCAAATTGAGGTTATGTATTTTTACTATTTATAAAAAATGACGAGGATTTTATTAATTATCTGAGATTTTACTACATTATTATTTAAACAATATAAAATAAATGCATTTTAATAATTCTCTCTAATTATATTTATTAATTATTCCCTCTCTAAATTTCAGAATGTAAAGTTTTAGATTTGTTTAAATATAAACAAGATTAAAAAATTGGTTTGCCAAAGAAGTTTCACTTCTGATATGTGTACTTTGTACGCACGCACTTTTATTAATAAATTATTGAGCTCACCATCTTTAAAATGTGTCATAAATATATATATATGTCAGTGAGTCATGTGACTGTATATGTGACAAGTGTTTTATATCTGTTTTTAATTTCTGTCGTCCTTTATCCTAAAGTGTTATACTGAAAGTAGTAAAAGAAAGATTAAAACATATTCATTACGCTGATTATGTTATGGTTTCGTTATATGCCAAAATTTATTTAGGAAAACTTAAAAGTAGTGACTTAATCGCTGCCAGAAAATCGTGGCTGGGTAAATATTATATTGTCTACCTTTTAAGCCATTATATCTAGAAGACCGAGAAAGGAATAAGTATATTAGAGGAAGTGTGATAGTAGCACTAGTGACCTAGAAGTAAAGGAGTGGAAGGCTATCCTGGTATGGACATGTCATGAGAAGGAAGGATAGCTATAGCGGGAGGGGCGGGAGAGGACAACCAAAAATGCAAATGTGTAAGGGGAGTAAATGTAGAAATGACAGCTGATAGAGTGAAGGGGTAAAAGGCAAAATGTTGTGCCGACCTCACCTAGTGGGATAGGGGCAAAGAAAATGATGATATCTAGAAGAATGAGAAATTCCAAGAATATCAATTATGCCAGTGTCTTACAGCGAAACGTGGCGTGGTTTATTGCTATATAAATTTGTGTATCTTCCAGACTCTTCACGTTGCATCCGGAATATTACTCCAGGAGTAAATTGATAATGGAGGCGCTTTTCCATTTGTTAAGGGATCAGGACCAAAAGGTCAGGACGGCGGCTGCTCAAGCGATATCGAGGTATTGTATCTTTTTTATAATTAATTCTACAATTAAATTCCTTAAAATCGTTATTTATTAATAAGAACCTTTAATAATTTTACTTGCGACAATTCATTTTGGTCTTAAAGCGAATTCGTTTAAATCTTTATGAATTCTTTCGGTTATTCACCAATCGTTTTGGTCTTAAATAAATTCATGAATATTTATTGATTAATTTTTGTCCTTTGAAAAAGAAAACATTGGAATACAGTCCAGTTTGAAGAATGCTAATAGGTGGCGCTAGTTGTTCTAGCTTAATATTATAAAGAGTAAACATTTGTGTTTTAGCCATTAATAATCTGCATATTCACTGAGCGACATACATTCTCAAAAAAAAAAAAATAAGGTATCCCTAATAAAAATGCATTAATATAACCCAAGTTGTGAAAAAAATTAGAGATTTACAATCTAGAGATTTAATGCCCAATCTTACTAGTCTCCATTAAGCTTAATATGTCCCCTAAATATATTTAGGGGCTAGTCAAGGGAATTGTTTCTATATCTAAGTGCTTCTAACTATGTGATACTTTAGGGAACGTTGGTGAAATTAGCCATAAGTCTGTTGACTTGAATGAATAAATTACTCATCAAATGTTTACTTGCGTCATCCGCTAATGAGCTAAGGAGATGGTAGATATTATGAATAAAGATTTGAAAGGGAAAGGAATGAAAGTAAATGTAAACAAAACGAAAGTTATGGTTTTTGAAACAGATGAATCTANAGAGGTGAAAGAATTTGTATACTTGGGATCTAAATTTACAAAAGATGGAACATGTGACAGTGATATCGAATAAATTTACAAAAGATGGAATATGTGAAAGTGATATTGTAAGGAGAGTGAATGCAGAGGATATGGCAAATGGTGCTCTGCACGCCTTTATGAATAGTCAGTCTTGCTTCCAACACTTATGTATGGTAGTGAAAGTTGGGCATGGCAGAAGAATCACAAAAGTAAAATAAAGTAGAGATGAGAGCGTTGAGAAGTATGAGTGGATTAAAACTGAGTGACAGAGTAAGAAATAGTGTGATAAGAGAAAGTTGTGGTATAAAAGAAGACGTAGTGACTAAAATCGAGAAAGGTATGCTTAGATGGTTTGGGCATGTAGAGAGAATGAATGAAAGGAGACTGACAAAAATGATTTATGAGTCAAGAGTGAATGCGAAAGTTGGAAGGGGAAGACCAAGGCGAACCTTTCTGGACCAAATCCAGGACATTGTAAATAAGGGCCAGGTCAAGAGTACTTTATACCGACAAACTTGTACGAAAGGTTGAATGAGAATGAAAGAAGCGAAGGAGATATGCAAGGATCGTGGCAAGTGGACGGACGTTGTCTCTGCCTACCCCTAGGCGTGACCCCATGTATGCTGTTGACTTCAAATTTACATATGAAAGCTTACATAAACATTATATACGTCTCATATATCAATTAGGATTTCGCGTTTCCTTAAGAGAAAAATTCAATGAAATACCAGTTCTTACAGTACCGTCGCAATATATTGAATAACATTTTATATATCCGTGACAATATTCATTAATACAGCAAAAGGAGCGAAACACAATTTCAATACAAGTTTTCGGGTTGAGCATACGCATGTTTATAAGATACCTCAATCAGTTTTAAATTGGCCAAAAATACGTCAAAAATATCCTTTTACAAAAGGCATATTATAATGTTGAAGATTAATTAAACGATAGAAACATTTGGACTTGATTCCAGTTGCTCACAGAAGCAATATAATACACATTGTAACATACAAAAGTATCTTTAAAAGAGTAACCGTTGTGTTTCTTGCCGGTTTCTTCTCAGCGGATTCAACTTTCCGAACCGGTGGTAGATTTGTTACAAACGGACAGACTACTGATGATAGTCAGTTCAAAAGTACTTTTTGAGATGTAAAATCTTTATTTATTTTAATTTTTTAGCGTCGTCCCAAAAATATATCCACCACGACGCGCAACTCCCATATCAATGATGGCATCCATATCCAAAGAGCATAGCCAAATATTTACATTCGATTCAAACAAAATGTCCCTAGAACTAGTCAGAGAGATATATTTCTACAACGATTTACCTGAACAGTTGAAGTGTAACACCATTTTGGATAACAAAGACAGTTTAACCACAACAGTTGGTGATTTGTTTGGGAGATTGATGGCATCGAATTGTAAATTTTATTCGGTGAGTTATTTTTCCTCCCAGAAGTTAACATTACAACGAGGCTATCCATGCTAGTCATGAGTACTCCACTTTTTTGGTCATAACGCAATGACAACCAGATGACAATGGTTGTGGTAGGAAGGTTCAAAGGAAAAAAGAGTAAGGGGCCGCTCACCCATTAGTTCAATCAAATAAAGAGCACAACAGGACTCGCTCTTTCTATAGCCCTAAAAGAATCTAAGGATAGAGAGTGATGGAAGCAGCAGTCCATGTAGCCACTAAAACACATCAGAGCAGGCGCGGCCTTCAGCAATAAAGTATACGGAAGCGATACGGAAGTCCTGTAAAACTATCATTTAAATCAATTATGATCTAAAAAAAGAGTTAATAGTGCGGGCATACAAAGTCCACATGTCAGAAGTGAAACTTCTTTGGCTAACCAATTTTGAAGTCTTGTTTATATTTATACAAATCTAATACTTTAGATTTCCGAGACTTAGAAAGATATGTTAGGAATTTATTGTATTTAATTGTGATTAAAATATTAAAAGTGTCGACAATTAAAACAAATAATTTATTGAAATCTTTAATGAAAAAAAATGGCACGTGTTTTTTTTTCAGAATTTATGAAATATTATTTTATATTTTATCAAAAATAATATATTAAATTATGAAATGACGGATTGCAATTTGAAATGCCAAATGTTATTTGTAAATATTAAAACGCTGCACATTTTCGTGACGCGTTTTATTCAAAAGAATTTTACCCTCGAGCGCCTAAAGAAGTTTTACTTAAAAAAGTCCACAAATTGTTTAGAGTACCTTTCTGAAAGAACAGTTTTGCCGTCTTAACTCCTATCAGTTATAATTAGGATGAAGCACGACGAAGAACTGTGTTGTAACGGACCATATATTCTTTAATTATATTTATTTGTACTTATAGCAAGGGCTTCTAGAAGCTCTACGAATGATATGCCACCAATGGCCTCCCTGGAACCACATAGAGGCATACTCCGAGCACGGCATTCTGAGCTACTGTTTGGATAATTTGGACTATTGCAATGGCGTGGTCAGTGTACGCACTATGCTTTTGGACATATGCAGATTGGTTTATCCAGGTATTTATAGCTAAAACTAATTCATATGCTACATAAAAAGGATAGTCCATTTAGACATCTGCAGATTGTTTCATCTAGATATTTATTACTAAAAATATTTCCATATGCTATATAAAATGTATAGTCTATTTGGACTTAAGCAGATTGTCTTCTTCTAAGTATTTATAAATTTAAATGGTTAATATTTTATATAATATTTATGAGTAGTACATTTCTACAACTGCAGATTGTTTATCCAAGTATATGACCAAAAGGCGGTTAATATATAGAGAAATCATTTTTTAATTTGAAGGAATGCTTAGAAGATAAAAAGTGAATGAATTGCTCTATATCTATATACATATAGAATAAATTAAAAATATATATATATTGTAATGATGATGACAAAAAAACATACACCCGAATGAGTTTTTTGGGGGCTCTTGTCAGATCAGGGTGAAGGAACCCTTGTAACTTTAGATTGTATGTCGTTCTTTATTGCTATCATCAGTCATTCATTTAAATAATATATGAAGAAAAAAAGGATATTTGACGATTCAAAAGTGCTGTAATAGGCCTACTTGAATAAACATATTTTGATTTGATTTGATATGTCACATTAAATGTATAGTACATATGGACATCTACAAAATGGTACATCTAGGTGTATGTAACTTAAAATGGTTAATGCGCTACATAAATTGTATAGTCTATTTCGATATCTAGTAATTGTTTTATTCAGATATTTATGCTTTAACATTTTTCACATTCTACGTGACATTAATAATCCGTATGTGAAGGGAATTAAAGATATAGCTTTCGATTCTCGGCGGGAAAATAATGGTCTGGACTGAACTGGACTGATGTTAGCTTGGGCTGTAGCTAGTTACAAATAAAATTTAAAAGGGATCGCGTTTCAATACGATGCTGTGTAATGACAAAAAAAATTTAGATTGTATCATCACTTATAACCTGCTGATGACACATATTCTTAATGTACCTGTTTCTAATTATATATTTTACATAAATTTAAGTTGAAATCCACAAAGTAATGTGTCATAAGACAACGAACCGGGACATCTTCGAGCGCGATACCCAAGAGTTTAAAGAGAAATGGCAACATTTAGAGAATCAGAGGGTTGCCAACTTAGCGGAAAAATTCTCACAAGTGACTCTAAAAATGTTGAACCTCATAGTACATTTAATAGAGGATGTCAACCCTAATGTCCATTTGAATAGAGGTGGTATTGCCTTACCGGGGAGTCCTGTAAGAAGGAAAACTCAAGGTGAGAATTTTAATCTGTATGTTTTCCTTAAAGATTTTAAAGTTTAACTTCTCTAGGCGCATGAGGGTATTATTTTTACGGATGAAACGTGTGATTAGCATCTCGAAGATGTGCAGCGTTTTTTATGCTAATTCGTTTCAAGGTTAGGTAGTTTTAATATTTACAAATAACATGTGGCATTTTAATTGCCACTCCTTTATAAAATGATTTGTATTAATTTTCGATACTTATAATAATTTAATTACTAATTAATTTCCTGACAAATCTTTCTTTTCCATCCCTCTAAGCCTCCGAAATGTAAAGTTTTACATTTGTATAAATATAAACAAGACTTAAAAGTTAGTTTGCCAAAGAAGTTTAATTTCTGACTAATTATTGTTGTATCTTCTTTATGTGCCTCTCCGACTAACGAAGGTTGGCAGTCGGTTCTCTATATTTAGCTTTGTCCCTCGCGAGGCTAAATATTGAGCGGCACTCACGATCCCGGTCCACTCCCTGATGTTGCGCAACCAGGACTTCCTCTTGCGACCAATACGCCTCTTCCCAGCCACTTTGCCCATCATTATTAGTTGTAAGAGTCCATACCTGTCATGTCTCAGAACATGCCCCAGATACGCAACCGTCTTCATTTTGACGGTCTTCCAAAGTTCCCGCTGACAATCCATTCGTCGCAAGACCTCTTTGTTGGCAACTTTATGGGTCCAGCTGATTTTGAGCATGCGTCGGTAGGCACACATCTCAAATGCTTGTATACGTTTTCTGAGATCCTCTTTTATAGTCCAAGACTCGCATTCGTATAGAAGTATATGCCATACTTAACAACAGAGGAGACGTTTACGTAATGTCATTTTAAGCCGTTCTTGAGTACCATCATCAGACGTATAATAGAATCAGAGTGTGGAAAAAAAATATAATTTGACGATTCAAAAGTATATTAATGTAGATGTAATGTGTATTAATGTAGATGTCCTTTTACTTCTTTAGATCCTCTACCAAGAAAGGCAAGTTTACCTTTGGATTCTGACGATAAAGGGTCTCTCCGTAAACGTGCGACTGTGCCTCCCACCAGTCTTAAAGCTAACTTCGTGGGTCATTTCTTCAACGAACCATTCTATATGAAGCTATATGAGAACTTACGCGCAACTTATTCCAATCACAAGGTCAGTAATCCTTAATATGGTTAACTTCGATAGCCTTCAGTATATCTTCTAGTACGATACTGTGTATTATCAATTAACTATCAACAGTTGACATCACAGTCTAGCACCTCATTGTGATCTCACCTTATAAAAAAAGTAAGTAAGTAGCCCATTAACGTCCCACTGCTGGGTAGAAGCACCCTCACTCATATGAGAGGTTTTTAGAGCATAGACCCATCAACCGCCTGCCAACCACGCTGCTTCACTGCGGGTTGGCAGGCATAGTAGACAAGTGCACTCTCTATTCCTTCACTCTCATAGACAGATGTGACGGGAATCCGACACGACCGGAGAGAGATCAGGCGCAGGACCGAGTACCGACGGCTTAACGTGCTCTCCGAGGCACGGGGGTGGATCACACCGCCAACTTCGGGCAAATATTGAGAAAATCTTAATAGAAAACTCAATATGGATATTGAATTGGCCCGACCCGGGTCTCGAACCCAGGACTTCATATCTGAAGCTGGACATGCTAACCATTAGACCAATGAAGCAGTCATCTTACCTTATGCTGAGTGATAACACATTATAACATTGTAGCGAACTGGTAACCTGGTAAAAGGTTATTTACAATGCAATTCTTTTAATTGGTATTATTTCTTCTTCTCTGGTGATGGTAACTAGCCACTCCTGAAGCCACCTAAAGGTTTAAACCTGAACTATTTAGGAAATAATATTTAGTAGAATAGAATAGGTGTGAGAATATCGCTCGAATCGAATCGATATCGATATTCCAATCGAATCGAAAAATCGAATGGTTTGAATAATTAGAAAATTTTCTATTTAAATAATTTAAATCGTGTATCGAAATATTCGACTTACGAATAATATAGTTTTCGTTTAAAAAATATTTAGGAATACATTGAACTTAGGCTAAAAGTGAAAGATTCTTTTCCACTGCTGGCAATATTGTATCTGTTAAACGATCGATCTGTATAGTATTTATTATTTTTAAACAAAAATTTGTAGCAAATTTTCAAATGTATTATTTAGAATACTATATTTGCTACGGTATAATTTGTGATATTTCATTCTCTTTAAAATAAAAAAAATAAAAACTATAATAATTAATAGTTGTTGTCTTTTAATAAATATATTTCATGGTTTGAATAAAATGTATATAGACTGTTATATTTATATTTAAATATTTAAAATAATTTAAAAGTCGAATTACTCGAAAAAAAATTGGAATTATTCGAAATTTTTCGAATTATTCGAGGGACTTCCGAATTTTAGATTTATTCGATTTTAGTTTGAATCGAATATTACATAACATTTGATAGTGTTGTTTAAGTTAATCAATGTTTATAAAGATTAATTAGGATCCCTAATAGATTTCCTTGGTATGAAATGGTATTGCTTACCAAACGTCTGTTAGCCGTATTTAACATAGCAGCAGTTTGCAAGTGCAATCAGTTTGTGTGCAGCAGTTGCAATCAGTTTTCATTTATTCTTCTTAAATCAGTTTAAATAATACCCTATAATACCCTATATTTAAATAATTCAAATTAGGCGGGTACCCAATAGGGTACCCGAATTTGAATTATTTGAATAGTTGTTTATATTCAAAATAGATGGCGTTAGTACCCATTTCGCACCAGTTCTTTTGAAGTTTGATTTTGATTGTATTCTTATTACAGATAAATCTGGACCCAAAGACTAGTATATTCCACGAATTTCTCTCAACAACATTACACTGTTTAGCTATCCAATTAGAATTGGCCACTGAAAGGGAATTCGGTCCAGTTACCGAAGAAATCCTTTACTACTTGAAAGTCATAATGCCTTTATGTCCTGATTTAACCGTGTATTGTGTGACACAACTGTTAAAATGCCTCTTCGTCACCAACATGATAAATCAGTACACAGATTACATGAGTATATCCAGCAGAAAGACTTTTACAAACCCCCCAAGTTTCTTCCACGATGTGATGCTATTGAATCCTCTGAAAGTCATTGAGGATGATAAAAGCAGCATCAGCTCGAATTCCAGTCAGAAATTATTTTTGGACACTAAAAATCCTAGAATGGTGGAGGAGAGGCATCTGCTCATGATGATGGAGAACTTCTCAAAGAATCGCACGGATAGAAAGTGGAGCACTAATAAGAAGGAATTGGGAAGATATATATGTTTGTTTGAGCCTGTGGTTATACAAGCTTTGAAGGTGAGTTTAGTTTTTAGTCTTACAGTTTTCCTACAGCTGTCACCTGCGACTTTGTTTGACTGTGATCAGCATTGTCTAATGTCTGGGATGTACCCTACAAATTCAATTTGTAAAATATATCTCTATACTGTATATTATTACACCTAGTATAAAGATAGTTGAATAATATTGAATCTATGGTTTTGCCGTTTGAGATTTGGTTTTGTTATTTGTTTTTTTATTTATTAAGGCAACCAAAATAGGTAATGTTCTATACATTTATATATTACTAGCGGCCCGTCCCGGTTACGTACTGGTAGACATAAATAAGTACAGATATTTAAGTTATAATATTGCTTGCTTGCGTCCACTGCGTAAGGAGCCGACCGGCTACCTAGTTCATAATGGTGCACATAATTAGTTACTCGATGCGGTGCGTGGCGGCCGCCTCCGGCATGTATTTTTATTTTAACTTCATGATATCTTTTGAATGGAATATTCGATTTTAATAATTCAAAAGTAATCATCAGGTATTAAGACTGTTGAATATTAAATTATTTATTTGGATAAAAATTTAATGGTATGGATAACACGGTCTCATTTTGATCAGCATTTCTATCAATTTGTTAAATGTAAAAAAGTAGTTATAGTGACGTAACTACAATAGTTAGACATATGGTCTCGCGAAGTTTTTTCTAGATATTGATATATTCTATACTATTGTCGAACATTTTTTTGTTCTATCATTAATAATCTTCACAGCGTATGCGATGAAAAACATTTTATGGCTAATTTCTTTATACCTTCGGTTGGTTTTAATAGGAATTTCTAAAGATTTCTATAGTAATCTAGTACTAAATATAGCTATGTTACTCAGTGATAATGTAGGTTTCTAATAAAAAAAGAATTATTGAAATCGGTCCAGTACTTTTTGAGTTTATTCGTTACATACAAAAATACAAATCTTTCCTCTTTATAATAATAGTATAGATTGAGACCCTATACGTTCGCATAGCATATAATATGCTTATTGCTTTCAATTTTTACTAAGCGACGATCAAAAAGTCTTATTTTTTAAATATTCGTGTATAGGTGTTAGTTTATTAGTATGATTTTATTGATACATATCTTAATCTTAATTATATTCATTTAATTACAAAGTTTAATAAGCTAATTATAGAATACTTAGATTCTAGCGTTAAATATGTCTCTATCTAGTTTAACAAACTCGTTGTATGACCGACACATCCCTACTAAAGGGTTGTAATGAGAGTTGTTACTTAGAGGAAATATATTGTTTGACCTACGACTTTGTTTATTCCTATCAATTTGTCTCTCTCTCTTGTTTTCCTGAGAGATATAGCTTTCTATGTCTATGGCACATAATCTCTCTTCTCTCTATCTTAAATTTTCCCATAACATGGCCAACTGCCGTAACCTGTACATATTTCTAAGTGTCCATCTATCTCTTTAGCATAATTCATCTAAATTAATTCAACAATATAAACGTGATTGGCGATATGGATCTCGGCCAATTTGTCTGTTTTAGATTTTCTGTTTTCGTACTTTCGCTCTACCTTTTCTTCACTATATCTTCTTCCATTTCCCTTCGTTCCACCTTCCTTCCGTCAATTCAATGTTCTGTAATCTAAGTCTTTCTATAATCACTGTATCACTTTCTAACTCTCTCTACGTGGTTTTAGAGCTACACGATGCAAAACGACATACCTCTCCAATGCTCTGTGTTGCGTCTCCTGAACCAGCTATTAGCATTGAGGGTGAACTACTGTATGCTGGACAGGGACCAGGTGTTCATAGGGTTCCTGATGAAGCAGCTGGAATTCATCGAACAACATGAGATACCGTGAGATAATATTATTACTAGCTGTGTCGCTCGCGTAGTTCCCTATCCCTTGGAAATATGTGAAAATCCGTTTTTTATCGGGGATATATTATAATATTATCGAATACTCAAAACTTTGCTAAATTTCAAGTCAATAGCGAATAGCTTTGAAGATGAAATGATGACTTAGTTTATATATCGGAGAAGAGAAAAAATGGGGTGAATAGTTAGGAATACATAGAATCCAATAAATAAGAAGGTAGTTATTCAAATTGTTATTTAATTATTAGAATTCTAGTCATGATCTAATAAGGTGTTTCAAAACAAGTCTAAGTGCAATCCAAAGCATTTTGCGTCAATGCAAGCGAGGTCAATAGACTCGATTGGTAATTAATCTACCACCGGTTCCGAAATTATATTTATACTGAAAAGAACCGGCAAGAAACTCAGTATGCACTCTTTTCAGCATATCCAAGTAATGTGAGATTGAATTTTTCAGAAATTGTTGCGATCTCGTCAATGGTATACTATTGTTTTTGGTGCAACTTTCCTCTTCCAAACATCACACGAAGACCATCATTGAAATACCTAAGGTGAGGTTATTTTATATATTTACTATTTTATTATTGAAGTGAGACTTCTTTAGGCGCATGACTGTAAAATATTAGTAATTTGGTTGTTTTAAAATTTACAAATAACATGTCGAATTTTAATTTGCCACTCGTCATTTAATAATTTATAATACTTGTCGGAGTCCAGTAGTCTGTGAACGCTGGGGCCATCTATCTATCGGCGTGGGACAGAGTCATGTGTTTTCCGCCAGAGCGGTCGACTGTTGAAACTGTCGCGTTCCTAGCTATTATTGTTAATGTTTTTGTATAAATTGTGATCGGGAACATTAAGTGATTGGACATTATAATCTCAGCTAATTAATAAAGTGTTTGATTGCATCAATATTACCCACCAAAGCCCACAGTATGGAGATGGAATTATGGATGCTACTAATAACGATTTCGGCGGAGAACTCTACGCCTCTATGCTTTCTGCTCCTTCTCTCTTATTTTCCGATATACTATTTTTCATAAAATAAAAAAAAAAACATATATTTCATTAGTTTACTTACAAAATTTAATTAATAATTTCTGATATTGACAAAAGACATTAGGAATTTTTATTTACAATTCGTCATTTAGGATTTCAATAAATTATTTGTGTTAATTTTCGATGCTCTTAATATTTTAATGGCAATTAAATTCCTAACATACCTTCCCGATAACCCTCAGTGCCTGAAGACCAAAGTCTTCGAACAGTGCGTGTTGCCAGTGATGACCTACGGTTCTGACCGTGGTCGCTGACTATGGGCCTCATGCGGAAGCTCAGAGTCACTCAGCGTGCGATGGAGAGGGCTATGGTCGGAGTTTCTCTACGTGATTGAATCAGAAATGAAGAGAAACGTAGTAGAACCAGAGTCACCGACATAGTCCTACGAATCGTGAACCTGAAGTGGCAATGGGCGGGGCACATAGTCCGAAGGACCGATGGACGTTGGGGGCCGAAGGTGCTGGAGTGGCGACCCCGAACCGGACGGCGCAGTGTAGGTAGACCCCCCAAGAGGTGGACCGATGACATAAAGAGGGTCGCCGGTAGCCATTGGAGCCAGGCGGCGCAAGATCGGGCCTTGTGCACGTCATTACGTGAGACCTATGTCCAACAGTGGACGTCCATCGGTTGAGGCGACGACAGCGACGATATCTTCCCGTTTCCTTCCCTCTAAGTCTCGAAAATGAAAAGTTTTACATTTATATAAATATAAACAAGACTTAAAAATTAGTTTGCCAAGGAAGTTTCACTTCTGAGAAATGTACTTTGTATTTCCGAGATGGGCGCGTTTAATTATATAAACTCTCCAGCTTCACAATATTGGTACAGATATTATATGTGATTTCAGTTAATACAACTATGCGATGGTTTGATGGCCTCCGGTGCGCAAGACGAATGTATCGCCGGTATAGAGCCCGTTGCTGTTCGAGTCTTCAGCAATATGGGGGGTGAGTATGAATCTATACAAAAACATATAAAAATTATATATTTGTATGTTGTTTGAAAAAGATGCAAGCAGAATAATATGTCCTTCGAACTAAAAAGATTTTTAAAAGAGACACGAAACTTTATATGCCCTAATAATATAGGATGGGGAGGGGAGGGAGGGATAGATTCTAACTTATTATTTTTTGAATCAAAACTTCTTTAGGCGTATAAGCGTAAAATTCTAACATATCTTCCTTTTTCCTTCCCTCTAAGTCTTGGAAATCTAAATTTTTACATAAGATTTAAAAATTAGATATAACAAATTGCAAAACATAGCTATGAAATTTATAAATGGCTCCCTTTATCCCGATTTCTTGTTATTCTTCTGTCTTTGATCTCTCTCTGAAAGAAATAATATATAAATAAATAGAAAGAATAGAAAGTACACTGCAGCACATCTATACAATATTTCTTGTATATCAGGGGTGGCCAACTTTTGTGCAAATAAGATCTACTTTTTATTTTAAAACTGAGTGGCGGTCTACCTATTTCTTAGGTAAGAACAGGGACGTTTATGCAATGTGCTTTTATACCTCCGTGCACTCTTGCGAGTTCAGAAACATACATGAATATTTATTTAATGGGTTATAATATATATATAAATAAAGTTTAAATTTACATTAATCATTGAATGCGTCCCCTCATGAAACTTGTGAGCGATCGACCAGATTGGTCTCGCGATTGACCAGATTGGTCTCGCGATCGACTTGTTGGCCACTCCTGTTATATATATCCAATTTTTGCATGAAATCAGCCATCAGAATTCATTTAGGTTAGTAAGTTCACAGAAGAAATAGAAAGTTCTAATTTTTTACCTTACGAAGTTTTGGGAAATGAATATGAAATTATTTCGGCTTATAATATGTTTTCAATCCAAGGCTCCAGTGTATTGGGCAGAGCACAACAGCAAGAAGTACAGGCCACGCGAGAGGTACTCTTCTACATGCTCCAGAAAACCATGCATCAGCCCAGGGTGAGCATTAAATTGCAAATTTATTTCCGTTTAAAAAGTATTCTACAGGTATTGAAACGGTCTTTAATAAAGATTAATACAAAGATGTGAATAATATGGTTTGATTATTGTCGGCACTTTTATTGACCTTTAAAATGTAAAAAAGTAATTATAGTGGCATAGATACAGTAGTTGGACGTACGGTATTACGGACTTTTTTGTAGATAATAATACGTTCTATAATATTGTAGAATAATTTTTTGTTCTATCTTCAATAGTTGTCACAGCGCACGGGATGACAAGATTTTGTGAACATTTATTGCAGACCTTGAGTTACATTAACGCATTTTATTAGGGATCCTTTTTTTAAATATAGATTTCTTACGCACGAAATCTTCAAGCCATAAACAATCGTTCATCCAAATACTTTCAACACACACGCACGTACAGACATATGCATACGTAAACATGCATGCACACACACACCCACCCACACTTACACATGCCCACTCATACACCCCCATGAATGTTTTTTGGGTAGCAATTTCATTAATTTAGGCATTTTGTTTTACAAATAAAAAACATGACCATTACTCGGCAAAAAGAATATTCCTACCGAATTTCAAGTCTCCACGCCTTATGGTTCCAGAGGTATCGTGATGAGTCAATTGCTTAATGTATATTTATTGACATACGTATCTATGTATATATTTATGTATGTAAATTTATGTTTAAGTATATTTGAAATAACGTCCACCATCTGTCGATTAACTTCTGCCACTTGTAGGGTTCCTGGAAGAGATCTCTCATAAGGGATAAGGTGTCCTTTGTATACAAATTTGTATGTTTACTTTTAATTTAAAAGTTAAGTGGTGCATAAATAAACAATGTATTTAGACGAGTAATTATATTGTAAACTTTAAAACAATATACGCTATAGAGATTTCGCTTCTTCCACATTTAGACACTGATGGACACACAATTGTTTATTTATTTACAGGTGTTGGATTTGGTATCGTGTGTGCTTTCTCTTTCGCAAGAGCATCCGGAGAGCTACTACCGTTGGTCGGAGTTAGCGAGTGACACTTTGCTCAACCTGCTCAGTGAGAGAAGTATCGAGTGCGACTCTATAGAGGCGGTAGAGTCTCTTGAGAGACTGTTGCAGTCACTATATAGAGATGTATTGTTGGAACAGACTAGAGTTGAGATTCTTTTAAAGATCTTGTTTAAAGCTCCGCCTGATCAGGTATTTATTTGTGATCGTAAATACATCTAACATCTTCCACTTGCCATGATCCTTGCATATCTCCTTCGCTTTTTTCATTCTCATTAAAACTTTTATACAAGTTCGTCGGTTTAGAGTACTCTTAGACCTGACCCTTATTTAAAATGTCCTGAATTTGGTCCAGGAACGTTCGCCTTAGTCTTCCGCTTCCAATTTCCCCATTCACTCTCATAAATCCTATTTGTCAGTTTCCTTTCATTCATTCTTTCTTCGTGCCCAAACCATCTAAGCATTACTTTCTCAATTTCAGTCATTACATCTTCGTTTATAACACAACAAATATGATTTTTTTACTAATATTTATTTATTATAGTCGTCGTCCGTTCGCGTAAAGAACTTTTACTTTACTTCTTTTTTCTAACAGGAAACAACCCCAAGGAAACTAAAACTAAGATACCTAATCATAGTGATGGTACTCCTACGTAAAGTGGTGGTATTGATACCGGAGACGGAAGTCCTCTTATCGATAAACGACCTAAAATCGACATGTATATCACCACAGTCGATATTTTTCAACGTAAAACCTAACGTTGATCCGTTAAACGTGCAAAATTTCAACGAGAATTGCGCAAATCTCTCGCCAGATGTCGTTCTAGTGAGATTTCTTTTTAAAACATTGACATATGTGATAATGGAGATGGAAGATTATCAAGGGAACATCGACCTTATTGGTGTTGAGGATAAAGATCAAAATCGCTTGCTTTATGCTGTCTGTGTGAACATTATAGTACAAGCGAAGCATATGCTGCATTTGACAAGTAAGTTTATTTGACACGTAAAAACGTTAAATCCCCCCTCTAGTAGTATTAATATAATAACTAGGGTAGTAGTACTTCCTTCACATTTATTGTATAATACAAGCATTATAAGGAAACCTTTCCCCTTTTTATATTTAATATAGGAAGCAAACTAATTTTTAAGTCTTGTTTATATTTATACAAATCTAAAAGTTAGATTTCCGAGACTGGGAGGGAGAAAGGAAGATATGTTAGAAATTTAATTGTCATTAAAATGTTACAAGTGCCAAAAATATCCACAAATAATTTATTGAAATCTCAAATGACGAATTAAAATGCCACGTATTTTTTGTCACTATTATAAATTATTAATTAAACTTTGTTTTTGAAATTAAAATTTAGAAAAGGGAATTTATGAAATATTTTTATTTTATGAAACATTAGATTTGTAAATATTAGAACTAACTTATCCTTAAACGAATTAGTATAAAAAACGCTAAACATCTCTGTGACGTTAATCACGCGTTTCATCAGTAAAAATTTTACCATAATGCGCCTAAAGAAGTTTCACTTCAAAACAAATAAGTGATACATGTTATTTCTTTCACATAAACAAATACGTTAGCACTCTAAGGAAAGAGCAAGACAAATGTGCATCACTGTTTTAATTTTCACCGATTTTAGTCATGTCTTAAATGTTCCGTTGGCTCTGTTTCGGATTATCTAAAAAAAATATTACGTGAGCTTTTTTTTATTTTAGACGGTTGTCTCTTTCCCCTGACGGCAAAGATGGCTCAAACTATCCTCCATAACGAGCAAAGTGGTCTCAACACTGGGCTGTACAGTCCCGAGGAAAATATCCCTCTGGATGCCCTCAATCTTATCTGCTTGAGGATAGCCCACAGGATACCGGCTCTGACTGTCCATTGGTCCCATTTATTGATCAGGTATGAATTCCTTTCTTCGGAAATCCAGCCATCTATACTGTGACTCAATGTGGTATTATCATCGTCGTAAATACCCACGTCTGAAATGGAAGAGCACTTACCTGGTTAGAGTTTATTGTTTTTCATGGTTTTCACCATCAAATTTCTTAATTAGCTGCACTTTTTTGCTATTACGATGCTAATAAGCGACGGCCAAAGCTTTCTATTAGTCCAGTTTGAACTGAGCCAAATCCAAGACTGAATCCTATCAATAGTGTCAAGCCAAGCAAAAAATTCTGTTACGATGCTGTGTAGAAACCCGTAGTCGTAAATAACGCTTTACCAGATTTATTCTATATTTTAGACTGTATTGTAACTTATCATCAGGTGAGATTACAGCCAATTGCAAATCAGTACTCAATAACAAAACCTATTTGCAGGTTAAATTTCCTCTCACATAAATACTGGCAAAAGCTTATAGGTTTCGCCCGCAATCTCCCTTTGAGTGCTGATAGTGGTGACACAACACTTTTGAGGGTGGACCTTCTACAAACTGCATGTGTTATGGCCTATTGTGAATATTTCGTAAGTACCCTTTAACTTTTTAAGATATATTCATTGATAAACCTTTCTTATACTATCATTAGCCTATCAATATATACATTCAATCTGGCTGGAAGGACCACATGTTTTCTTACTTAACTTTAGTACAATGAATCTGAATATACAAAAAATATTTGTTGGATTGCGATTAAATTACTATCTTTTTTTTATATTAGTAAAATGTTTGAAGAATTTGTTTTAAAGATGACTGTGATTGATGGAATTATTAATTTTCGAGTGAGGAGTTTTACAATTGATGGTAACACATGAGACAGAGATACATTCTATTTGTGGCACGTGAAGATTGAATAAGTGAGTGATAAAATTTTGAAGAACTGGAAAATACTTATCTTTCTAAAAGTTCTTATTGTGTGTTAAATCTAAACAAATGCAATGATTATCATTAAAATCGCACTTGCCGTTTAGGAAGAATTTATTCAAACACAAACGTTGAATAAAGATGTAACGAGCCAGACATATCAAATTCTATGACACGATAAACCTTTAAGAGTATTTAATAATATTGTTAAAAAAATTGTTTCTTCAAAATATCTTATGTATAGGAAATAATCTAAATATCTACAATACAATACAATATACCACTAAAGTAATGAATGAAAAACATCTGCCCCTAAACTAGGAATGAACCTGTATTTTAGGCGACAGCGCTCTTCTCGCAAAAAGTTGTATAAACTAGGAGTATCAGCCAAAAATGAAGCTTTAAAGTTAAAATGAACGAAATTTAAAAAGTAAACAAAAAAAAATACGGTATAGAAAGGAATACGGTTGGTGCCTGTGAAGATTGAGAGAGACTCAATCTCATTCTGCGCGTGTACGTTTTATACATAGTTGTATTTAGTTACTTTTCTGTCTTCATCAGGTGGATAATGGCCTGTCAGAAGCAGTGCACCTGACCTGGTTGCTGGTGAACAGAGTTCATGTCCTGGTATCCCAGTTCAAAGAGGATGTAGTCAGAAATCTAATAGATAGAGTCCAAACAGCTGCAGGTGCTTCCGGGTTATTGCTGCAAGCTATCGCTGCCAGATGCCAAAGCTGTTTGAAGGTAATAAATAAATTATAGATTAACTAGGTATGCCCCACGGTTTCACCGACGTATCCCATGTATGTCTCGTGGCAGTCTACTTACTGAAGAATGAAAAAACAGAAATTTATTCTATATTGCACATCATCAACAACAAATAAAAAATATAAACTCTATAAAGTAACTTACTATTATAAATAAAAAATAAACTTACTACCTATATATAATGTAGAAAAGGTCCGTAGCTCAGCAATTGCTATGCGTCTGAGCTAGAAAGCCTGGACGCACGGTGCTGATTTTCAGCTGCAGCCTATATAACTAAAACACACACACACACACACACGCACGCACGCACACACACATACATTATATGATATATTATATAAACAAACATACACACACATCTATATATATATGGACTATAGATTTATTTTTGTTATCATAAAAGTGTGCTAACAAATAAAAACAGTCATTCTGGTATTCTTCATGTCTATATATGTAAATAGAATGGTACACTGCCAAAAACGTGAATATGGCCATCACATTCGTTTTATCTTTTGAATGGAATGTCCGATTTTAATAAAATAAAAAGCACTTTACTGACATTTGATAGGATAAGGATTAATACAGAGATATGAATAATATGGTTTGATTATTGTGGGCCCTTTTATTGACTTTTAAAATGTAAAAAAGTAAACAGTGATATAAATACAGTAGTTGAACATATAGTGTTGCAGACTTTTTTGCAGACATTAATACGTTCTATAATATTGTAGAACATTTTCTTGTTCTATCATCAATAGTTTCCGCAGCGCAGGCGATAACAGATTTTGTGACAAATTTTTACACATTCTTATTAGGGATTTCTTTTTTTTTGAGGTAGTAATATAGTCTATCTCACTTCGGGGAAAATGCAGTTTTCTAATGTTGGAAATTTTTTTGAAATCGGTCTAGTAGTTTTTCTGTGAAAACGTTATAAACATTTTTATGATATTTATTACTGCCATTATTTTATATTACACATGTTATGTCATCTCGTATTGTAAAGCAATAAATAGTAATCATAGATTTATAAATATAACCCTTTGACCGCAGTGGGGAAAGGAGCCAGTCATCCTTTACACGGGTTATTGAATAACCTAGCTAGGATGGCTGCCTGCTGAATCCAACTGTTATTTTAAGCCAAAAATATATATTTTTTTACGCTGGGAAATCCTCGTGGATATCTGGAATACTCTGGAGGATGTTCCAGGATACGCCGGACTCATACCGGCTAAAACCCAGCGGTGCTCCTACATCACTCGGAGACGGGGTCACGAGAACGCGACTGACATACATTCGCAACCCCGCCAGCGATGTGTCTGCTTAGGCCCAACTCAGTCAATGACCAAAACATACTCCGAAGGTGGATTGCCTAGAGCTCCTGGCAAGCCACCTACCACCTCGCGAGACCTTTCTTTGTTGGGCAACGGACCCCGCTTCCGTTACCCAAAGGTCACCACTAAGGAGGGAGACGACGATCGTGGGCCTCTCGCCTCCTTCCCGGCCTTCTCCTGGTCGAAGTGGTCACGTTCCCTCAATCGTTTTGCCATCTCCTTCCGCGTCATGACATCCCCGCAGAAGGAGAGCGTAGCACACCATGCTCTCTCGCTGCTCACCATCATTATAATGACGGTGGGGAGCGAGAAATCCGCACCAATAACCGCCAATAATATATAGGTAATATTTATATTTCATGTGCAATAAAAAGTATTATGTCAGTAGTCTTAAGTTTTTAAATTGTGAAGTAGCTATAAGATCATTGTAAAATTCTGTTAGTTTGATAAATAAATAAATAAAAATAAAAATGTATCCAGCATCAGCTATCCATATTAGTTTGGACTAGGCCTGTATGCCAACCAATGGACGTCCATTGCTTGGCGTAGGTCTGACGTAATGATGCCTACAAGGCCTGTGTATTAATCTTTTTTAATTTATATTCTAGGGTGAATTCGCCCTAAATACTTATAAGATCCTGTCGCTGTGTCATGAGAGTCAGTCGGGGGCTTTGGTGTTTCTGATATGTCGTATTATTGGGAAGTTGGAGCCCGCCGTTGCAACGAGGTAAGTCAATTTATGTTTGTGACGTGAATGCATTTCCTTTGTTTAGCATATTCTGAAAATGACTGTGTAAATGATATTTCTTACACTTTATTTGTTTGTTTATGCCTTTATGAATGGCCGGATGGTGTTTCAAAGGGCCAGATTGGCTGTGCATGGAGGAGTGTTGGTGCCAACACTTATGTATGGTAGTGAAAGTTGGGTATGGCAGAAGAAGCATAAAAGTAAAGCAAATTCGGTAGAGATGAGAGCGTTGAGATGTATGAGTAGATTAAAACTGAGTGACAAAATAAGAAATAGTGACTAAAATGATTGAAAGGAGACTGACAAAAAAGATGTATGAGGCAAGAGAGAACGGGAAAGTTGGAAGGTGAAAACCAAGACCAATCCAGGACATTTTAAATAAGGGCCAATTCAAGACTAAACCGATGAACTTGTATGAAAGGTTTAATGAGAAAGAAAGAAACGAAGGAGATATCAAGGATCTTGGCAAGTGGAAGGACGTGGTCTCTGCCTACACCTATGGGAGTGAGGCGTGATGCTATGTATTTGTTTCTATAATACCTATAGAGTTGTAATCATAGATAGCTTTCTATTTCTATAAATTACAGCAATTTTAAGTTCCAATTATTGATATATGTATAATATGTATTCTAATCAGAGACTTAGTGAAAAAAATAAAAAATATACCACTAGTATAAAATTTATTAAAATCCCAAAATCCACCTTTTTATATTTTGTGATCAATGATGTTTGCTGAGATGTAGATAATGAAACATGTCATCTTCTTACTACTTAAAGATCGATATCTTGACGAAAAATAGTTTATAAAATAATGAATTTAAACAAAATAAATGAACTAGCTACTGTAGCATGTGGTTTAGTCAAATTTATTTAAATTCGTAATGTGTGTCTATGTGTGCGTGTGCACTTAGTATAACTATAATTCATTTAACAATACGTTATATGTAGATTTCGCTTAGTTTTACAACCTTATTTGTAATTACAGATAAACAAATAAATGTTAATATTTATAATGAAAGTCACCTAAACTTTTGGAATTTTTTGATCCCATAATTTTTTCCACTAACGTATATAAACTACTTGTCCAGATTTGCTAAATTGGCAATAGACCGATGTCAGCTCCTGAAGAGCATGTCTGCCGAGACAATAAATGGTCAGCTGTCCAAAGAAGATGTACAGGTGGCCTTGGAATTGTTGCAACGAGGCAAGGTTCATATTCGGTAAGTGGTTTGATACATTTTCTATACCTACCTCATTTAACCTTTCCGGCCATAAGAATCGAAATATTACGTGTGATCTGAAAGGAGTACTAAAAGACCCCAGTTCATTTAATAAAGTATGGAAATCTGAAGCAGAGCCGTCCGAACACCCATGAAGACTGGTGACAGATTCAATTGAAACGGCACAAAACTCGAACACCAGACATATTACTCAGCAGCGGACCACTAGGCTAAAGTGTTAGTTAACTTATACGGCCATAGTTATCAAAAAGTCACGCCTGATGCGAACGTCACTTCAACCGATGGACGTCCATTGCTGGACATAGTTCTCACGTAATGATGTCCACAAGGCTCGATCTTGCGCCGCCTGGCTCCAGCGGCTACCGGCGACCCTTTTGATGTCGTCGGTCCACCTTGTGGGGTGTCTGCCTACACTGCGCCGCCTTGTGCGGGGTCGCCACTCCACCACCTTCGGTCCTCAACGTCCATCGGTCCACTTCAGGTTCTCGATTCGTAGGGCAATGTGGGTGATTTTGAAATTGTGGGTGAATTTGGTTCTGATTTGATCACGTAGAGAAACTCCGAGAATAGCTCTCTCCATCGCACGCTGAGCGACTCTGAGCTTTCTTATGAGGCCTATAGTCAGCGACCACGTTTCGGAGCCGGACGGGGAGCCTGATGCGAACGTAGGTGCGAAAAGACCCCAGTTCATTTCTATGGAAATTTGAATCAAAGTCATCGAAACATGGACACACGCGGACGTACGTACCGGCGAAAACGAACACAGTGTTATACATTTGTCTCGCTCTTTCCTTACGCCGTTACCGCGTTTGTTGGAGTCGAGGTCCCCGATTTCTGTCGAGGTCCCCGATTTCTGACGTCACCCGGACGTGGACTTCACGCACGTTCCCGGGGGCGCTTCTGATTCTTCCTTTTCAGGGGATGTTTCAGCGATAACGTCGCNAAATGTGGCGGCCTCCATAAGAGCCCGTCCTCCTTCCGATTACGCTGTAAAAGCCAGTAGGGCTAACAGCTAAACACAGTTCGAAAAAAAATAAGCGTTTGTTGGAGTGAGAGACATAATATACTAGCCGACTAAAATAAAACGTGCTAATAATACCAATGTTGATGTTGCGTATCAACAATTTGGGTTGTTTCTTATCGAAGACAATATTTTTAAACGGTTTCAGCTTTCGACAATAACAAATAAAAGTGCGTGCTTAGTACACATGTTAGAAGTGAAATTTCTTTGGCAAACTAATTTTTAAGTCTCGTCTTTATATTTATAGAAATGTAAAACTTTACATTTGCGAGACTTAGAGGGAGGGAAAAAGGATTTCACAAATATATAAATATTGATATCTCAAATGACGAATTGTAAATAAAAATTCCACGTGGTTTTGTTAATATTAGATATTATTAATTAAATGTTGTTTTTGAATTTAAAATTTTGAAAAGAGACTTTATAACATATTTTTTTTTATATTTTATTAAATTATTAAATGACGAGTAGCAAATAAAAATGCCACGTGTTATTTGTAAATATTAAAACTACCTAACCTTCAAACGAATTAGAATAATAAACGCTGCAAATCTCCGCGACGCTATTCGCGCGTTTCATCCTTTAAAATTTTAACCTCACGAAGTTTCACATCAAAAATACGAAGAAATTATCTCTCTAAATACTCTCAATTTATTAAATTAAGATTCACAGATTGGGTATTTCAAATCACCCTTTTCGGGTCGGTTAGATTAAGGTAAATATTACCATCGTCTTACCTGCCAATCCGCAGTGGAGCAGCATGGTGGGTCTATGTTCTAAAAACCCTCGCTCCTCGGGGTGAGGAGGCCTGTGCCCAGCAGTGGGACGTTAAAGGGGCTGCTATTTACCATCGTCTTGTCTATTTATTTTTAATGAAAAATCTTCCTTTCAGTTACCCCAACTTAGTAGTTGAGCTAAATGCATTAGCGTCTACAATATTCGACTTGTCTCCATTGGATTTATCTCAGGACAGAGCGATAAACGCTCACTACATTGTTACCACTAATGTAGACAGCACTTGGCTCTTGAATCAGGTCAAAAGCAGGTAACCTTATTTTTAATGGCATATAAATAACTAATATAAAACTACATAATTGTTTTAAGATATTTTTTGTCTTCAAAATGCTTATTAATTAAAAAAAACTTAATACTTAGGGAAGGAATTGAAGAAGAACCATTATTTTGTCATATTTAATGTACAACCGAAAAGTTTGTAAAAGAACCCAAAAAATTTTAATCTGAAACCTTTTCTATCGTCTTAATAAATATGAACTTAAAATATAAGCTTCTTGGAATAACTTTGATGTTAACAATTTTCTAAGCGATGATTTTGATGAAAATAGTTTTTATCTTACTATTGTAATAGTATATACACATTTACTTTCATATACAATGCTACTATACCATCTTATAAATATCTTTCCATTGATAGGTGTTGCCAAACCGACTGTGCAATACCAAAAGTATGCAAACATACAGATCTCGCACATTTACTCTCAAATCTATCCTTAGAAGATCTCACTTCGATAATGTCTTGTCCAGAATTTGATAGAAAAATTTTAAGCTCATGTTTTAAAGTCTCATGCGAATCTTTCACAAGAGATTTCTTCAATGTCGTCTCTGTACACGAACTGAGAGAGGCGGAGCTTGACTCAATAAGAGAACAGAGAGAGATGGCGAGATTACAGGATGAGATGACATCACCCGTCGACAGTAACAAACTATACGTCAATTCACTACAAGTCTTCAAAAAGACTGATAAAGAATCCAAATCACAATTCTTCATACCAATCAAGGAGAAGGATGTTAAAGACAATTTTGGCAAATTGAAAATTTCTGATGAAGATACAGACATATTTATACCAGAATTACCTAACTTGTACAAAGTTTCTTTGGTAACACTTGACAAATCTCTGGCTGACGTACTCAGGTTATTCCCGAAACAGAATAGACCTTTGAGTCAAACGGAAAATTCTGAACAGACCATAGATAGATACACGAGAAGATGCCACCAAGTTTTCCAAGACAAACTGTTTTACCAGGAGTTTATAACCATTCAAACTATTTTAACTGGTTTTTTGGATTCAGTTAACAAAGTTTTAACCGTTATTGATGAAACTGACTGTGATTTGTTAGAGAAATGCATTGAAAACATTATTCCTAGTACATTGGCGAGAAATATTGCTGTATTTTGTGTTGTGTCACTGCAGTATTTGTCGTTTTTGATTAAAAATAAGAGGGTAGTTGAAACACCTGTGCACACTGACGTATCGTTTCGTGTAACGAATGTCACCACAGATAATGTGTGTGTTGATCACGTGATGATTATAACCATAGAAAACGTTGCAAACGCTTTGAATTTCATTGAAATATGGTCCGAATTGAACGTCGAGAGTAATCTTAATAGGACACAGTCGGCCATTAGCTGTTTGTACGCGATTATGAAGTATCTCGTTAGGGTAAGCTGATTAATATTATCTGTCTTCTTGATTGTTTTACTGTGAAGTGTGATTACTACAATCTATTTTCTTGATACCATTAGACACACTTCAATGTTTAACAATTAAGAAAATAGGCAATATTAACCACACTTTAATTATTAACAATTTAGAAAATAGGGAATATTAATCACACTTTAATTGTTAATAATTGAAGTGTGATTAATATTGCCTATTTTCTTAATTGTTAAAAATTAAAGTGTGGTTAATGTTTACTATTTACTTAATTGTTAATAATTAGAGTGTGGTTAATATTACCTATTTTCTTAATTGTTAATAATTAAAGTGTGATTAATATTACCTATTTTCTTAATTTTTAATAATTAAAGTGTGGTTAATATTTCCTATTTTCTTAATTGTTAATAATTAAAGTGTGGTTAATATTTACTATTTTCTTAATTGTTAATAATTAGAGTGTGGTTAATATTGCCTACTTTCTTAATTGTTAAACATTGAAGTGTGTCTAATGGTATCAAGTTATTTAAATGGTTAATGATTGGTCAGTGATAAATATTATTTTAATTTTAATCGTTAAAGTTAGAATACAAAAGAATTGCAATTTCGTTTGTACAGAATAAGGCAATTTTTCTTACTTTTTTTTTAATGAAATCTGAATTACTGAAGCAAGAACGCCATTTTTTACTTAGACATTTAATTAATAACTTACACGTTGAAAATAAATATTAAAAAAAAAAACTAAAAAGATGTACGTTTCAGGATTCAAAACCTTTGATACTCAAAAATTATATCCAGATGAAAGATCCTGGTCCAAAACCGGATATCATTATAACCGGTAATAAACTGGCAACGTTAGTCGAATATTGGGAGGAAAATTTTTATACGAAAGAAAATAATTTTGTCCTCGGCAAAAGATATAGAAAATCTATTGAAAGCCTTCTCATAAGCTTAGCGAGGTAAGTCGTACAATATATGGGGTCCCGGAATCTGTATTTAGTATTAGTCACAACAGTAAAGATGAGTCGCTCAGTAAAAGCTTGTATTACCAACCATTAAAAGTTAAAGTTACATCGTTACTTTATTTTTACACTCTAAATGACATATTTCTCTTACAGGTTGGATATTGTGTCTAACATCGCATTAATACCGCCAATAGCGTGGTGGGACGTAGATGTGCGCGTGAAAAAGGACCAATTGGAGAAAATAGATTTGCCCCTTCAGCCTTTACAGGATATGGACGTTTTGGAGTCATTCCTTTTTAGGTAAATTCGCTTATTTACATAACGGGGTAAACACGGTTTAATGCATAGAGCCTGCTTCATCCTGATACTACTAACGTGGGCGTGTCTCTTTTGAAACACATTTTTGATGCTTGGAAAAAGTCCAAAAATGCATTAGGAATAGGTGCATTGTATGCATTAGGAACTGTGACCTTTCTGAGGCTTTTGATTCTGTAGGACATAACACTCTTATATTTAAATTTAGTCACTATGGTTTGAGGGTTTATCTTAAAAATAGAGTTCAAAAGGTGTTCGTAAACTGTGGCGAGTCGTTGAGATCACCTGTAAAAATAGGTGTTCCACAAGGTTCAACACTTGGCCCCTTTTTTGTTCTTAATATATATATAAATGATTTAGCATACCATGTCAAAGACAAATGTGATATAGTTCTGATGACACTTTTTTGCTGTTTAAAGTAGACAGAAATGCAAAAAATTATGACGTTATAAATATTGTCACATGTCTCACATTGGTTCTCTGATACTAATATAATGATAAATTCGGTGAAGACAATTGTGTTGCCAAAAATAAAAGAAGTCTGTAAAAATATCCAAATACCTAATAGTCCTATTCAAAAGTGCTTCTTGAACCTACTTGAATAAATAAGAATATAATTTTGATTTTGAACGGTCATCCCTTCGCTGTGGCTTATCAGATGTGGAGATCAGACCGTCGTTATTAATTCATAGATATTAGACTTTAACAGGCGTACATTGATACATGCCTGAAAAATTAAAATTGTTTAAGCACAAGCACATATGTATAACGGAGAACAAACATCCCGGTGTTAAACAAAACTTGTGATTCTATACCAGCAAAGGGTGTGACGTCATATACCAAAAAATGTAGACTGATTTACTTCAATGTAAATAAAATAACAACCTTCTAATAGACTACAAGCCCATGGATACAAATAATTAGTGAACCAACGTAAATAAGCTTGGAAGGCTGTTACTATATCATAAAATAACTTTTTGAGCGCTATGTCGTAATTTTTTTTATCCCAATATTTTTGTTTGTTTCCATTTATAATGTACGGCTATAAGGTACAACCGTAATATTTAATAACATTATATCAAAAAAAAGTTGCCGTACATAAATTTATGATCTAACGAATATATATCTAACTAAAAAATTTTTAAATTCGTAACATTTACGTTGAATGTCTGAGTCCATTTAAAAATACTCTACAGGTATTGAAAGAATTTTCTAAATCGGTTCTGTCATTTGAACTTGATTATAATATTTAGATTTTAATACATTCTATTATATTGTAGAACATTTTTTTGTTCTACCTTCAATAGTTTTCACAGAGCACGCGATATCGGACGTATTAGAACCACGGCTCGAAACCAAGCCTACGTCAAAAAAGGCGGTAAACTAGGGAGTGCGGGTTTAATGTTAGTCCCGCAAATAATTACTTAATTTATAATAATAAAATCCTTAGTTCTTAGTTTAAAATGTTTGAAATTCACTAGAGTTCGACCTTGTTTTATAATAAGGCCCTTTGAGTTTATACAGTGACTTTTTTGTAGGGTAAACCTTATAGGGTGGTCATCCAAAAAGCAGTTCGAAGAAATATGGGTCGGTATACTAGGAGCCCTGCAGGGGAACGGGACACACTGGGCGGTGAATGGTATCACCCAGCTGCTGCTCAACGCTGCTCCAGCTATACGAGGCACCATGGTCCACGTGCCGAGGAAATATCAACCCATGACTGAAGGGTAAGCTATTTTTGAAACGAAAAGTTCTTTAACCAGGTATTTTATTTATATTAAATGTGTCCTTTTTACCAGAATGCAACGTCTTCGGAATATCCTGATTGGTACATCGGCATATAATCTTTTTGATGATGTCAACCTCGAAAGAATACCGCTTTTGAATGAAGGTCAAAAGGGCTTTCAATACGGGCAGATCAGTACGGAGTTCTTGAAGTACGATGCCTGTAAGTAGAATATTAATATCAAATACAAATCCAATGAAATTAAAGGTGTGTGCGAACAAAGTACACATGTCAGAAGTGAAACTTCGTTGGCAAACTAATTTTTTGTATTTATGCAAATGTAAAACTTTAGATTATCGAGTCTTAGAGGGAGGAGAAAAGGAAGATTTGTTAGGAATTTAATTGTGTTTTTTGTCAATTAGAAATTATTAATTAATTTTATTATTTTTATTTTATGAAAAATAGTATATTAAATGATTAAATGACGAGTAGCAAATTAAAATGCCACATGTTATTTGTAATTATTAAAACTAACCTTCTAACGAATTAGCATTTATCCTCGTGCACCTAAAGAAGTTTCACTTCAAAAAACCTTCACATCATGCATTTCACACACACCACATACATACTCATACACACACTTACTCACCCTTACATCCACACACACACACACTCATACACACATCTTTAATCCGCCTATTTTTCTTTAAAGAATAAATGTAAGCTTTTTTCAGTCCTTAATTTTTAAGTTATACTTCTTTTGGCTCGTTAGAGAAAAATACATACAGACATATATCACGCCTCATTCCCTTCGTGGTAGGCAGAGACCACGTCCTTCCACTTGCAATCTTTGCATCTCTTTCGCTTCCTTCATTCTCATTAAACCTTTCACACAAGTTCGTCGGTTCAGAGTACTCTTGACCTTACCCTTATTTAAAATGTCCTGGATTTGGCCCAGGAACGTTCGCCGTGATCTTAACCTTCCAACTTTCCCATTCATTCTTGACTCATAAATCCGTTTTGTCAGTCTACTTTCATGCATTCCCTCTACGTGCCCAAACTATCTAAGCATATCTTTCTCAATTTTAGTCGCTACATCTTCTTTTATACCACAACGTTCTATTATCACATTATTTCTTAATTTTTCACTCAGTTTCAATCTACTCATACTTCTCAAACTAGCACAGTGAATTAGAAGCTGTAATGTCCTAAATTTCTTTACTTTATACTTAAGGAGAGTTGGGATTAAAATATAATTTTAAAACCTTGAATGCATACATAGCATCACGCCTCATTTCCCATAGGGGTAGGCAGAGACAACATTCTTCCTTCACAGAAAAAATATGAGAGTAAATTTTTAAAACCGACACCCTGAAGTTGGCTATAGTCAAACGTAGTACACACGCGCTCTTTTAGCTTTCTTTTTCTAATAAAAACGTAGCCTAGTATGGTAATTGGTTATTTAAATTGAATGGTGTTCATACATAAAATTTGAATGATTTACAGTCGAATTTCGACTAATAGCCGTCCACCGGTATGAACTATTTTTATGGAATGAATGTCTTGTTTTTTTTACAGACATATCAGACGAAGCGTCGTACAGAGTTCGCAAAGAAGTGAAACGCAAGAGGAAGAACAAAGAAATAGATGTCAACAGCTGTTTGCAATTGCTGATGGACGTCACCAACGACATGCTGGATCCTAAGGTATACAAAATACGTTCGGGAAAGTAAAATCCTTTAACCAATGTTATATATAAGTTGATTCGTGAAACTCACTCCACACTCACATTCAGCACCCCATAAGAGAGACAGATAAGGTACAATTTGTTTTTTTTTTGTTTAAAGAATTTATTTCTCAAGGAATTTTAACATATTCACTAACGAGAAATAATATATAAAATAAACAATTGGCGTGCTTAGCAATTAGATGGAGTCTTAAATGTAAATTATAAAACCAGTTGCCTGGTGCGTGACTTTTGCCATACTGTAGATGGTTTCAGTATAGCAAGTATTTTATTTAAGTAAAATTATTTCATTAAGGATGAATTTTTTGAGTTTATTTTTAAATATACTGAATGACCCGGCATTCTTAACTTCTTTTCGTAGGTTATTGTATATTTGTCGTCGTTGCTTCAACCTATGGACGTCCACTGCTGGATATAGGTCTTACTTAATGACGTCCACAAGGCCCGGTCTTGCGTCGCTTGGCTCCAGCGGCTACCGGGACCCTTTTTATGTCGTCGGTCTACATTGTGGGGGTCTCCCTACACTGCGGCACCCGGTGCGGAGTCGCCACTCCAGCACCTTAGCGCCCCAACGTTCATCGGTCCGTCGGGCTATGTGCCCCGCCCATTGCCACTTCAGATTCGCGATTCGTTGGGCTATGTCGGTGACTTTGGTTTTGCTACGGATCTCCTCATTTGTGATTAGATCGCGTAGAGAAACTCCGAGCATAGCCCTCTCTATCGCACGCTGAGTGACTGAGCTTACGAATGAGGCCCATAGTCAGCGACCACGTTTCGGAGCCGTAGGTCATCACTGGCAACACGCACTGTTTGAAAAGCATTTATATTTGTACTCCTGCAAAATTTATATTTTTTGACCTTGGGAAGTACATACTCTTGGAAGTAAAATGTGACTCCCTCTACGACGGCTTAGGCTTTGCACTTGATGTGTTTTTGTGAATGTAATGTGTGTGTGTGATGTGGATGTTAAATAATCATATTTGATTTTTTTTAATCATTATTGTGAGCCAACCTTGAAAGATAGACATATGATTTCTTGAATGTTGAAATTTTGACGGCCTCGCTGGCGCAGTGGTGCGAGTATTCGCTTTGCTAGCGGAGGTCCCGGGTTCGATCCCCGGTAGGACGAATTTAGGAAATTGTATTTTCTAATTTGTCTGAGTCTGGACTAGTGGGAGGCTTCGGCCGTGGCTAGTTACCAAACAAAGAGATTTGTGTTCCGGTACGATGCTGTGTAGAAACCGTATGGGGTATATCGCCTCGTAACAGATTAGCGCGCTTCCATCTTAGACTGTATCATCACTTACCATCAGGTGAGATCACAGTCAAGCGCTAATCTGTCAGCAATAAAAAAAAATGTTTTTTTTTAGAATTCCTAACAGGAAAAGATTCTGTCTGTAGCGAAACTTTAACGCAGCGCAGGCAGCTGGTGTTTTCAAAAGAGAAAAAAAAACCCGATTTTGATACATTCTTCCTTGTTGCACCGTTCATATTGGTCTTAGCGTGATGTTATATAGCCTGTAGCCTTCCTCGGTAAATGGGCTATCTAACACTGAATGAATCATTCAAATCGGACCAGAACTTCCTGAGATTAGCGCGTTCTAGCAAAAAAACTCTTCAGCTTTATAGTATTAATAAAGCTATGACAATCACTCTGGTCATTATGAACAAAAAAAGTCCAAATGTATGAGTGATTAACTTACTTTAACAGCTAACAGGGTCTTTAGATTAATAGATTGTAACTGACCAATAAGATCAGTTGGCGCTATTTGTAACAACCACGAGCAATAGATACAGGTGACAATAATCAACTAAACGCCTTCAAAATAAACAATGATCGATATAGTTCTGATATTATGAAACAAAAAGAATTGATATTGTCAGAATGTTTAATTTAAAAAGTTTAATATATGTATGTATTATATATTTTTCTCTTTCGCACTGCCTACCTATATACTCTTGACTTTATCTCCTCCCTTAGTTCGTCAGGAATAAATCACTTCAAAGCGATAAGACCGCCTATTGTGCGATACTATTAATTTAGTTTCATTACAAAGTACACAAGTGAGAAGTGCAATTTCTTTAGCAAAATAATTTTTAAGTCTTGTTTATATTTATACAAATCTAAAATTTTAGATTTCTGAGACTTAGAGGGAGGGATAGGGGGAGGATATGTTAGGAGTTTAATGAATTTAATTGTCATTAAAATATCAAAAGTGTCGAAAATTAATACACATAATTTATTGCAATCTCAAATGACTAATTGTTTTTTTTGCCAATATAATTATATTTAGTTTTTTGAATTGAAAGAGAATTTGTGAAATATTTTTATTTTGTATTTTATGAAACACATGTTATTTGTATATATTAAAACTACCTACTCTTCAAAAAACTTAGCATAAAAGACGCTGCAAATCTTTGTCACTTTATAATATGATTTCTCGGTTAAATATAGACAAAAATTTATTTGCTATATAGGGCAACATTATTTTCAGGCGACAACAGGCATAGCTAGTAGGGTGGCCTTGATAAAATGCTCTGCGGCTATTTGTATTGGAGCGGTGCTCTCTAACCAAACGCAATGGTCAAGAGTTGCTGCACTGCTCTCATCAATACCACCACCAGATTGGGCACTGGCTGCTGCCTCAGCCGTACACTCCCTGGCTGCATGTCTTCCTGTCATACAATACGCCCAACAGGTATACTACCTACATTTATTTATTTACCTTTTGTAACTTTAAAATATACAAAAAAAATCAAAAGTACGTGCGCACGAAGTACACATTTCAGAAGTGAAACTTCTTTGGCAAACTAATTTTTAAGTCTCGTCTATATTAATAGAAATCTAAAACATTACCTTTCCGAGAATTATTAAAATACATTTATAGTAAAATCTCAGATGTAAAATATTCATATATTAAATTAAAATTCCTCGTGATTTTTTTTTAAATTGTAAAAATAACTATCCTCAATTGACATTTGAACAAAATCATGGTAAATTAATTATTACTACAGAAACTCCATTTTTAAAAATAAAATTTTATGCAATATTATTATTTTATATTATATGCAAAATAATTTATTGAAATCTCAAATGACGAATTGTAAATTAAAATGATACGTGTTTTTTTTGTCAATATTGGAAACTGTTAATTAAATTTTGTTTTTGAACTTAAAATTTATGAAATATTTCTATTTTATGATTTATTTTATTATCTCATCATAACAAATACAACAAATATTAATTTTACGGGCTGTCGTCGACGATTGTTTTTTTTTTTTAAATTACATACTATAATATAACATAATTCACATACATTTACTTTTATTTTTATTTACAATTCGACATTTGCGATTTCAATCAATTATGTGTATTAATTTTGCGAGAATCTTAATATTTTAATGACAATTAAATTCATAACATGTCTTCCTTTTTACCTCACTCTGACAAAATAAACAAGACTTAAAAATCAGCTTGCCAAAGAAGTTTCACTTCAGAAGTTGTACTTTTTACGGTATGTTAGGAATTTAATGAATTTTATTGCCACAAAATATTAAAAGTGTCAAAAATCAATACAAATAATTTATTAAAATCTCAAATGACGAATTGTAAATAAAAATACCACGTGTTATTTGTAAATATTAAAACTGCCTGACCTTCAAACGAATTAGCATAAAAAACGCTGCAGTCTTCGTGACGCTAATCACGCGTTTTCTCTGTCAAAATATCCTCATGCGCCTAAAGGAGTTTTACTATTTTTTTTTAAATTAATTGAACAGGAACTAACTACAGTCCACGACAAGTTGTTAAAGTCCCTCGGTTCAAGTTTTCCTCCACTCCGGCAAGCGTCGTTGCGTGGTTGGTTGCTCCAACTGGCGCAGCCGTTAGGACTGCCACAGCAGGAAGCAATCACACAACTGCGCCAAACCACCGTATCACATCTCACGTATAATTTTAAGTAAGTTTTTTTATTTACAAACTCCATTTGAAGTCGTTGGTTGAACGACGGCTGTGATTGGTGGAGTTATTTTAGTGGGGAGTTTTACAAAATGGTATATTTGATGGTAGCACATGAAAGAATGTGCGTGAGTGGGAGGAAAATAGTAATTTATTTGGCTATTAATTGTGAGCACTAGAAAGGCCTAAATTATGTAAAACTATAGTAGGTAGTTGAAATTAAAATTTGTGTTTTTCATTGAAGGAAACCATTGTGAGGAAATTTGCTTAACGTTGGAGTAATTCTAGCCATGATTGAAGCAGCGTCATGAGTCTATACTGCAAAAACTTATCTCTTCTATGGGTGAAAGAGGTCTTTGCTCAGGTGTGGGCATTAATAAACTGCCACGTAGCTATTCAAATATAATTCCAAATGTTAAAATGTTTGTATTCGTTAATTTTGATATAGATTTAATTTTGAACGTAAATTTAAAAAAAATACGACGAAAGTAAAACCTCCAAATGGTTTTAATAAGTTAGTGACGTCAAATATGCAAAAAAATTAAAAAATGCCGTTAAATTTACTTATAAATATCTATCTAAACTATCTGATAACTCAGTCACAAAAAATCAATCGGTTGGCTTTAATTATAATATAACTAATCATGGGTAATTAGTCACAGTTGATAATGACGAACTGAACGGCCTTCATAATTAAACCATATGCAACGTGGTTCAGATAATCAACTAAGCAACTTTTAGTTGAATTTGTAGTTCACTTTGTACTAAGGTTCTGATATCATCAGTCTGTTTGCTGTATTTATGACACCCACGCTTAATTAGTCACAGTATACAATAATGAACTAAACGGCCTTCACAATTAAAAGCTATGCAATTCCGTTCCGATAAAAAACTAAAGCAACTTTAAGTTGAAGTTTTTATTGCTTTTGGTAATTGTGTAATGTAATTTTTTTTTCAGGCTTTCGTTGAATGAACAGAGTTTGTATTGGGCAGTTCTGTTCATGTTGGTGGAGCTTGGACACCCTGACCTCATGAACATAGCTGTGGACTTTGTACTATCGAACCCGAGACATTACTGCGTCGATTTAGTCGTTAAGGTATTTGATCAATATCTAGCTAAACAAAGCAGAATCACCAATTGCCAAAAAAGTTTCACTTCTGACATGTGGACATGTCAGAAGTGAAACTTTTTTGTCAAACAAATTATTAAGTCTTGTTTATATTTATACACATCTAAAACTTTAAATTTCTGATATTAGAGGGTAAAGGAAGATATGTTAAAAATGCCACGTGTTTTTTTGTCAATATTTAAAATTATAATTTAAATTTTTTTTGTATTTAAAATTTAGAAAAGAGAATTTATGAAAAATAGTAAATTAAATGCCACATGTTACTTGTAATGATTAAAATTACCTAACTTTCAAATTAATTAGCATAAAAATGCTGCACGTCTTCGTGACGCTAATTACGCGTTTCAACCGTAAAAATTTTACCCTTATGGGCCTAAAGTAGTAAGGTTTCTAACCTTAATAAACTATATACAAAAGCCTTCCTCTATAACACTCTATCTTCATATTTTCACGATATTGAGAAGTACGCGGGTAATATCGCAATGGAAAAAGGTAGTTAATATTATAAAAGTTTGTCTGTTACCCTTTAACACCTGAACTTTTAAATCGATTGTGATAAATTTTGGTACAGAAATAGATAGAATCCAGGAGATGGGAAGCTTATTTCAAATTATTCAGAATTATTCTCAATTTCTGTTAAAGGGAATAACATCGGTCCTACGCCAGCAAGTGTTACCGAAAGACATGAAGAATACCATCATTGAGAAGTTGTTGGATGTGGAAAACATGAAGAAGTATTCGGAGAATCACGCGGTACAAATACTGATGGTTCACCTGTTCTCAGGTGAGCAAGAAACAATAATGTCTTTCTTTACAACTTTAGATTGTTTAGTATTTTTACTGTCTTGTATTGACATAAACCTGTATGTATATTAATTACATTCACAAAAACTAAAATAAACGCATATTAATGACTAATTTTGTAGAATTTTGTGGAAAAGTATCACTGGTTTTATTTGGAAAGTATCCCTTGTTTTAGAAGTTATTTGCAAAGTATCACTTGTTGTAAAAATGATTTGCAAAGTATTACTTGGTGTAGAATTTATTCGCAAAGTATCACTTGTGTTAAAAATGATTCGCAAAGTATCACTTGTTGTAGAAAATATTCGCAACGTATCACTTGTTGTAAAAATGATTGGCGAAGTATCACTTGTTGTAAAAATTATTTGCAAAGTATCACTTGTTTTAAAAATGATTTGCGAAGTATCACTTCTTGTAGAAATTATTCGCAGAGTATCACTTGTTGTAAAAATTATTAGCAAAATATCGCTTGTTGTAGAAATTATTTGCAAAGTATCACTTGTTTTAAAAATAATTTGCAAAGTATCACTTGTAGAAATTATTTGCAAAATGTTTTATACTGAAATACAACAGTAAGTTTTTAAATATTGTCTGTCTGTTCGTTCCGGCTTAATTGATTTACTGTTAGAAATATATTGACGAGTCTTTTAACAAATAGCTCATCTTAAAAATAATGATATTTTACATGGAAATTTGTACGAGGCAAATGATTTCTGAACCTGTTTATATCAGCACCAACTCAGATCGTAGTATCTTCTTAAAAATTATTTTACGTTAAAAGTTTGCGTTCTTTTAATAATTTTTTTTATATTTTCTTTGCAGCTGACAACAAATTAATAAGTCCGAAGTTGGCATCCGACGTATCCAACATGGATCCGGACGTCCTCATGAACTCTATGGAGAGAATAACTCTCCTATATAAAATATTAAGACAATGCAGAAGGAAAGAGAACATAAGGATCATCGCATCAGCTTTGAAGTACTTCTTGAGGGAGACATTACCTCCCGCTGCGACGTTGAGTAGAGTCGTCATAGAGTACTTGGAGAGCTGCAAAGAGACAGAGAGGAAGAAGATGGCCATATTGAGTGAAAGAGACAAATGCATAGAGTGTTGTGTAATGAATTCCGAAATAGTTTTTGAGGTGAGTTATCAATAAAATTTTCTGTTAGAAATTATAGATTAAAAATAGTTTATAAATACAAAATGGGTCAATAATGTTGAGACAAATATTGCAAACCAATTTTTTTAAATATACAGACATTTTATACATTCCGACATTTTTTATATGGCGCCTGTTTTTATTTTCCGTATTTTTTATACACTGACATTTTTTATACTACGGCTTTTTGTATATTCAAACTTTTTTTTATATGCCGACATGTTTTACATTCCAGCATTTTTTATATTCCGACATTTTTATAACATATTCCGACATATTTTCTTTTTTCCGCTTTTTTTTTAACTGTTTTGTAACATTTTTTGTATTCCGAATTTTTTAGTATATTCAAACATTTTTTTATATGCAGACATGTTTTTACATTCCGACATTTATAATATTCCAACATTTTTGCATTACATTTTCTGCATTCCAAATTTTTATACTCCGACTTTTTTGCCTTTCCAACTTTTTTATATTCAGACATTTTTTACATTCTGAGATATCTTTCACTCCAACGTGGTTTATTTTCCGTAACTGTTTTTATATTGACAATTTTATAACATATTCTGATATTTTTGTGTATTCTGAACTTATATTCCATAGTTTTAAAAACTTTACTAACTTCGTGATCAAGAATAACACACAAGTTGTTTACACAAAATACAAAAGGAAATATTAGTTTTTTTCAATGTTTAAGACAGGTTAGACTACGATGGAAGCGCGCTGACCTGTAATATATTAATCTGGTTCTTAAACTAATTGTATATTAGTTCATCACTTCATCTGGTTTTGGTTCAGTAAGGTAGGGTTTGAAAATAAATAAATAAATTGTATATTTTTTTTATTCCTAACAGGTATTCGAGACTTCAGTCACACAAGACCAGCTTCCTGTACTCAGCGGTTGGATATTCGAAGCCCTATGCCATTTATTGACCGGAAAAATCTCCCCAAAACTCCTCCCATACTGTCTCCTAACATTACTAGTTTCAGCCAGTTCAAACCAGTTCATACGATCAATAAACCCCCTAGCATTCCACATTTTTAGAGTAGGCCTCCACAAAACTAGGGAGAGTTCCCAAAATTGGGGTGTTTTCGCCGATTTTGTTGATAGAAATGGGGGTAATATGTCTTTCTCTGATCGTAGATTATTATGTATCGTGGCTTTACATTCCAACTTTAGTCCGCAACAATTGGAAAGGTTGAATGAGCTTTGTGAAGAGAACGAGGGTTTTAATGACTTGTTGCAATGTTTAGCAGTTGTTTAATTTATTTGAGAAAGAAAAGTTATCTGCGTTGCATTGAAACTGAGACTTTAATATATTAAATCTAGATCAAACCTTTAGAAACATTGAAGTGAATAGAAATCTCCAGCTTTTTTCCTATTGAAATGGTTCAAAAACTCTCTCTTTCAATATTGTCTCTGAAAATAATTTGGCCTTCCAAATGTCAGAAATTGCCTTCATAACATTGGGGAGAATTCCCGAAAGTGAGCTGTTTTTGCCCTTTTTCGTCAATAGGAATTGGGTAATATATTTTTCTCTGATCGAAGATGACAGTGATGAAGGTTTAAATGACTTTAATGTCTGGTCGCTGTTTAATTGATTTGGGAGTTCAATGGTATCTGCGTTGTATTGAAAATGAGATTTATATATTGAATATAGATCGGACCTTCAGTTATATCGAAGGGAATAAGAACTTTTAGCCTCTCTATTGAAAATAATCAAATACGCATCCAAAGGCCTAAAAATTAGTTAGCCTTCCCAATGTCAAAAATTGCCTCCATAAAATTGGGGAGTATACCCAAAATGGGGCGTTTCTGCCAATTTCGTTGGGGGTTAATAATCTCTAATAGAACGTGACGTTGTTGGATCAATTGAAAGTGTTAAAGGAGCTTTGCGAAGAGAATGAGGATTTTAATGACTTGTAGCAATGTTTAGTTGATTTAGGAACCAAATGGTATTTACTTTGTATTGAAAATGAGGTTCAATTTATTGGATTGATTACCTATATAGATATCGAAGGGAACAGATACCTTCAGCATTCCGATTAAAAAGATTTAGATACTTACGCAATATAGGCTTTAGCCTTACAAATGTCCAAAATTGTCTCCATAAAATTCATGAGAATTCTTAAAAGTGGGGTGTTTTAGCCGATTTTGTGGATAGAGATGGGGGTAATATGTCTTACTCTGATTGTAATTTACATTGCGTTAGTTAAAAATTAATTAGAAAGGTTAAAGGAGTTTTGCGAAGAGAATGCGGGTATTAATACCTTTTTGCAATGTTTAGTTGATTTATGAGGTTAATGGTATTTTCTTGGGTATTCGTATCATCAAACCTTTAGAGATGTCAGATTCAGTCATCGTATCGAAAAGATTCAAAAACTCATCCAATATAGTTTTTGATTGTCATAAATTGGGGAGGATTCCCAAAAGTGGGGTGTTTTTGTCTATTTTGTCAAAAGCGATGGGGGTAATGTCTTTCTCAAATCGTAGGTTACATTGTAAATTTGAAGGAGCTTGGCGAAACGAAGGAAGGTTTTAATGACTTATTGCAATTTTTAGTGGCTGTTAAGTTGATTTGGGTATTAAATGGTGACTACTGTATATTTCGAGAAGGTCTCTATGGGGGTAATATATCTTTCTATGATCGCAGATTGTTATGTATTGCGGCATTACATTCCAACTTGAAGGAACTTTGCGAAGAGAATGAGGGCTTTAAAGACTCTTGTTGTTTAGTGGCTTTTCAGTTGATTTGGGAGTTAAATGGTACTTACCCGTATTGGAAATGAGATTTAAAATATAGGATTTACATAATACCTTTATAGATTATCATTAGAACAAGTATCTTGACCCTTCGTATTGAATACATTTAAAAAGCCTGTCTAGTTTTTCATATATTCAGAGTAGGGACCCCGCAAAAGTGAGGAGAGTTCCCAAAAGTGGGGTGTTTTTACCCATTTTGTCGATAGAGACCGGGGTAATTGATCTTGTCGAATGTAGTTTCTCGTGACTTAATCTTTTCCAATAGACTTTACTACGATTTCGTAGCATTTATCACATATAATATGTTCATAGTTTTTCGTATTTCGTAGTGTCTCTTGTCATGTTTTGTAGTTTTGTATGACATATATTGTAATAATTGCTAATGCGAATTTTTAATCACTAAAAACGTTCGTAAATTTTGTAGTTGTTCCTTACTATACTCGATACTAGGACATTAAATGATTTCGTAGTTAATGACAGGTTTCGTCATAATAGATATTCAATTCAAGTAGTGAATTTAGTCATTCTAAACCACAAATGTAACTCAAATTATTGACTCAAGAATTGTATTGTATTTGATTAATAATATTACGATGCAGATTTAGTAAAACGTATAGTAAACACTAATAAAAATTTCTATAGTCATTTGGACTTAGCTCGACTAGTTTTATACCCAATTTGGGTCCTTAGTCATAGCCAGAAGGAACTTTGTCTTCTATTAATTTTATGGAATAAAGATAAATTTGCTAAATTATCTTTAACATTTTTTAATACAAACTCAAGGTTAAGTCAAGGTTACGCCATTATATGGATTGTAGGTGAAAAGAAATGATATTAATTTTGCAAGTAATTGCTTTTATCATTTTCCCATCTTTCTTTCCTATATTTTAAGTGGGCTCAAAAAGGCCATTCAAGCGTCCAAAGAAGATTAAATTTGTAGTATTTTGCTTCCATTTTTACCTGGAATTAGGACTTTATTAAGTTTTTTGCCTACCTCTAGTACTACAAGATTTTTTAATCTGCTAGGACTGCCTATTGTACTTCTAACGTCTGTACTTAAGTCTACTTTGTAATATGTTTTCATCTTAAACGTACAGTTAATACAATAAGTACATCCTGTACAGCCTTTCCTTCACTTCTGTCTCCTACTTTCCCTCTCTCTCTGCGTCTTTTCCACTTCCTTCTCCACTATACCGCTTTTTGCTCGAAGTATTGAAAGTGTAATGTATATTTTATATTGTCAAAGGTTATTACTTAAATGTTGTAGTACAAAATAAAAGGAATTTGAGACCTTCGGCTGATATCTAGCTGTAAAATAATGGCTTCTGTTTGTGTGTAGATGATTATATTGTATCTAGTTGTTGTATCACTTGGAGCTGTTTTTAATAAATAATTATACATTTATTACACATAATAAATAATTATTTATTATTACAGTTGTCGATGTTAGTCTAGATTTCAAGATTTCATAATTTAAAACAAAACTCCATAACTAAGGTTAGCTGTAAGGGAAAAGTGTCCGACCGATACTTTCTATATTGCGTTTACAGTATATGTAGTGGGTTTGAGTTATAGGATACAAAGGGTAAACATGTGCTTTGAAAAGAAATCTTTATTAAAGAAATAGAATTCTATATCTATAGAAAAAGTACTCATTTTTAATATATTACCATTAATATGATAATAAAATGTGTTATGTATATTTAATAAAATTAGGAAATCACATTTAAAGTCATATTTCTAAGTAACACCTTTATATAATAAAAATCTTAACGTTCTATTATTTTTAATAAGTTTTAGTGAATAGAGTGTTAGTCAAAGTCCGTCAATTAGTATTTTGGATTTTTAGTGAGTATGATTTCATAGTATTTTTAGTTTGGCCAACGTTGCAAAGCGAATTACTGAGTATCTTTGTTTCGATCTACGTTCCATAATGGATTTCGTAGTAAATTTGTTTCAGTCAACATTGCAAATTAGATTTCAGCTTAACTTTAGTTCGGCCAACCTTGCAAAGTGGACTTTAGAACGACTGTAGTTCGGCCAACATTGCAAAGTAGATGTTAAAGTAATGTTTGTTTGGCCAACATTACAAAGTGAATTTCAGTTTTTAAAGACAAAAATTGTCTTGTTTTCATAAAAACCAAAATAGCAAATTAGTGTTATATAAAATATAGTTGGTTAGATAAGGCAGTATTTCTCAAACTTTTTTAGGCCTTGGCCCCCTTATCATTTCTAAAATTTTAATGTCCATTTTAACCTTTAAAATTTATTTGTTGTTTGAAGAAATATAAATGATAAGTTGCAGCAAGATATCATTATGAAATTGTAATCATTAAAATTAAAATTTAAAATATATAATGAAAAAGTGAAATTCCATTTTGATGTTGATTTTTCTATATTAATTTAGTGCGATCCTTACTCCCAATTTGGCTTTAACTATCTTGGGTGTAGGGAAACCCAGTGTTTCCCGGGTTACATAAAATAGGGCTCTTGTAATAAAGTGACAAGATTATTCATAGGCCAAAAGTGCAAAGACAAAGAAATGACAAAATTGTGAGGCAGCTTCTTTTTTTATATAAATTATTTAATTTACTTGATCGTTATTGACATTTTAGTGCTAATATATCATTTTATATATAATGAAGGGTAGTAAATAAATATCAAAAGCCATTATATTGCTTTTTCAATAAGACAAACAAAGAATTTAAACTTTAATCATCACCTTACTTCACATTCATGTAATCAAACAGTTAACATTGTTTGTGGCTGCCCTGTATTAGAACGAGTAGATAATGTAAAATATTTGGGTGTAATTTTAGACTATAACTTAAACTATAAAAAACATATTAATATTTTGAGCACGAGATTAAATAAAATGATATATATGTTTAAAAATTTAAGACATGTTGTTGAATATGAAATTTTAAAACGGATATACCAAGCGATCTGTCAGCCCTTAATTACCTACTGCATTTCATCATGGGGCGGGGTCCCAAAAACTACATTAAAAAAGATAGAAGTATCACAACGGACTATTTTAAAATTAATTAATTTTCGACCATTTCTATATCCAACCAATTTGCTATACAAACAATGTAACTTACTTACAATAAGACAATTATTTATACTTTACACATTATCCAAACAACATAGTGAATTGGTCTATAATAAAACAATTTTAGAAAAACGTAACATCCATTTTGTAATTAAGAGAACAGAAAATTTAACCACTACCTTTATAAATAAATTTTATTGTTTCCTCGGGCCTTACTTATATAATAAAATAAATAAAGAAATACAAATTTATCCACTAAATAAAACAATTTTCAAAAAAGTAGTCGTTTCCTACCTCCAAAAGCTAAGCTATGATGAAACTGAAAGTCTTCTTAAAGTAACAACATAAGTTATACCACCATTTTTAATCTATAAATATATTATACCTGAAAAATACCACATATATATAGTAATATTTATTTTTTTTTTTTTTAATGCAATAGTAAATTTTACTTGAAACACAACATATGTATAATAAGGGCTACTTTTAACAACACATCATAGAGAGTCGGCACTGGCAGCTGTAACACAGGTTTCACCTAGTTCAGCTACAGGACGAATGTTAAATGGATACACCAAACTAATTTTAAGAAAACAATTTTGTAACAAAATATTGTATTTTTGGTAAATAAATAAATTATTATTATTATTATTATTATTATTGGTGGCTTCAATTATTTAGTAATATAAACGAATAAAATTATATAATTTTTTGATAAATAATGAGCTCAGTGAACTCCGTGATCTCCCTTATAATTTTCTTAGATAACTGATTAAGAGTTTAATGAGATTGTTCTTATGAGACTTGGTATATAATACATCTGGCTTACAGAACTTACGTATCTCAGTAGTTTTTTAAACAAAATGAAAAGATTAATAGTGCGTGCGTACAAAGTACACATGTCAGAAGTGAAACTTCTTTGGCAAACTAATACTGAAGTCTTGTTTATATTTATACAAATCTTAGACTTTAGATTTCCGAGACTTAGAGGAAGGGAAAGAGGAAGATGTTAGGATTTTAATGAATCTAATTGTCATTAAAATATTAAAAGTGTTGAAAACTAATACAAATAATTTATTGAAATCTCAAATGACCAATGTTTTTGAATTTAAAATTTATGAAATATTTTTATTTTATGAAAAATAGTATATGAAATTATTTAATGACACTAATCTCGTAAAAGTTGTACCCTCATGCGCCTAAAGAAGTTTCACTTCAAAAATTAATGCCCTGTCAGAAATATAAAACAATTCATGTATGTATATTTATTTGCCTAAGAGAGAAAGGGTTGTATATGAGATATCATTATAAGCGATAAGCCCGCCTTTGCGAGCTATATTTTCTTACCTGACAGTTTTGTAGAACCTCAAATCTCTGCAATAGAGATAAAAACTTCTTATTTTAAAATGTGTCATGTTCATTTGGTATCTATTAAAGAAAATTATTCACATTTTCGTAGTGAAGTAATAATTCTTTTATATATAACATATTAAGATAAATATAGCTATTGAGATTAGCTATAGATTTAATGAGCACTAATTATTGTCATAAATCGCTTTGTGATCAATGTAAACTAAAAATATATAAAAACCTTGAACCTCAAACATAAAAAAAAACTTATATTCATGTCCTTATTTAGCACAAAATGTAAAGAATAAATTTTTCTTCATACTTTTATTGATTTTACAGTTTCTGTAGCGGTTATACAATTTACTTAATTATGATTTTCAATAACTACCCACATTAATTTTTTTGAAGTAAATTTAAAGTTATTTAAACGTGAAAGTGTAATACCAATATCAGGTTGTGTTTTTTAATATTTAATAAGAAACTAAGTGGTAAAGTATATCAAATTTGTATTAGGTTCAAAAACTCTATATTTTGTACTCAATAGGTATACTTGACCTTTAATTATTTATCTAGTTGGAGAAGAATTCTTTTACAGGTAAAGTGTATCAATTTTGTATTCGGCTTCGAAACTGTCAACTGAGTATTATCTCGATATGTGTTACCTACATGTTGACATGTTTTACCTATATNTTATTTAAACGTGAAAGTGTAATACCAATATCAGGTTGTGTTTTTTAATATTTAATAAGAAACTAAGTGGTAAAGTATATCAAATTTGTATTAGGTTCAAAAACTCTATATTTTGTACTCAATAGGTATACTTGACCTTTAATTATTTATCTAGTTGGAGAAGAATTATTTTATGGGTAAAGTGTATCAATTTTGTATTCGGCTTCGAAACTGTCAACTGAGTATTATCTCGATATGTTTTACCTACATGTTGACATGTTTTACCTATATGTTGATGTGTTACCTACATGTTGATATGTTTTACCTACATGTTGATATGTTTTACTTATATGTTGTCATGATTTACCTATAGGTCGATATGTGTTACATACATGTTGATATGTTTTACCTATATCTTGACATGTTTTAACTATATGTTGATATGTTTTACCTACATGCTGATATGTGTTACCTACATGTTGATATGTTTTACCTGCATGTTGATATATTTTACCTACATGTTGACATGTTTTACCTATATGTCGATATGTTTTACCTACATGTTGATATATTTACCTGCAAAGAAACATTTCAAGTATTTTTTTATAGGTAAAATGTATCAACCCTATATTTGGCTCAGTTCACTTGATATTGCTCACCTGTCCAATGTATTTATCTCCAATATATGTCTATGAAGCATTAGGTGCATTTGAAAATTACGATATCGCAGTAAAGATTATGAGAATAGTGTGTAAAGTTGTATATTTTGTGAAATTATCTTGGATTATATTTATATTGACGCTTCTGCAATAAATGTTAGATAACGGCGGAAAAATGTTTCATTTTAACCTAAAAAAGACTAAAATGCATGATGTGTGAGTGATTAATATTTGACCATTATTTTACTTACGAACGTCTGAATAATAAATACCCTTCTCGACAAATGGCAGTTGTTGAGGAGGATATTATTATTTAGTTCTGAAGTTTTTGAAGTGAAAGTTAAGGCGCATGAGGGTAAAATTTTTACGGATGAAACGCGTGATTAGCGTCACGAAGATGTGCAGCGTTTTTATGCTAATTCCTTTGAAGGTTAGGTAGTTTTAATATTTATAAATGACATATGGAGTTTTAATTTGCCACTCGTCATTTAATCAATTATACTATTTTTAATAAAATACAAAATAAACATATTTCACAAATTCTCTTTTCTAAATTTTAAATTCAAAAACATAATTTAAATAACAATTTGTAATAAGTACNCGAACTTGTATGAAAGGTTTAATGAGAATGAAAGAAGCGAAGGAGATATGCAAGGATCGTGGCAAGTGGAAGGATGTTGTCTCTGCCTACCCCTATGGGAATGAGGCGTGATGTTATGTATGTATGTATGTAATTCTCTTTTCTAAATTTTAAATTCGAAAACATAATTTAAATAACAATTTGTATCATGGTAAGTACAATTCGTCATTTGAGATTTCAATAAATTATTTGTATTGATTTTCGACACTTAATATTTTAATTACAATTAAATTCCTATCATATCTTCCTTTTTCTCTCCTTCTAAGTCTCGGAAATCTAAAGTTTTAGATTTGTATCTGTAAAAACATATGATATGTATCTGTGAACTTTGTAGTTTATGATTCACACTCACCCACTTCAACCGATGGACGTCCACTGTTGGACAAAGGTCTCATCTCATGATATCTACTGTGCCCGATCTTTTGCCGCCTGGCTCTAGTGGTTACCGCAGACCGTTGCAGAGTCGCCATTCCATCATCTTCAGGCCCCAATGTCCATCGGTACACCGGACTATGTGCCCCGGATCTTCTCATTTCTGATTTGATCGCGTAGAGAAATACTAAGCCCTCTCTATTGCATGCTGTGTGACTTTGACCTTTGAATGAGGCCCTTGGTAAGCGACAACGTTTTCAATCACTGGCACACGCACTGTTCGAAGACTTTGGTCTTCTGGTACTGAGGTATATTGGACGAAAATATCTTTCGTAGTTTTCCAAACCTCCCGTTGAACTGTTTCTAGAAATTGGATGTACCTACTCGTAGCTGGACTATATGTCTCAGGTATGTATACTCAACAGTTTCGAATGCAGAGTTCTCCACGATGACTGAGTGGAACGGGACTTGGATATTGGACATAACTTTCGTCTTATCCATGTTCATTTTCCATTGAGAAGCTCTGTTGAGGTCATCGAGCATAGTATTAAGATCTTCTTGACTCTCTGCCATAATGACAACGTCGTCAGCATACAGTAGATGAGCGATTTACTCGCCGTTTATGTTGATGCCTAGTCCATTCCACTCCATTAGCTTAAAGAGGTTTTCCAACGCCGCGGTGAAGAGCTCGTCGTCGTACTCCACGTTGCAGTTGGATAGATCCTGAGTTTTGGTCCTGTATACTGACTGACACAGTGGCGTTTTCGCACAAGCACTTTAACACCTCTATATATATTTCGATTGCATCTCTGCAAAGATTTCAACACGGCTCATGTTTCCACCGAATCGATGGCTTTCTCATCAGTCCACGAACGTCAACGACAGTGCCGATTATACTCCTCGGTCTTCTGTATAATCTGTCGCAGCGTTAATGATTAGTTTATATATTATAGAGAAGATCTCCTCCGAATCTCATGCTTTGTTGCGGGGAGGGGGAGGGGGGCTGTAGTTAATAATATGATATAAGCAATTGAAGTATATATATTACATAAGTCAGTCACTGAATTTTAAGTCAGTTTGGTGAATATTTTTGCACATTAACATCTCCGGATCTCGTGGGAATATAGTGATAATCTTTCTTAGTGAGCATCTACTTTGTTTGCGTTAAGAATTTGCCAATGACTAAGCACTACGAAAATGTCCGATATTTTAATATTATTAGAAAAGATTTATCGCGACGATTACGTTGTTCAATTATTTTATCATTTGATAATCCTTATTATCGTTGATAATTTGTTGAATACAGCGAACGGGGTTTTATCAGTTGGCTGACCAAGATGGCGGTAACACGTCGTAATTACATATTCGGCGCGTTCATGTCGAGTGTTTTGTGTGTTATATTGACTATTGTTGCAATATCCAGTGACAGTTGGGTTAGTATGGATGTAGATGACGTCGTTCTTTAATATCATCATCGTACTTTAGAAATAATATGTGAAAAAAGTTTTCTGTTCTGAGACCTGGTCGCTGACTTTGGGTCTCATGCGAAAGCTCAGAGTCACTTAGCGTGCGATGGAGAGGGCTATGCTCGGAGTTTCTCTACGTGATCGAATCAGAAATGAAGAGATTCGTGGTAGAACTAGAGTCACCGACATAGTCCTACGAATCGCGAACCTGAAGTGGCAATGGGCGGGGCACATAGTCCGAAGGACCGATGGACGGTGGGGGCTGAAGGTGCTGGAGTGGCGACCTCGCACCGGACGGCGCAGTGTAGGCAGACCCCCCACAATGTGGACCGATGATATAAAGAGGGTCAAGATCGGGCCTTGTGGACGTCATTACGTGAGCCCTATGTCCAGAAGTGGACGTCTATCGGTCGAAGCGACGACGACGACGACGATGTGAAAAAAGGGACATCTGCCAATTCGAAAGTACTCGAAAGCTTAATCGAATTTATATGGCTTAGGGACCTCATTATCATGTTGGTCTCAAACAAGAGCTATTAGATGGCAATGGCCTTTTATGAGATTGTAGTCTCGCTGAAATAGACTCACGAGGCCTACTGCGGTTCTGTCAACGCGCAGTGGAGCAACGTGTTGTGTCTATGCTCTAAAACCCATCTCTCCTATGAGTGAGATGGCCTGTACCCAGTACTGGGGACGTTAATGGGTTGCTACATTCCTATCTTACCCACAAGTGTGTGAGGGAGAATGCAGTATATGCTCCCGCTTACTTATGTTGTATGTTTGCGCTTATCCTCCTGTCTTCTTAACCTTTAGTCGGATTAATCCAGAGCATCAGGGAGGAATTTACTAATTGATCCTGTAGTGTCCAACTCCTCCTTAACGAGAGTTTACCTGGGTTTTAAGGGGTTTCACTCAGATTAGGCTTACAAAATCATGTGTCTTTTATTGCTGATAAGGAAGCTGATGATGATGCAGTCTGAAATGGAAGTGTTCTAACCTGGTAATAGATAAACTACCTGTTACAGATTACATAGTAGAAGATAGAAGTCATGATTACGTAATATAAAGAAATGGACTGGCATTAAAATAGTCGGTGAACTGTTCTGAGCCTGTAGAAAAACCAATTAACTTTTAATAATGGAAAGGTACAGGTTAGAATAAATAGCATGCCACAGTCGAAGCCTCCCACCAGTCTAGATACTTTTGCGCTGGGAAATGCTTTATACATGGTGGAGGAAGTATAAACTTCCATCCGGGAGTGTGAGACTAGCTGGTTGTACCAGGATACTAAGTGAAACCCAGCGCAATCCCCTTCATCCATGTGTTAGAGTCCAAATGTCCGACTCCGACTTAAGGGCTTAGTGGAGGGAGAGCAGGCATGTAAAATTTCGCCTTCTGCGCTCCTTCCCCTCCTGTAGTAGATATGATTTAACGATTAATTTGCAAGTAGAAAAATGGGAGTAGATAGATAGATAGATGTATACTTTATTGAACACCACAGAAAAATAATACTAAATTTAGTGTGCGATTGGGCGGTCTTATCGCTACATAGCGATCTCTTCCAGACAATCCTTGCGGTTAGGGAGACAGTCAAAGGAAAGAGAGAAGGTAGGCGGAGTTACTATAGAAATAGAATACTATAGATAGAGTACGTAAAGTCAAAAGTAAAAGCTAGTAGATGTAGCACTTGGTAAACCTAATAAATGAAAAAGCCTGCCGTCACGTATTACATTGGCTGAAGTTTTGAAACGTACAACGAGCAAATTAAATGATCCCAGTCACGGAACGCAAATAGCCTATAAAACAAAACAAACAGATGCGCCCGAACAATCAGAGCACGAATCTGTTTCAAATGAATACCAAATTGCCAGTTTACAGGTGCATTGGGCAACTGTGCATCGATTTGAAGCTTTTAAAGTGAAACTTTTTTCGAGGGCCTCCTATTTTTTAATTATCACGAATGGACAAATATATTCGTTATTAATTGCAACTGGTTCCATTAAATCTTACTCTTCATCTTCCTCGTCGTCGTCGAATGAAATATTGCCAGCAATAAAAAAATTAAGTGTTATGGACACGGCCTTTTAAAGCGACTTCAAAAAAAGGAGGAGGTTATCAATTCGTCTGTAATTTTTTTTTATGCTTCGTCGTCGTCGTCGTCGTCGCTTCAACCGATGGACGTCCACTGCTGGACATAGGTCTCACGTAATGATGTCCACAAGGCCAGATCTTGCGCCGCCTGGCTCCAGCGGCTACCGGCGACCCTCTTTATGTCGTCGGTCCACCTTGTGGGGGGTCTCCCTACACTGCGCCGCCCGGTGCGGGGTCGCCACTCCAGCACCTTCGGGCCCCAACGTCCATCGGTCCGTCGGACTATGTGCCCCGCCCATTGCCACTTCAGGTTCGCGATTCGTAGGGCTATGTCGGTGACTTTGGTTCTGCTACGGATCTCCTCATTTCTGATTTGATCACGTAGAGAAACTCCGAGCATAGCCCTCTCCATCGCACGCTGAGTGACTCTGAGCTT
>JACTOM010000247.1:1221049-1246514 GCA_015832385.1 Elymnias hypermnestra
AAAAAAAATAACAACAAATTATACACATATTTAAATTTAAAAACTATCTAACTAACTATTTACAAGATATATACAGAAACTATCTCACCGCACCAAAACAGATATAAATTTCTGCTGGATTGGCGAGTCTAGTTTTCCCGCTAGCATTTTCAGGATACTGTTGGAGCTCGAGCGCAGTCTTGCCAGGAGGGATGACGTCCTCTTTCTTATGATGGCATAAAAGTCATCCGTTCTCTCCTGCGCAAACATGCTTGAAGCTGAGCAAAACCGCGGCAAACCCAACAGCATCCTGAAACCATTATTATATTGAACCCTCAATGTGTCTAGCGACTTCAAAGTGTAGTTTACCCACAGACTCCCGGTGTAAAAGGTTTGACAATACGCTTTAAATAATGTTACTTTAGCCTCTTTGCTACACCTTACGAACCTGCGAGCTAACATGTTACACCTTACTGAGAAGGCTCTCCTTTCCCTCTCAATGTCTATCTGATCCGTAAGGTCGTCCGTAACATAGTGTCCTAGGTATTTAAACTGGGTTACTCTTCTTTACGGAGTCTCATTTAGAGTAGTCCTAGATTAAGCCTTGCAATATATACACTATCCTGTCAGGATGTTTGTTGGACACACTCTAGATACTTAACACACCATAATGCTGATGATGATGTTCTAACCGCACAGGACCAGGGCAAAGGTACACTACTGGTACTTTTGGACTTCTCGAGGGCATTTGACACCATTAGTCTTCTTCTGTCCAAGCTATCATACTACGGGTGCGATATATCAACCGTTAAATGGTTTGATAACTATTTAAATGATAGAATACAATTTGTTGAGACTGTCAACAACGACAGCACTCAGAGCCGTTACCTGTGGCCAGAGGAGTTCCTCAAGGAACTGTTCTTGGACCTTTGCTGTTTGCAATTTATACAGCTGATATTATACAGTGTATTAAGCACTCTTCTTACCGACATTATGCGGATGACACACAGCTGTATATCTCTTTTGACCCACATGACATACCCGCAGCAGAATTAAAAATTAATAGTGATTTGGAACAAATATATTTATGGTCAAGAAAGAACTGCTTAGTTCTTAACCCCGAAAAATCTAAAAATATGGTATTGGTCTCCAAACTAAACGTAACTAAAATAGAAATATATGACCCTACTATAAAAATAAATAACAACGCAATTGAGAAATAGCAAGAAGCCCGAAATTTAGAAGTGGTTTTAGATTCGAGACTACGTTTTGAAGCACATATTCTAAATGCCGTACTATACCGTACTTTGAAGTATTCCTTCACTTAACATACCGTTATGCCGTTTTGTTTCGTAGTACTCCTCTTTTTGACTGACCATAATGCAGTTTTGTTTTGTAGTACTCCTCTACTTAACATACCATAATACTGTTTTTGCACCACTCCTCTATTCGACAGACCGAAATGCCGTTTTGGTTTGCTGTACTCCTCTTTTTGACTAACCATAACGCGATTTTATTTTTGAGTCCTCCTCTTATTAACAGACCATAATGCCGTTTTGTTTCGTAGTACTCCTCTTTTTGACTGACCATAATGCAGTTTAGTTTTGTAGTACTCCTCTACTTAACAAAACATAATGCGGTATTCCTCTTCTTAACAGACCATAATGGTGTTTTGTTTCGTAGTACTCCTCTTTTTGACTGAACATAATGCAGTTTTGTTTTGCAGTACTCCTCTACTTAACTAAACATAATGCGGTTGTTAATGTGTATGATTTTGACCTTTACCTGATGGTAAGTGATAATACAGTCTAATAAAGTATTAGCTATTCTGAAGTTTTCAATGAAATAAAACTACATGTGAATGAACTTGAATATTACAGATGTAGTTTCAGAGTATAAGCAGCTCTAACTGAACTGATCTGGTACATATATGCATAAATTGAGAAGGCAGCTTAGTCGGCTACAGGTCAGGAGTCCAGGATTCGATTCCCGGATCGATACAACTCAGAATTTATATTGATTGTTTGAATATAAATAATAAATTATCAGTGTTTGCCCGGAAGTTGTCATGTTGCTCCACCTTCGGAGAGCACATTAAGACAGACCTGATCTCCGTGTGTCCGATTATCTATCCCATCTTTCACAAATACATACTTTCATTTGCAGTGACATGTGTCCCTGATGTGGGTGCGTGTGCAATTAGTTGCAAGACAGAATCACAGGCGAGGGAAGAGGAGGTAAGCATTTAATGACTTTTGGGTTATTGTTACCTTACAAATGCTTGAAATTATTTCTCCTGGGTTCTTCTCAACGGCAGTTGAGGGGTGCGGGCTTCGAGGCACTGCCTCTTTATTACCTGGGCATCTTCCTCAGGCATCGATTTGATGCCTGGTAATCTATTTTGCTCGCAGTGATACGGGTTGGTTCCCGCCGGCTACGCTAGCGGGTCTATCCAGGTCAATTTCGTAAGTTGCCTAATCCGGGGACGCCCAGTGATTGCTGTTCTTGGGTGCTGGCTGGCAATGCCTTGGAGATGTGTGTGTGGGGAGGTGTCTGCGTGGCGGAACATATTCCTCGCCAAGTTCCGGACGGACACCTCCACGGTGGGCGTCTTGGTGTCACGGTGGATGACGTACCTCGGAGCTCCTACTATCATATGTAACTTGTTCGAAAGTATATCAGTTTGTCTCTAATATTTTAACATCTACCCTTCAATATTTAATAACGTTGTTACCCGCGTACTTCCCAAAGTTTTAGTAACCTCTTGATGAGTGAACTTAGTAGTCTGAGTCCTATTAAAAGTTTAGTAGTCTTTTGAAAAATATTAACTACTAATCTTATTTCAGGTACGTGCGCTGTCTTCTGGATACAGAACGAATCAAGCATGTGTTGCAGTGACGACTGTCGACACATCCAATCCATGTATGTAAAAATCTTAATTAATTATTTCAATAACCGTTAAATATATATGAATAGCTTAGTAGAAGAAGACGTAAAATTTATATGAAATCATAAGGCATAAAGATGTTCGATGTATACCAAGATCTTATTTGAAAAAGACTATAGCCCTTAGACTGCCCGTATCAACTAATAGTTGACATGATACGATAGTTATGCCTCAACTTGTGCAATGCGAAATATAAGCAGCTCTTTCTTTTTAAGTTATAATGAGTATTATCTATTTCGCTTCTCGGTAACTGTCGTAAAAATATATGCGTAGAGATAACACCAGACAATAGAAAAAACAAAAAATAAATCAGTTACAAAGCGACCGTTGCTAACGATGCGTGTGTCGCGTCGAAGGTCGATAAATTTTTTGTGGTATTTTATAAACTGTGAATGTTTGTTAGTGATTATTTGTGTAGTGATGTGCATGACAATGAAAACCCTTGAGGCAAGTTTTAATTTTTAAGATTTAAGGCTATAAATACAAGACGGACTTTTTTCACTATCTCAAAGTTTGGCGCAACATGATGGTACACCAGAGTCTTAATTTAATAAACAAAAGATAACATTGTATAGTTTAACTATTGGCAAACATAAAAATCTTAACATTTGGTAGTCTTTCATGAACATTTATGTCCCAAGAGCCGCTTAAGCGTCATTGAAGCCGCGGGGCAACCCTACGCAATAAAGTCCGAGCGGGGCGGGGCAATCGACGGTTATTTCCGTTAAAAAGCGCTGGCAAATTACGCGGGTCAATAAAACGCGGCCGGGCAGTCTAAGACATAAAATTGACAGCCCCTACATATGAATAGTAAAGTTTAAGATTCTAATTTTGTAAGACAAATTTTCAAAATATATTATTTTTCCTTTGAACTACGTTTTATATTAATATGTTTATTCAAGCGTCATGTTTTAATAGCTAAAGCTAAAACCGATACCGTAGGTATATAATTGGGTAATAAAATCATCAAAATTACAAAAATTTCATTCAAACATTTTCATATATTGTACTATAATTTATTTTGCAGTAGAAGAGCCACCTGTTATATCATTCGGTATCTACGTGGGCACTCTTACGATGCTTTTCTTGAAGCTGTCTCTAGCTGTGTTATCGGCAGCTTTGGCTATATTAAATGCTACAAAGAATCCAACTGAACCAGTCTTTGGATTACCAGGTGACTACAGAATCTTCCTTTTTTATAAGTAATGTTAGGATTCCTTCATTGTGCCACAATGAGCTTAAAATGTCTACATGCTTTCGTTGTCACCTGCATTATTCAAAATTTCTCGCGTTTAAGGAAAGTTTCATAATACATAATATATATAAAAAAAAAACCAACAATGAAACACAAATAGCTGATGCTCGGGTCAACGAACGCAGGCGACCGGCATCAGTGTGCGTGTAAAATTCTCGTGGGTTCTACTCAACTTTAGCTGAGGGGTGCGGGTCTCGTGGCAGTGCCTCCTTACCCGGGCATCTCCCTCTGACATTAATTTGATGCCTGGTATTCTATTTTGCCCGCAATCCAGGTCAATTAATTAAATGGTCAATCCGGGTATCGCCACTGCTATTGCGTCGTCTTTGCCTTCATCATCGCCTACATCAGGAGGCGGTGACAGCAGAAGCTCACGTTGCAGGGGACTCCCAGTGTTTGCTGCTCATGGGAGCTGGCTGGCAATGCTGTCGAGGTTTATGTGTTGGGATTTGTCCGCGTGGCGGAATTTACTCCTCGCCAAGTTCTGGACGACTATCTTCACTGTGGGCGTCCTGGTGTCACAGTGGATGGCGTCATTTCTGACGTACCTCCTACTACGTAGGCACTTGTTCTGCTGGTTCTGCAGCTTACTCCTCTGGTACCCTGACCAAATAGATAAAAAAAGCCAGATACGTTAGTCTGGAGCGGACGTAGGCTCCGTAGACCTTCAGTTTGGCTTTTACTGGGAGACTTGAGGTAAAAAGCATCCGTAGCAGTAACCGAGCCGCCGCAACCTGGCCAACGATGTGAGTCACCGTGTCCGCCAGGCGAAGCCCGCGATCAATGCGGCACCCCAAGCAACGTACTGAGGTCTGCCACTTTACAACCTTAGCAGACGGTATTGTTGTGTCCAAGAGCTTCGCCAGGAAGCCGGCATGCCAGACGCGGTCGAAGGCCTTCTTCATATCTAAGAACACCCCCACGACGCATCTGCCGCCGTTCATCTCACTACGTGTAAAAGAAACAACGAGATTGAGCAAAAACACGACAAACCCCCGCGCCGCGTTCTTTGACTCAAGGGTCAATGCACGGGCGCAGTGCAGCGCGGCAAGTCGTTCGTTGACCCGAGCATCAGCTGTTTGTTTTCATTGTTAGTTTTTTTGTCATGTATTTATAAAATTGTCATTTTATTTAGCTTGGAAGAAACGGAATTAATGCTAATAAAAAGTTTCAAAAATATGATTTTCTTTTAATCACTGTTATTTTCCGTCCCGTTATCACAGGTGTCATTACTATCATGTCTTCGTTTTCGTAAGCGGTCTTCTAATACCTTATAGTAAAATAGTAATATACTTAAATACATTTTAATATTAATTTAAATGAGACTTTACAATAAAAGTCAACATTTAACCCCAAAATATTCTTTATTTCAAGTAAGCTCAATAAACGTTCTTGTCAATTAATCTAGCACCGGTTCGGAATAGGAATATCTACTGAGAAGAATCCGATAAGAAACTCGATAGTTACTCTTTTGTGTTATGCCAGATTAATATTGCCCATTAAAATACAATAGCATATGGATTAATCAACGTTAAATTGTATTATAAACATACATACATACATAGATAGCATCACGCTTCCCATAGAGGTAGGCAGAGACAACGTCCTTCCACTTGCCACGATCCTTGCATATCTCCTTCGCTTCTTTAATTCTCATTAAACCTTTCATACAAGTTCGTCGGTTAAGAGTACTTTTGACCTGGCCCTTATTCAAATTGTCCTGGAGTTGGTCCAGGAACATTCGCCTTGGTCTTCCCCTTCCAACTTTCGCATTCACTCTTGACTCATAAATCCTTTTTGTCAGTCTCCTTTTACTCATTCTCTCTACATGCCCAAACCATCTAAGGATACCTTTTCCAATTTTAGTCACTACATCTTCTTTTATACCACAAAGTTCTCTTATCACACTATTTCTTACTCTGTCACTCAGTTTTAATCCACTCATGCTTCTCAACGCTCTCATCTCTACCGCATTTATTTTACTTTTGTGATTCTTCTGCCATACCCAACTTTCACTACCATACATAAGTGTTGGCACCAACACTCCAGCATGCACTGCCAGTCTAGCCCTTTGAGACACCATCTGGCTATTCATAAAAGCATGCAGAGCACCATTTACCATATTCCCTGCATTCACTCTCCTTTCGATATCACTTTCACATGTTCCATCTTTTGTAAATTTAGATCCCAAGTATACAAATTCTTTCACCTCTTCCACTTGTTCCCCATCTATCAAAATATTGCCATTCATCATAGATTCATCTCGTTCAAAAAGCATAACTTTCGTTTTGTTTACATTCACTTTCATTCCTTTCCCTTTCAAAGCTTCATTCATAATATTTAGCATCTCCTGAAGCTCGTTAGCGGATGACGCAAGTATTACTTGATCATCAGCGTAGAGTAAACATTTGATGAGTAATTCATTCATTCTTAACCCATACATACTTTCTTTTAAATCTGTCAAACATTTATCCATGAAAAGGTTGAACAGCCATGGTGACGCAACACATCCCTGTCGAACACCTCTTTCGACAGGAAACCACTCCGTGTACGCTCCGTTTATTCTGACACAAGCACTAGAACCCTCATAGAGAGACTTCAATGCTTGAATCAGATTACCTCTCACCCCATACGTAGATAACGTTGACCACAGCTCATTCCTCACCACTCGATCATCGTGGAACTATACTGTAAAGAAACTTATGTTATTATTATCATTGTATAATAAAACATTGGTATATTGCCATTACGGACTTTTTTGTAGAATTATAGAAGAGGAATATACCTTCATGCTTTGTTTTATTATATCTCTAAGAGCTAATACTGTTTTAGGTTGTCTTTGGACTAATGTGGTAACGACAATCCTTGGATTAATCGTGATGTTGATGTTTGGTATATACTGGGCTTCTTCTGGTCTGAAGCATCATTTAGCTTTTTCATACGTGGCCTTGGGATCCATAGATCCAATACCTTCACTTGGATATTCATACTGGTAAGACCTGGATGTATTAATTTAAAGTTTTTACAATATATCTAAATGTAATATTTCAGGTTTCACTCCTAAAAAGCTATATATTTTAGGTTATAACTATATAAAAGTTTATAAATTTGAAAAATATTGGACTTCTTTTTGTAGATCCATATATTGTACTGTATCAATCTGTAAAACTTGTACGTGACAATTTCTTTAGAAGATAAAGATGCATATAGTGAGTTATCCTTAAAAGATAGATACATACTATCGTGGACTTTTTTGTAGATATATGAAAGGGGGATAATTCTGTCATACATTGTTTTCTTATATCTTTAAGGGGTTAGGCATAGTTTTCGTTGAAATTTCACATTCTTGATTTTTCCGACACTTGCAACAATTATCATTATATTTTAAACAATTTATTCAAAACCTTGAAATATTATATACAAAAATCTTCCTCAAAAATCACTCTATCTATTGGTGAAAACTGTATACATATCTGTTCAGTAGTTTTTTATTTACAGATAAAATACTAACAGACAAACACGGCGAAGTGTTTTGTTTTATAATATTATATGTAGGGATATAATTTATGTTAATTAATTCTTTGCAGGCTGCTCTTAGGTGCCATTATATGTTCATCAGCTAATATTGTATTAATTGAAGTTAGAAGATATCTGTTAGAAAGGGACCCAGCACCACCCACCATTAAATTGGAAAACCATTCCGATGGCACTATATTTATATACTAAGATTAATGTATACAAGAAGAATGCCTTCACATGTACTATATTATTTAAACGCAAATTAAAAAAAAATACTTTGTACCGCCTCAGAATTAATAAAAAAAAATCTGAATGTTGCAATGTTAGTTAACAAATGTGGTAAAAACTTAACCCGAACAAAAATAATTCGTAAACCTCGCCAAAGTCCGTCAAATATTATAATTGCGTTCAGAAATTGTTGGTTGTCAATGTCAGAAACATTCTTTTAAATTTCATTTGATTACTGAACGACGGCACGAACATTAAATGTTTGACAAGTGGAATAGTTTCTATAAATAAAAAAGCTGAATAATAATTAAAAAATGTGGTCACAACTTAGCCGGAACAAAAATAATTCGTAATCAAAAGAACGCGAACTTTACGCCCAGTTTCCCGCCAAAGTCTGTCAAATATTATAGTTGCGTCCATAAATTGTTGGTTATCAATGTCAACTGTCAGAAATAAATAAGAAAAAAAACAATTCTTTTAAATTTCATTTGATTTGTCAACGACGGGACGAACATCAAATGTTTGACAAGTGAGATTAGTTTCTAAAAATAAAAAAGCTGAATAATAATTGCAGAATGTTTCAACTTTAATTAAGAACGTGATCAAAACTTCATCGGAACAAAAAGAACTCGTAATCAAAAGAACGCGACCATTATACCTAAATTCCCGCCAAAGTCAAATACTATAGCTGCGTTCAGAAATTGTTGGTTGTCAAATCTCAGAAACAAATAATGCTGAAGTTCAAGACGTACATCAAACGTTTTACATTAAAAAAAAATTCCGCTCTTAAATTTATTTGGATATCTGAACGATTTTTAAATTTAATTGATTTCTAAACGACGTGATGAACATCAAACGTTTGACAAGTAAGAAAGCTGAATGACAATTGCAGAATGTTTCAGCTTTTAATGAATTAATTGTGGGCAAAATTTAATCGGAACAAAAAGAATTCGTAATTAAAGAAAGCGACCTTTTGGGGCCAGATTCCCGCCAAAGTCTGTTAAATATTATAATTACGTTCAGAAATTGTTGGTTGTCAATGTCAACTGTCAAAAACAAACAAGAAAAAAACGAATTCTTATAAATTTCATTTCATTCAAGACAAACAAACGTTTATCATTTAAAACAAAAAAAAAACTCCGCTTTTATATTTATTTGGATATTTTAACGATTTTTAAATTTAATTTATTTCTAACGACGGGATGAACATCAAATTTTTAACAGATAGGAAAGCTGAATAACAGTTGCAGAATGTTTCAGCTTTAATGAAATATGTAAACGGAGAATTTTCCCGCCAAATTCCACCAAAATTTTATAATTGCGTTCCGAAATTGTTGGCTGTCAATGTCAAATGTCAAAAATAAATAAATTCTTATAAATTTCCTTCGATTTCTGAACGATGAGACGAACATCAAACGTTTGACAGGAATAGTTTTTAAGGGAAAGAGAAATTGTTGTTTTTACTATATTCCAAGCATTTTTTTCCATATTTACTCACCTTTTAAACCTTCCCTGGACTTCCACAAATAAAGTAAACCCAAAATTATCCAAATTAGTCTAGCCGATCTCGAGTTTTAGCGAAACTAACCAAGGATTTTTTTTTAAAAAAGGGAGAAGAATATATAAAAACGTGAATTTAATGATTTTTATGTAATGTTTTTATCAAATATATATATAAGTAAATTAAGCTCAAATATTTGTAAGATATTTTTATTAATAAACTATACTAATATTTATATATAGGTGTTTTATTTGCGAATAATTCTAGAGTTTATAATGTTCACGCTTCAAGCCTCATTCCCATAGGGGTAGGCAGAGACCACGTCCTTCCACTTGCCACGATCCTTGCATATCTCCTTCACTTCTACCATTGAGCATTGTCCTGGTCTTTGTTCAAAACGTTCGCTTTGGTCTTCCCCTTCCAACTTTCCCGTTCGCTCTTGACTCATAAATCCTTTTTGTCAGTCTCCTTTCATTCATTCTCTCTACATGCCCAAACCATCTGAGCATACCTTTCTTGATTTTAGTCACTACGTCTTCTTTTATACCACAACGTTCTCTTATCACACCACTTCTTACTCTGTCACTCAGTCTCAATCCACTCGTACTTATCAAAGCTCTCATATCTACATAAGTGTTAGCACCAACACTCCAGCATGCACAGCCAGTCTAGCCCTTTGAGACACCCTCTGGTTATTCACAAAGGCGTGCACAGCATTTACCATATTCCCTGCATTCACTCTCCTTTCAATATCACTTTCACATGTGCCATCTTTTCTAAATTTAGATCTACCAAAATAAAGAACTCAATTACATATCTTCGTGTAATGCCCAACAACAGCCATGTTTCCTTAAGTATTATGGGTTCAGACGTTACTTATTTTATTACTTATAGATATCAGCTTCGTCTGCATCAAAGAGAGAGAGAGAAAGAGAGTGAGAGAGAAACAGACTTTATAGTTATATCTCTAAGTAAAAATGTAAATATTGATTTTCAGAACATCTTTGTATTTTGTTAATAAAATCAAAACTCCTTAACGGATTTTTACGCTGTTTTTACCATTTAATAGAGTGATTCTTGAGGAAGGTTTCAACCCTACATAAGGCTTTGACGGCTTTATTTTTCACCGCTAAAACTAGAAGCCGATTTTGCCGAAAAAAATATATTCAAAAGCATATCTTTCAGAAGTTTCGCGTGATATTATATATTTTACAAGATTTTTTTAATGTAAAATTTAGTTTTAGTTAATATTTTTAATGTTTTCTTTAATATAAGTATAGAATTTTCGTAAGATAAATCGAAATTCAGTCGTACTTCGTATGCGTAAAAGACGTAGACGTTTGCATTAAGTCTGTTTGTTTGCTAGCAAAAAACACAAAAATACTACACAGATTTTCATTCGGTTTTCAACATTATATAAGGTGATTCATGAAGAATATTTGTGTATATATTATGTTAAGGTTTTTGCATAAATTTGCTGAAATATATCGACAATTGTAACAAATATCAGTAAAAGACAATTCGAGAGCTTTCATCGTAAATGCTGCATCATTTATTGGAGATATAACAAAACAATGTATGGTGAGATTATTCCCCTTTTATAGATCTACAAAAAAGTGTACAATATATTGCATCTATCTTTTAAGGATAACCCACAATATGCATTTGTGTAAATTGGTTGAAATATATCGATAATTGTTACAAGTGTCAGAGAAAGTCAAGTCGAGAGCTTTCATAAAAAATTCTACCTAATTCGTTAGAGATATAACAAAACGATGTATGGTGGGATTATTTCTCTTAAATAGACCTATATCTGTATATATCTGTGGGCGTTCATGGGTATTGTTGGTGCAATCAAACACTTTATTAATTAACTCGGTTTATAATGTTCCCGATATCAAGTTACACAAACTCATTAACACTAATAGCTAGGAACGCGACAGTTTCAACAGTTGACTGCTCCGGTCGAGCGCTACTCGACAACTGCCGAGTGACTCCCGCCGGACTGCCACCATTGACTCTGTCCACGCCGATAGATGGCGCCAGCGTTCCACAGACATCTGCCCTCCGACATATATATAAAAATATATAGATACAAATAAAAACCATTTTAATAAAGTAATGTAATTATATTAAAATTTATACCTACATAATTATTAGTCTGTTTCAATTATCTTTTACGTAAAATAATATACGTTTTCCAAAATAATTTAATAGTTGATAAAAAAGAAGCTAGTTCTAGTGTAGATATCATATTTTAATACCACTAAGTCATATTTTGTGAAGAGCTTTTAATATTATGAGTTAAAATGGAAATATAAACCCAACACTCCAATTAAAAGCATCGTGGAACCTCTTGACTTATTGAAATCAGAACTAGAAAGAATGGAGACTCGCTTTCACTAAAGACTTGAATAAAAAATGACGGTACAGCCAGCAAATAAAACAAGGACCTCTCATTATACTAACAGTTAGGAAAAGCTTTTATTATTGTTTAATATTTTTAGAAGTATTATATTTGGCGTCGCCCAAACGGGACGAAACGTACGGCTTTCCAGCTGCTGTAATCCCACTACTTAATCTATTATTTACCAAACTATGTTATATTATTGTTTGAGATTGTCAAATAACTATTGCAGATGCATCAGTGTTGTTACGATTATATTGCCCCTCCCTGCACGGAAGTTTTTGCGTCGATTGCCCCGCGGGTTAAGTGGCTTTTGGGACTTAAATGTGTTTTTTATGTTTGCTAATAGTCAAACTATACAATGTTATCTCTTGTTTATTAAATTAACACTCTAGTGTAGCGTCATGTTGCGCTAAACTTCGAGATTAAATATATCTTAAAATTTAAGCCTTTCCTCAAGGGTTTTCATTGTTATTCACATCACTGATATAATCAAAAATACAATTAATCACTAATAAACTGTCACAGTTTACGCACCACAAAAAAAACTTAACGAACTTTGATGCGAAACACGCACCGTTATTAGCGGTCACTTTGTAAATGATTTAGTTTTGTTTTTTCTTTTGTCTGGTCTTGTCTCTACGAATATTTTGTTACGACAGTTACAGAGAAGTGAAATAGATAATACACATCATGAATTAAAAAGGAAGAGATGCTTATACTTCCGATTGCAAGAGTTTAGACATTACTATCGTATCTTGTCAACTGGTAGATACGCGCATCTTCTTCCCCTTCCATAAATGATTTAAATAAGGTGGCTACATCCAGAGTAGGGGCTAGAGTAGGCTGGGTATGTGTACCTCTGTCTCAATTCAAGGATGTCGAAGGTTCTCCGCTGGGTTTTAGTGGGTATTCTGACTTGTCAGTGAGTCCCACACCCCGTGCGTAAAGGCATTTCCCAGCGTCAAAAAAAGGGGTTGAGGTGTATCTGTAATATTTAATAAGATGGTGCATTTTTGAGACTGGGTAACTGGAGATTTAGTCTTTGACGAATATTGGAAGAGTCAAAATTGTAGTTAAAGTAAAGATTATATAGTAAGTGATTTAAAATGTGAACTGTATGAGAAGTAACAATGGCAGACAAGTCACGTCATCTCAGAAGTGGGATGTAGAGGCAAAACTGTAGTTAAAGATTATATAAAACGTGATTCAAGACGTGAAGTTTATAAGAAGAAACAACGACAGACACGTCCCTTCATCTCAGTCAGAAGTATCAGGGATTGGGAAACTGGATTATTTTTAATGAAATGCATTCGTCGTCGTCGTCGCTTCAACCGATGGACGTCCACTGCTGGACATAGGTTCACTACATTGCGTCGTCCAGTGAGGAGTCGCCATTCCAGCACCTTGCGACCCCAACATCCATCGGTTCGTCGGACTATGTGCCCCGCACATTGCCACTTCAGGTTCGCGATTCGTAGGGCAATGTCGGTGACTTTGGTTCTGCTACGGATCTCCTCATTTCTGATTTGATCGCGTAGAGAAACTCCGAGAATAGCCCTCTCCATCGCACGCTGAGTGATTCTGAGCTTCCGAATGAGGCCCTTGGTCAGCGATCACGTTAGATGCCTTGTATATTTAATTTTTCTTCTTATTCGTTTACTCTAGGCGGAGTGGTCGTGGTTACCAGTGACGCTGCGCGATATAGTAAGCTGAATCGCAGCTTTTATTGAATCTATCCATCTCGTTGGGGATCGACCACGCGACCGCCTCCCTTCTACACGGCCTTGAACCGCCAGATGTTCAATGGTTGCTTCCTTTCTGGCAATGAGGCCAAATAACTTAAGACTTCGCAGTTGGACAAGCGATGACTGTCTCTGTTTTATCTTAAGATCTCAGAATCTGGAGGAAATCTGTCCAACTTATCCCTAGAAGTCATCTCCAACACCACATTGCCAGGGCATCGATTCTTCTCCGTTCCGCCAGTTTGTGGGTCCATATCTCAGCTGCATATAAAAATATTGGAAAGACAAGACATGACATGAGTCGCACCTTGGTATTTTTCGTTATTCTCTTCTTTCCAAATCTTTGATAACTTTCCAACAGATATAGTCATAGCACACCATCTTTTGATATCTTCTTCACAATTCCCAGTATTAGTGATAGTATCTTTAATGTAGATCGAAATTTCTCTTAATAGTGTTTCATGAAAATGGATATCTTAGAAGATGTTAGAGGTTTAAAAAGTTTTTTTATAAAGCCAAGTATAGTATTCATATTTTTTTAAAGCTTATTTGGTTTTCAATCATCGAAATAAATTGGAAAACGTTTGCAGAACCAATCAAGAGAATTTTAGGATGGGTTTTCGGAAGCACGTAGTTTCGATTGAAAATTTTTGTTTTACAGTTTTCATTGTGTTACAGTGTTTTCTATCTTATAACCAGAAAAAAATTTAGCATTACTTGGACGATAAAAAACGGGGTATAGGACCCTCGAAGTTTTGGACATTGGAAATAATATGTGGAAAAAAGTTATGCATGTCGATTCAAAAGTACTGAATGGAAAATCAAGCTTTTTATGGGCTAAGATAACAACGAACCACCAATCACGATGTCTCCCACCAAAAACTTTTGTTACTTACCATCTAATCTAATATTGTAAAGAGGTAACTGTTGGGGAGGGATTCAGGTTCAGACGAATCCTTCCGGATTCAGTGGACTGTATGTGTTCAGGTGCTTTGATCTTTTTGGTGAGAAAGTGTAGTTTACACGCGGTTTATTGGTTTTGTGATTGCGATTGGTGAAGACAGTCCGTTAAGGACCGTATATAATGCCCCTCTTCCTCGAGTTACACGAAGCACGGCAGGTCCACGCGTTCACAGTTTATTCCGGCCCACGTGTGCCTTAGTCCTGGACATTTCTGTGCCTGGTGGTGCACAGGACCGCTTTGGAGTGGATAACGGAAGACCCGCGTTGCCTTGCAGGTCATACACACACTTAGCACGCACTACACGATTCATAAATACATCCACACGTGATCGGCGAACGGGACTCGAGGTAGGTCCCGATTCACAGGGACTGACCCGACTTGGACTTCCTGTGGGCCCGAGTTCAGGGGTCCAGGTCAATCGTGACGTCACGGACGGCTCAAACGAATATGAATTGGCATTTTAATTATTCTCACGTTTTTCTGCTATCGGTACCACAAATCGTTTCATTACGGACGCTTTAATGCTATTAGTAAGTCGTAATCCTTAGCAATAATACCTCTTTGTAATAGCAATCGAAAGTCCCAGCAAAGCTATTAAAAGTTAATCAAAATTTCAAAGAAAATACGATACTGTTATAAAATACTTTAAATAAGGGTTGAAATATTTGGTTTGGTATTAGTTTTTCTTTATTTATTTCCCGATCTCGTGGGAATATGAGCAAAAATACTTAGGGAATGTGTATATTATTAAAGAACACTTATATATTTTACGTAGGGGTTGAATACTTTAACTAGGGGTTAGAAATATTGCTTTAGCTCATAACTGTAGAATTTTGGGGAAATGTGAAATATAAATATGTGGAAATTTGTAATTTTTCAATAGTTTTAGACATCTAGAACACAAAGTCCTTTGCCGCGTCAGTTTATCTCAAAAACTCGTATATATCTCAAAAACCACTGAACCGATTTATTTATAATTTACATCAATACATAGATAATTTTCTATGGAAGATTTCTGTATATAATTTGTTTAGATATTTTTAATAAATTGGTAATAATACAAGGTCAGATGTTGGACATGTCGAGAAAATTCATGCCATCTGGGAGCTTTCATCAAAAATGCTGCCTAACCCCTATGAGATATAACAAAAAAATGTATGGCGGAAATAACCCTCTTTTATTGATCTACAAAAAAGTCTGAGATAATATATACCTATCTTTTAAGGATAACTCACTACACCCAATTGAATTTTAAAAAAATATCACGTATAATGTGATAATTGTTAAGTTGTAAATAATATGGGTTCTGAGATACAAACATTCTTGTTTTTATTGCTTCTTTGATACAACCTTAAGGAAAGAGACTTCTTTAAGAGGATAAATACATTTATAACAAGAAACAAGAATTCATATATGGATGTACTATAAAGTAAAGTCAGTGTCAGTCCATTAAAGTTCCACTGCTGGGCACAAGCTTTCATATTAATAGTAGAGAGGGTTTTCAGAGCATAAAACCACCACTCAGCTCCACTGCGGGTTAACAGGAATATATAATACTATGTTTTTCTAACCAGGAATCGAACAGGACCTCTACTAAAGAAACTAGTAGTTGTACCATTCAATAAGCTTAATTTAAAGCCTAGCGTATGACAAATAAATAAATCTATCTATCTAACTATCAGACAATTCATTTAGAAGACTTTCTAGAAATATCATTAAATAAATTTAAAACCTTTATCAAAAGAAATCTAATTGAATAATCGTACAATAATTTGAAGGATCACTTGGAGAATGAGAGTAATTAAATTGCTATAACTTACATACATACATACATAGCATCACGCTTCATTTCCATAGGAGTAGGCAGAGACAACATCCTTCCAATTGCCACGATCCTTGCACATCTCCTTCGCTTCTTTCATTCTCATTAAACCTTTCATACAAGTTCGTCGGTTGAGAGTACTCTTGACCTGGCCCTTATTTAAAATATCCTGGATTTGGTCCAGGAACGCCTCGGTCTTCCCCTTCCAACTTTCGCATTCACTCTTGACTCATAAATCCTTTTTGTCAGTCTCCTTTCATTCATTCTCTCTACATGCCCAAACCATCTAAGCATACCTTTTTCAATTTTAGTCACTACGTCTTCTTTTATACCACAACGCTCTCTTATCACACTATTTCTTACTCTGTCACTCAGTTTTAATCCACTCATGCTTCTCAACTTCTCATCTCTACCGAATTTATTTTACTTATGTGATTCTTCTGCCATACCCAACTTTCACTACAATACATAAGTGTTGCCACCAACACTCCTGCATGCACAGCCAATCTGGCTATTCATAAAGACATGCAGAGCACCATTTACCATATTTGTAATGGTGATGATAATAAAAGGATACCCGGCTGAGTTTTTTTGTTGGTTCTTCTGTGAACAGGACGCAAAGAAACCCTCGTAACTTTAGATTATAAGTCTTTGGATATTAGTTTATTATATACTAGCTAAACTCGCGATTTCGTCTGCGTGGAATGTTTTTGGGTACTATTTTCATTAATTACTCAAATTGTTTTACTAATATGAAACATTCGTCTAAATAACTTTACTGTACTGTGGAAAGAGTTTGTAGTCCTATTTCAGGCTTTAAATTGACACCCCCGCAACCCCCCTTACGGGTGGAATTTCGTAAAATCCGTTCTTAGCTGACCTCTACTTGACAAAAGGAATATTCCTACTAAATTTCAAGTCTCTAGCCTTATGGTTCCAGAGATATCGTGATGAGTCAAAAGATACCTGGATATCTCTTTATATATATAGATATAACTTGACGATAACAAAAGCGCTGTAAAAGCCTATTTCAATAAAGAATTTTTACACTTAAGTATGAGAAAATCCTTTTTTTGCTAACGCTACATGTTTGCGTACAGGCTTTTCATTACTTTAATATTATAAATTTGTTTTCATCCGTCTTCGTAATCCTTCTAATTTGCGGACGCAATTTTGATACTGTCAGATATCAAAATAAATTTTAATCACCACGAAAGCCTTTTATTTTATTAAGTCTCTCAATTTGGGGAGTGGATTCAAATCTTTCATTTCAAGACTTTTACCATATATTTTTAGCTTGAAAGAGTTTAAGTTCGTCCCTTTTTTCCTCATCATCATCACAATATATATTGTTAATTTATTCTATTTTGATTACAGCGTTTCTTTCACTCCCAAGCCTTTTATCGTCTAAGTAGTCCTTCAAGTTATAGAAAGATTTCTTATTTAGTTTCCTTTTAAGAAAAGATTTAAATTTATCAAGTGAAAGCTTTGTAACTTCTCTTTCATTGTTATAACTGCTCTAAGTTTCTTTTTTAGCTATTCTCTTGGACCAATATTGTATATCGCAGGTATAGCTCTATCCGACTCTTCTGGCTGGCGATCCTCCGTGGGAGTTACGAGCGGAAGTCCTTGCTGTCCATCGGCACAGGACAGCTGCGGTCTGATGCCGGTGAGGTCCGTAGGATCAGGATCCTAGCAGACCAGGCTCTGATTCAGAAGTGGAAGGAGGACCTCGGGTCCCTAGCGGCATGGCTACAGTGGAAGCGATTCGTCCTTACTTGGACCAATGACTCTCCAGGAGACACGGGACGCTTTCTTACAGACTGTTTCAGATTTTGACCGGGCATGGTTGTCTCGGAAAGTTCTTGTACCAATCGGCCGAGAGGAGCCACCCAACTGCCATGAGTGTGGTACAGCTATTGACTTAGCACACCACACAGTGGCAGCATGCACAGTTTGGTGACCTGAGCGTGACCTCTTGGTGGCACTGATTGGCGGAGATCTCTCGCTGCGGAGCATTCTGAGCGCGATGCTCTCCAGTGAGAGATATTGGGCGGGAATGGCCTTCTTTAGTGAGACCGTAGTCTTACTAAAGGAGGCCGGCGAACGAGAGAGGGAGAATGTAGTAGATGCCCCATCTCACTGCTAAAGAAGGCGGGATTCTAGGCGGCGCATGTTTTCGCACATGCTCCTGCTTTCGTGAATTATCAGTCGGATTCATCCGAGAAACCAGGTAGGAATGCGCAAGCTGATCTTCTGGTGTCTCACTTGGGTATTGCGAGTCTCCTCCCTCGCAGAGTCCCACACTCCCGAGCTACTGGTCGGGGGTTAGTGCCTAAATGCATTTCCCAGCGAGAAAAAAAAAGGTAGAGCTCTATCATTCAGTATAAATATTGCACCTATACCATCAGCATGAACCGAAAGTAGAATATCATTTGAAATATAATAATGATATATATAAAAGATGGAGTTACTTTGAACTCGACAATGACGAAGGGCAGAGTGACGTCTCTATATATTCAATAAGTTTCATCCTCCAAATCTTGGAGCACTTAATTCGGGACCCTCTTCATATGGATAACAAATGTAGAGACCGTCGCAAAGGAATAGTAATGTTATAGGTTTCGTACGGATATTATGCCAAAATAGATAAAATAAAAACCTTAAATAATTGATCTCATCAAAATTGGTTACGATTTTTACTTATTTTGGATTCCAAGTCATCAAGGCATTATTGGTAATGAAAAAACAGACGGAGAAGCTAAGCAAGCTACCAAAATAAACGAAAATAAGGTTTATTCTTATTCCATTGCGGATGAAATGAAAAATTACTTAAAACTCAAAATTGAGCTCAATCGGAATAACACATGGGAGATAGATAACACAACAGTGTTATTGTTAATAACATCAGAAATTCTATTTTTGAGAAATGCCCAACTGTAGGAAAGACCAAGTAGTAAGAACAAGATTGTGTATTGGACACACAAATTTGACACATATCCACATTATCACGAAAGGAGATCCTCTAGTAATCGATTGCCCCTTATATACTAGTGAAAAGCAATAATTTAAAAGATGTGAATGACATAAGTAAAATAAATGCAGTAGAGATGAGAGCGTTGAGAAGTATAAGTGGAGTAAAACTGATTGACAGGTATGATAAAAAGATTATCTACACTAATATTATAAAGAGGAAAGTTTTGTATTTTTGTATGTAACGAATTAACTCAAAAAGTACTGGACCGATTTTAATAATTCTTTTTTCATTAGAAAGCTACATTATCACTGAGTAACATAGGCTATATTTAGTACTAGATTACTATAGAAATCTTTAGAAATTCCTATTAAAACCAACCGAAGGTGTAAAAAAATTAGCCATAAAATGTCTTTCATCGCATACGCTGTGAAGAGTATTAATGATAGGACAAAAAAATGTTCGACAATATTATAGAATATATCAATATCTACAAAAAACTTCGCGAGACCATATGTCTAACTATTGTAGTTACGTCACTATAACTACTTTTTTACATTTAACAAATTGATAGAAATGCCGATCAAAATCAGACCGTGTTATCCATACCATTTATAAATTTTTATCCAAATAAATAATTTAATATTCAAGACTGTCTCAATACCTGATGATTACTTTTTGAATTATTGAAATCGGATATTCCATTCAAAAGATATCATGAAATTAAAATAAAAATACATGCCGGCGGCGGCCGCCACGCAGCGCATCAAATAACTAACTCGACGAGAGAGGGGCAGTGCGGGAGAAGGGGGTGCACTATTATGAATTAGGTTACCTTAAGCAGTGGACGTAAGCGATATTGAATATTCCGAGTTTTTTTTAACACATTTTTATGTCTCACTTAAAAAGTTCTTTTCAGAGCTACTTAGATTTAGTATTAGGAATCACACTTTTTCATAATATTAGTCAATTCATGGTCGTTTTAATTATCAAGCTTATAACTTAAATATCTGTACCTATTTATGTCTACCCGTGCGAAGCCGGGACAATATTATATAGCTGAAGAGTTTGTTTGCATTAAATCGCTTATCTCAGAAACCATTGGTCCGACATAAAAATTTCTTTCGGTTTTAGAAAGTCTATTTATTGAGGAATTCTATATGTTACATATCATCACGCTAGGCTCAATAGAAGCGGTGTATCAATAGGGAATGTCTGAATCGGAGTTTTTCCTTTTGAGAGCTTCCGCTGCGTAAACGGTCAAAGTTTTGCAAAAATTATGTATGACAGAATTGTAGCCCTTTAAAAGTTTAAAAAAAAAGTTCCTAACAGCTTATGTCTATCTTTTAAGATTGGCTCGCTATGATGAAGTGAAGACGCAGTAATGCGGATCATCTGGTATTGTATTTAAAGAGATGTCTTAGTGTTTTTAATATCTATATGTCGGAGTGTAATAGTCTGTGGAACGCCTGCGCCCTTTATCTATCGGCACGGAGCAGAGTCTATAGTGACAATACGGTGCCTGTCTCTCCAGTTCTCGGGTGACGGTCCGCCAGAGCGGTCGACAATTGAAATTGTCGCGTTTCAAGCTATTATTATTAATGAGTTTATGCTATTTGATTTCGGGAACATTAAGTGATTGAACATTATAATCTGAGTTAATTGGTAAAGTGTTTGATTGCACCAACATTACCCAACAAACGCCCACAGTATAGAAATTGAATTATGGATGCTTTCTCTCTTATTCTCTGACATATATAATACATTAGATGACTTTAAATAGTGTAAATACTATATTAAATTTGAAATTAGGGCGGGTCGCCAGTATCATTATGAATAACGATTGGTATTTCGTAAAGAATTACATGGATTAAGTCAGGAACAGTTGTTTTAATGTGACAAGATTAATAGTGGACAATATCAGGAGGCTTTCGGAATAATTGCATAGCAAATTGTAACTGGCACGTCCAACATGAATATTACCAAAGGTACAAGCCATAAGCTGTAAGCGATTTTATGACAAAGAAATAGTTTTGTAACCCAGTGTTTCAAAGATAAATTATTTAATACTGTACCATCTTTTGTACTCTTCTTCTTCTGGGTAGCTGTCTTCATTGCTCAAGGTTGCGCCTTTGAAAGGCCTTCTTCAAAGAGGTGGTTGTTGTTATTCTCCATCTTTCTCGGTTTTCTACTTCTTTCAGGACAGCTTTTACGACCACCAATAATTTATGAAAGTCTCCACTTTACTTTGATTTGACCGAGAATACCTCTTCAACTAATGCAGCATTTCTTAAACATCATCTTTTAATAGGTTTATGATTGAAAAAATTAAATAATCTAGGTTAATAAATCATCAAAAATGTCAATACTTTCCCACCAAATTGATTTTTGATACCTTTTAATGCTTTCATAGCAATATTTCATTATTTTTACAATTTAATGTATAATAGTAGACTTTCCTTTTGAGTAGTAGTTACAATGAAAGGTTTATTGCGTTGATTAGTGATCTACTCCTACTATATATTTGTATATTGATTGCCTTATTAATACTACTAGAATAACACATATACATATACCCAGGACGAGTAGAAGAAGAAGATCGTTATCGTTAGAAAGGATTAAAACCACAACCAACACTTATGTATGGTAGTAAAAGTTGGGCATGGCAGAAGAATCACAAAAGTAAAATAAATGCGGTAGAGATGAGAGCGTAGAGAAGTATGAGTGGATTAAAACTGAGTGACAGAGTGAGAAATAGTGTGATAAGAGAACGTTGTGGTATAAAAGAAGACGTAGTGACTAAAATTGAGAAAGGTATGCTTAGATGGTTTGGGCATGTAGAGAGAATGAATGAAAGGAGACTGACAAAAAGGATTTATGAGTCAAGAGTGAATGCGAAAGTTGGAAGGGGAAGACCGAGGCGAACGTTCCTGGACCAAATCCAGGACATTTTAAATAACGGCCAGGTCAAGAGTACTCTAAACCGACGAACTTGTATGAAAGGTTTAATGAGATTGAAAGAAGCGAAGGAGATATGCAAGGATCGTGACAAGTGGAAGGATGTTGTCGCTGCCTACCCCTATGGGAATGAGGCGTGATGCTATGTATGTATGTATGTAGGATTAAAATAATTTGCCATCATAGTGACAATGAAGTCGTGATAAGAGTTGTCGTAATAGTATCTAACTGTTCCTGGCGGTATCACCCGCGAGATATACATATTCCTTCGCTTGCATTGTAAAACTAAACCATTTTTGAAAAAACCTGAAGACACACAAAAAATATAAACAACATCGGTCCAGCCGTTTAGGAGGTGTTCAGTGATATAAACTCGCATAATAATTATATATATACGTCGGAGAAAAGCGTAGGTTCCCATCGACATCGTCATTAGTGGGGTCCATAATTCAACCTCTAAAGTGTGGGCGTTGGTGGGTAATGTTGGTGCAATGAAACACCTTATTGATTAATTCAGATTATAATGTCCAATCACTTAATGTTTCCGATATCAAATTACACAAACACATTAACAACAATAGTTAGGACCGTCAAGAACGCCGCCGGCCTGTGACTCATTGATTTTGTCCAGCGCCGATACAGGGCACCGGCGTTCGCGAAACTATTTGATGCCGACTTATATAAATATATAAAACGCTAAATTATGTAACTTGTCCCATAAACGAAGCGCTGAAATTTGTCCGACAACCTCGGGCTACGTAGTTGTTATTTGGTAAGTCATCAATCATCGCTGACGCAAAATGTTTCAAGCGTTTCCAGGACAAGAGATTTAAATTTGCATGATTGCTCTTCATTCAAAATTACACATGATGTATTTGACAGCCTATTAACGTCCCAGTGTTGGGCACAGGCCTTTTGTCACAATCAAAGTTATATATAAAGAAAACCGGCTTAGCTGAAATCCTGGGTTCGATTTCCAGAATGGCAATTTTAAAGAAATGACATTATCTACTCTGTCTGAGTTTGGACTGGTGAAATAGTTTGCGTGACATGCGCTTCTATCTTAAACTGTATATCATTACTTATGTTCAGGTGTGATATAACAGTTTCGCTGGCGCAGTGGTGGCAGAACTGGCTTTGCGAGTAGATGTCTTAGTTTCAATAAGCAGCCCGGATTGGTGGTAGGCCATTATTCCTGGAGCTGACCTCTTTCCACCTTTGGATCAGACCGGTCAGCTGTGGCCCTGATCTTCCAGATCTCATCAGCAACAGGCTGTAGACCGCGAGCTCTTACAACCGCCCTGTACTTCTACGCGCAGCTCACACGGAGGAACAATTGGTGATGGATGGTGGTGGTTAAAAGACTTATGCGCCTAATTCTGGAAGGACAATTCGTTCCGTCGTTGTAGAAGTAGTGCTCTTCTGTGATACGGTCGTCTTTCTGAAGGAAGCTCAGAAACGAAAGAGGGAGATTGGTGATAGCTCTCTCCTAGCGTTGGAGAACGCGAGGTACAATGCAGCGTATGTTTCTGTATCGTTATGAACTCTCACTCGGGCTCATCCGATACGAAGGTGTTCATCGGATGTCCCAATAACCGATGTAGATGGTTCCGCTGGGTTTTTAGTGGATAATGTCATCTCCGTTACAGAGTCTCACATCCCCGACATTACTGTTGGAGTCTTCATCAGTTCCGTATTTGCTGAAGGTCGTGTCTGCTCTGATATGTCTTAGTGGCTTCTTGGATTAGCTGTTTCCATCTCTCAATATCCTCGGCTTCTTTTAGGGATATTGGAAGAGCAAGTCTTTCGTTACACTCCTAATTTGGTTGGACCAACCAGTAGGTGAATGACCTTTTGTTCTTTTTCCTACAATCCTTCCTACCACAACCAATTTTTCCAGGTTATCTTGATGTCTTTGGGCAATATGATAAAAAAAAGTGGAGTATTCGTTGGTAAGAAGCGGTGGATAGCCTTGTTGTTACGTTAACCTTTGCAAGGATGGATTCATTTGTCCTTTTAGCTGTCCAGGGTTATTCGCAGCATTCTCCTCAAACACCACATCTCAAAAGCCTCTATTTCATCAGGTAATATACTCGCATCTAATTTTAACTTGCACTTTGCGAATTCCGGGGTTGAATTTAGTTTGGAATACACAATGTACGACATTGAACCTCGCACAAAGGCGAGGAGTAAATAACTTTAAGCGAGACAAAGCAACACTATACAGAATGGAAGCCGTTACAAGATAGTTTCAGTTATAATTTCAGGGCCTCGTATTCTATGGCGTGAATAATTATGTTTATAAATAGATACCAGATGACCCATGAAACTCTACGTACAATTAAATATGTACCTAAATCTTTAAGTATCTCATTAGAGAACACATACGTAACTGTCTTGGTTGCAGATTCTATTTAAATACATTACCTGTAATAACTTTTGAACCAGTAGACTTAGCGAAAAATTGCAAAAGACCTATTTTGTAGAACGGTAAATTCTCTACAAAAATATGCTAAAATATTATTCGTGGTACCCACGATAAGTTTTTTATTATAATTACGAGAGATAAAAGAACTGATAATGAGCTACAGGAGATGCTAAATATTATGAATGAAGCTTTGAAAGGGAAAGGAATGAAAGTGAATGTAAACAAAGAGAAAGTTATGCTTTTTGAAGGAGATGAATCTATGATGAATGGCAATATTTTGACAGATGGGGAATAAGTGGCAGAGGTGAAAGAATTTGTATACTTGGGATTTAAATTTACAAAAGATGGAACATGTGAACGTGATATTTAAAGGAGAGTGAATGCAGGGAATATGGTAAATGGTGCTCTGCACGCCTTTATGAAGAGCCAGATCTTGTCTCAAAGGGCTAGACTGGCTGTGCATGCTGGAGTGTTGGTGCCAACACTTATGTATGGTAGTGAAAGTTGGGTATGGCAGAAGAATCACAAAAGTAAAATAAATGCGGTAGAGATGAGAGCGTTGAGAAGCATGAGTGGATTAAAACTGAGTGACAGAGTGAGAAATAGTGTGATAAGAGAACGTTGTGGTATAAAAGAAGACGTAGTGACTAAAATTGAAAAAGGTATGCTTAGATGGTTTGGGCATGTAGAGAGAATGAATGAAAGGAGACTGACAAAAAGGATTTATGAGTCAAGAGT
>JACTOM010000247.1:1248456-1298331 GCA_015832385.1 Elymnias hypermnestra
AAGGTCAAACATTACTTCACGCCGGAACAGCTTTCGAATCTATACAAAGCACAAGTTCGATCATGCATGGAGTACTGTATCCATCTTTGGGACGGCTCAGCCAAGTACCAGCTTGATGCTCTGGATTCGGTGGATCGCCGGGCCAGGAGACTCCTAGGTGACAAAAACCTTGATAAGAGAATGGCAAGCCTGCAACATCGACGCAACGTTGCCTGTCTGTCGGTGTTCTACAGAATTTATTTCGGAGAGTGTGCACAGGAACTGTACGATCTTGTTCCTCCGTCGCCTTTTTACTAGAGAACATCAAGGCACAGAAACGATTGGCATCGGTACATAGTGGACATCCCACGACTCCGTACCAAGCGTTTTTCCCAATCGTTTCTGAAAAAGAACCAAAGGAGTGGAATGCTTTACCAGCTTCCGTGTTTCCTGACTCCTACAATCCGGGTACTTTCAAATGCACAGTGAATAGGCATCTCCTTGGCAAGAGCGGTCCACCCTAGGCTGCATCAATACTTAACATCAGGTTTGATTAAAGCCTTCTATATTATTAACGCTTTGTCACCGCTTGTGTTGGTAAACCTACTTTATTTAACAAAAGGGGAACTCGTTTGAGCAGTGTTGATTAATTTATAATGTTTCTTGTTATATTTTCAAGACGATTTGTTTCTGATGATTCAGTGAACTTGTTGGGTTGTGGATCCTCGTTTTAATTTTTAAGTGATTTCTTTCCATTGACTATTATTTTTTACACAATCTATAACACCTGGGTAAAGTGTAAGGGTATAGTGTTTTTTTTAATTATAATTATAACGGGCAAACGAGTCAACGTGAGGCAAAGTGATCAACGCCGTCCATGGACACCTGCAGCACTGGGGGAGGAAGTGGAAATTCAATTGCCTTTTAAACATTTGCATGTGTAAGTCTTGCTGCTGGAAGTTGGTTCCACTTTGCAGATCATCCAAACCGACTCGTTGACGAGTGCCATTTGTCCAGAGTGTGTGGATGGAATTTATTTCTACGACGAAATGGTCGGTCGTAGAATTGTGATGGCGGTACTGACTTAAACAGTTCCTCTGAACACTCCCCATAATAGACTATAGAAGATACAGAGGGAACTAATGGTTCGTCTGTGGTCTAGAATCTCCAGTTTGTTGGTCAGTTGGGGGTTGCCGACAATCCGAATTGCCCGACTTTGAATCCGGTCAAATAGAAGGATTTGATAGAGGGGTGCACTAGCCCAAAGGTGGCAGCAGTAATCTAAGTGTGGCCGAATTTGGGCTTTATACAAGAGTAAACGATTTTTGGCTGTGAAGAATCGTTTAGCTCTGTTAAGCACTCCAAGTTTTTTTGGAAACGAGTTTTGCTTTACCTTCCAAGTGATCACGGAATTGGACTTCATTCGAAATATCGACTCCAAGAATGCTAATGCTTTTGGACAATGTGCGAGAAGTGTTCTGGAAGTAGAGTAAGAGTAGCTAAGGCTTGCATCAGCTGTTTTACTTGCATTTTAGTTTTTTAAAACCACTCACTGAGTAATAGTGTAAGTACTCACATCACTAAAGTTCTGAGTTCGATTTTGCCGAAAATCGAACTCATCGAAAATATATATATATATATATATATTTTAATGAAAACTTATATATATCGTATGTTGTATTACAATAGGCTCCGAGTGTAAAGTGAAAGGCACTCGGCCAAAGTAGCCAAGGCCAATATGACGGCGTCCATTGCTTTCATCAGCTGTTTTACTTGCATTGTAGCTTCATAAAAGCTTTTCTTATTGACATAAAATGTAAAGTTCATGACCGCGTTAGCTAATGCTGTAAGTATTTGCTTAACTGAGGTTCTGGGTTCGATTTCTAGTAAGATATATTAAGGAAATTGTATTTTTTTTTAAGAGTGAAACATTTTTCTATTGCTATTTCTTTTTACATCCATCTATTGCATGCCACATTATAGAGGACCTTGGTGTAGGGGTTCAAGAGAAAGCTGCTCGGGTGAGTAGCCAAGGCCAATATGGCGGTCCCAATTACTCGTATAAGCTATAGTGGTTGCTCTGTAGTTTTAGAAATCAATATATTTTTAAATATTTGCCTGTGATTTGGGAATAGTAGCTGAAAAACCTTCATTGAAAATGGAAACTACTGGAGTACATCTATCAGTTTTGTTTGACAGTTTTTCATTAGTAGCATAAGAAAATACCCTTTCTTATCAGATTTTTTTGTAAAATTAACTTCTTTTCTTTATTGTGGACAAGTAACAGCTTGATTATAATCTTACCTATGGTGGTAAATGATGATACAATCTAAGTTTGAAGTACATGTAATATATGTCTTGTATTACTCAAATTACCAGCAATTTTAGACACTTATATAATAAACTACCTGAAGACATTCTATATAAATGTAAAAGCTTAAATGAAAGAGAGCTTATTGTTATAAATTGAATAAGTTTGCTAAAACGATGGAAAAGCGTGGGAGAGTTGCTTTAACCTAAAGAAAATTTATTAAAAAAGGATAATCAGCTGTGTTTTTTGTGGGTTCTTCTCAAAGCAGAATGTGATGATAGCGCCATCTAATTGTATTTTAAATGGTTATTTAATATCATATATAGTTTTGCAAATAACATGTGGAAAGCAAAGTGTATATGACCATTTCAAAGCTCTGTAAAAGCTTACTTTAATAATCAATGGTTTGATTTGATTTGAAACAGTTGTCTATATTTAAAGTAAAAAGTAAGTAAGTAAGTAGCAGCCCATTAATCCCACTGCTGGGCACAGGCCTCCTCCCTCATATGAGAGAGGGTTTTTAGAGCATAGACCCACCACGCTGCTCCACTGCGGATTGGCAGGCATAGTACACAAGTGCACTCTCTATTCCTTCACTCTCATAGTCCGATGTGACGGGAATCCGACACGACCGGAGAGAGATCAGGCGCAGGACCGACGGCTTAACGTGCTCTCCGAGGCACGGGGGTGGATCACACCGCCAACTTCCCAACTTCGGGCAATTATTGAGAAAATCTTAATAGAAAACTCAATATCGATTTCGAACTCAATATCGATTTCGGCCCGACCTGGGATTCGAACCCAGGACCTCATGTCTGTAGTCGAACATGCTAACCACTAGACCAATGATGATGTCTATATTTAAGAATGTGAAATTGTATAATATTAAAAAATGAGAGGGAATCCAGTAGAAATAATGTCACGACCTAATGATATTTTTAATAAAAGGAAACAATGGAGTCGCGAGAAATATTACTTCCAAGAAAAATCTCAGTTGCTTTTGAAACGATCTCAGATAAATCGCGTATCGCCAGGGGCTCTTTTGCGAGTGTTTCCGATATTGCTTCGTTGTTAAATTCTATGTGAAATATTTTATTACAGTTGAAAACAAAACATTTATGGAAAAAATCATGATAAAAATTATAATAAAATACAGCCTCATTATACCAAATTAGCGGTTCAAAATCATGTCATATAAATTAACTGTTCCACCGATTCTATTTGTAATAAATTCAAAATTATTGAACTCATTTTAATGCAATTTTTACCAAAAGATAGCTAGATTCTTGGGGAAGATTTGTGTATATAAATTGTTAAGGCTTTGTGTAAAATGGTTGAAATATAACGCTAACTCTTGCGTCTGTAAAAGTCGACCTGCCGATGAGCTTTCATCAAAAACGCTGCCTAATCTATTGGAGATATAACAAAACAATGTATGATGGGATAATGCCTCTTTTATAGATCTACAAAAAAGTCCCAAATAGAATATATCTATCTTTTAAGAATAACTCACTACATTCAGTTTATGGTCTTCTCTATACAGATACAATATTAATCCTTGCCCTTACTTCCTTGCCTACTATATTGTCACTGCCTACTATATCTATGATCGTAATCAAACAGAAGATATTAATGTTTATCAAGTTTATAAAATCAGTCTTACTCACTCGTAGGTGAGATGGTTTTTAGAACATAAGCCTACCACGCTGCTCCACTGTGGGTAGGCAGGCTATATATCATCATATACTCATGGATGAAGAGGGTTCTGCTGGATATTAGGTTTGTCCTCCTAGTCGAGTCCCCACTCCTGACCATTAGTCAGTGTTTGTGCCTAAAAACATTACCCAGTGAAATAAAAGCTATATGTCAGGAATATAATATATTTCAATGCAATAATAGTAGTAAAACTCAGACCTAAATGGCAATCTAGGCAATTGACCCAGAGAGTGAAAATGTAAAACCTATTTTGTTATATGGTTGCGAGACGTGGAGAGTTATCAAAGCCATCACTCAAAAGATCCAAGTTTTTATAAACCGTTGCCTCAGACAGATTCAAGGACTTTTCTGGCCCGATAAGATTTCAAACGAGGACCTCCTGAGCAGATGCCATGAAATACCTGTCGGAAATGAAATCCTGCGCCGCAAGTGGACTTGAATTGGCCACATTCTCCGAAGGGGATTTGTATATATCCCCAGACAAGCGCTGGAAGGGACTCCTCAGGGAAAGCGGAAGCGTGGGCGACCCAGACAAACCTGGAGGCGCTCTGTGGCGGCGGATATGACAAAAATCGGAAAAACTTGGTCCGAGATAAAGAGCATGGCCCAAAACAGACGACGATGGCGGAGCACTATGGATGCCCTCTGCTCCATCTAGAGGACTCAGGATTTTAATATAAAATCAGTAGTGGCATCGAGCTATCCCACTGTCGCTCACTATTCATATATTATTCCACTAGGTGGGGTCGGCACAGCGTGTTTCCTTTCGCCACTTCACTCTATCCGCTGTCATTTCTACATTCACACCCTTAATACACATATCCTCTTTCACACAATTCATCCACACTTTTTTTGGTCGCCCTCTCCCGGCCCTGCCGCTTACCATCATATTTAGGACCCTCTTACATACATGGCTATCCTCCCTTCTCATTACATGTCCATACCAGGCTAACCTTCCACTCCTTAACTTCTCGGTCACTGGTGCTACTTTCACACTTCCTCTAATATACTCATTTTTAATCTTATCCAATTTTGTCACTCCACACATCCATCTCAACATTCGCATCTCCGCTGCATGCAACTTCCTTTCATTCTCCCCTTTGGTGGCCCAGCACTCTGATCCATACAGGATGATAGGTCTTACGATCGTCTTATCAATGTTTGTTAAATTTAAAACATCAGTATACTAATTTAGTTTACATTTATATTTAATCCACATATTCGACGTATGAAGCTCTTTACGGAACCCCAAAAGCCAATTCAACTCACAAATGGCATCCAACGTCTCCCGTGATGCGTGAAAACGCAATTGTTGCGTGAAAAAGCGTGTTTTTCAATAGCCTTTTTTTGCAATAGGCATTCTTTAGTGGACATCAAAGAGTCATACATTTATTTTCTATTCCATTTGTTTTCGCTTGTCACTAGTCTGTTGTGGAATGTTATATACAACGCTGTTTTTGAACTTATAAATGTCTGTGGGACGATTGTGTACCGTTTCTACACAGTTTTACTTAAGCTTTGCCTATTATGGTTGTCTTTTTAATAAAAGATACATATTATAATCACACATCATCGCAATTATTGGCATAATTGTACTCCAGTTCGTTCGCACTTCAATGCACACATTCTCTCATTGAGAAGTTGCGTCAAATATGCTCGCCAGTCCTCTTCCACGCAAAATACAACGCACACAGATTCGCACAATTAAACTCAATCTCGCACAAACCCATTTACACGCAAACACAAACGCACAACCTCACCCAAATGCCAATGATCACGCACACATTCACGCAAACGCTCACGCATACACAGTTACGTACGCATACTCACGCCTCAGTGCCAGAACGCGTACATACGCACGTCCACGTGCCAGAACGCGTGCATATGCTACAGGACTTTGTTAATTATATATTTGCTATTCTACATGATTTATTTCGGTGAGCGTGTACTGTATGAGCTTATTCCTCCCTCACCTTTTTACTTTAAATCATCCAGGCACAGTAACGATTGGCATCGGTATGTAGTGAACATCCCACGAATCCGTACCAAAGAAGTGGAATGCTTTACCAGCTTACGTGTTTCCATATTCTTACAATCCTGGTATTTTTAAATGCATAGGCATGAATAGGCATCTCAAAGGCAAGCGCGGTCCATCATGGGCTACATCAACACTCATCGTCAGGTGTGATTGCAGCCAAGCGCAGGCCAGTTATGAATAAAAAAACGCACGTCCGCGTGCCAGAACGCGTGCACACGCACGTCCACGTGCCAGAACGCGTGCACACGCGCGTCCACGTGCAAAAACGCGTGCGCACGCACGCAATATTTGCAATTACATTACATTACACAGTGAACCGTGATTTCACTGCCTTCAATCTTTATCAATTATTATAGTAATATTCTAGCCACATTATATATCGTATCAGTAAAATAATAAAGGGATATACCTAAAAGAGGTTGAGATATTCACACCAATAAATATTCGCCCTTAATATCGCTTCAGGAATCGGTTGACGCCGTCAAGTGATTTCGTGGTACGGATTTATTTTAAGCTAACACTCATTCCAGGTCAACACGTCATATGATGGATTAAAAGTAGATTTGGATGCTTTTTGGAGTGTAAACTTTGAATAAAACTAAGCCATCACGCTGTTTTTTATCGCCGACATGTTAGACGTGGTCGCTACCTCATCCGATGGACGTCCGATGCTGGACATAGGTTTCACATTATGATGTCCACAAGGATCTTGCGCCACCTGGCTCCAGCGGCTACCAGTGACCCTCTTTATATCCTTGGTCTACTTTGTGATGGGTCAGTCTGCATTAGGCCGTAAGGTGCAGGGTCGCTATTCCAACACCTTCGCACCCCAACATTTATCGGTTTTTCGAACCATGTGCCTCGCCCATTGCCACTTCAGACTCGCGTTTGGCTTCAGACATTGATTCTTCTATGGATCTCCTCATTTCTGATCCGATTATGTAGATAAACTCCGAGCAACATGCACTATTAGAAGGCTTTAGTCTTCAGGCTCTGAGGGATATAGGACAAAAAGATCTATCGTAGTTTTCCAAGCACTGGTGGTTGGATAGGTTAGTGCTTGACTGTAATTTCAACTGCTGGTGAGTGGTGATACAGCATAAGATAGAAACGTGCTAATCAGGTAAGAGGTACTTTATCTTTTATGGTTTCTACTTAGCGTTACCGTCGTCCTTTTCATCATGGCTTTAATCGATGGTCGTCTACTGCTGGACATAGGTCTCCCCTATTAACGGAACGCCTGGTGGTACGTCATTAATGGTAGGGTGGTAATTAGGCACAGTTGAAACTTACCACCAGTCGGATAAAGAAATAGTGTTCCAAATGTGGTCAAGTGAATACTACGAATCCTCGACCGCGTTACCGCGTCGACTCCGTTATCTGTCTATCTATCTGCAGTACTGTATATTACCAATTTTCATAAAACCAATTTATCGTCACAGTATCTACCGAAACGTATTGCAATTGAATTGGACTTACCGTTTGAATGGTTTGCTAAAATAAAAGGCGAAAAAAATCAAAATGCTTGAGCTGACATTGCGATAAAGGGTTCCGTATAGTTCATCATATGTTAATTCAATTCCTAAATAATCCAGTGTTTTATACGTGATCGAAATATAAAGCTGGGGAGGTAGAGCTATCAGGAAGAGTATTACTTAGAAACTATTTTTTGATCTAACAAATATATATAAAATTCATAAAAATCTATTAAGCTATTTTGGATTTCTACGATAATAAATTGTAACACGAGATTTCTATATGTTAGGTTAGAGAAATGGACTTGTTCTACATATAACAATAACAATTTCCAAATAAGTTCGGACCAAGTGGTTTAGAGTTATAATGGGACATACGCACACATAAAATTTCACATTTATATTATTACTACGACTATAGTATGATCGCGACTTTGTTCTTACATACGGAAACTTTTATAAACATTTATAAATTATTTTACGATGGAAAATATATTCCTTTAATTATTTTGCTTCTTTCCTTTGTTGTAGTTAAAGAAGTGCAGAGTATTATGGTCTAGGGGTTACATCAACCCTTACAAGAAGGATTGAATCTTCTGTATGATAAAGAACTGTAGTTGGTAAAAAAATATATGTTTTTTTTATAATGCTATGTTATAGTAAGAAACGATGTCTTCTCTTCGATAAGTACGAAATCCAAATTTATATGTCGTAGAGTAAGAGAGAAGGAGAAGCATAAAGCATAGGGGCATAGGGTTCTCCGCCGACATCGTCGTTAATGACATCCATAATTTCCATACTGTATCACTTCTGAGATTATAATGTTCAATCACTTAATGGTCTCGATATCAATTTATACAAACTCATTAATAATAATAGGCAGGAACGCGACATTTTCAAAAGTCGACCGCACTGGCGGGTCGTCGCCCGAGAACGCCGGACTGCCACTTATTGACTCAGCCCCACGTCGATAAGCAGATGACGCCAGCGTTCCACAGACTATTACACTCCGACATATATATAAAAAATTTTTGCAGGCTTTGATCTTACATATAATGGTTTCTTTCTCTCCATTACAAACACACTGAACCCTAAAAAATGTTGATCCGTTGGCTCGAATGTAGTACAAATTTAGATTCCCTTTGAAAAACTCAGTTTGCACATCACACTCCGTGTAAATTGCAAATTCAAAATGACATATTTGACTTTAGCCTCTGTACATGTGTAATTGAAAATAGTTTTTATTGAACACAAACTGTTCCCCGCGGTGTTACCTGGAAGCCTTGTTTACCTGTTATAAAAGTAGCCTTAGTTACTTCTTATAACATCAACTATGTGTCAGTGAAAGTCCCATCAAAAAGTGTCCTACTTTAAGTGATAATTGAGGTTCCCATTGATTTAAACATAATATATTATTAGTTATTCTCTGCAGTGTCATTATTATAGTTCTCGATGTCGAGGAGTTATCAGGAAATCGGTTCTGAGTGACCGTCTACATTACGAAATGATATTTTGATAAATTTCAAGTCAATCACTAATAGTTTGAAGATCTTTTAAGGTGAAAAATGAATCAATTTTGTAATCTAAAATGATCTCCGCATTATTAATACGCCTGGTTTGGGACACATATGATCAAAGACTATAAAAACACCCTCAACATATCTTTATAATAAAATTAATATAATACTTATAATGTATATCTTACAAATACAATTTTTATGAAAAAAAAACCATTAATTGTATATTAAAAAACTGAAATTATGAGAAAATAGAAGATTTATGACAACGACAGGAATAGAAGATTACATTGCTTACATTAATAAAGGCAAAATGGATAATTCTCACGTACACACACAAACACAAAATTTTTGATAAATAGAACCTTTATTAACCGATAGATTCTTGTCAAAGAATTTTTATATAGTTTTTATCATAATAAATTCATTTTATAATAAATAAGAAAGACACGACTCCTACGCGCTTACTTGTTGACGAGGCAACGTTTGTCAGTCGCTAGGACGTTTTGGAGCGCGTATTCATTTCGTCCATCGAATAGTTACTGTAAATCAATAAGTAGTATTATAGTTAACACGGTTTTATTTATTCTTTGGCTTCTTTTAATATACTATGTGAATGATATGGAGGATGTCTTCCAATGAAGGACGAATAAACCATTTTACATTTACTTTCCATCTATAAGGGATATATGTACAAACAATTTCTGTATTATGTATGTATAGACAGATTTACAATAGTTGTATTTCTAAAAGTCCTTAATTTCATGCTGACAAAACAAATTTTAATTCAATCTTGCCGTTTACCCTTGTGGGTTGCACGATTACCATATAAATTTAAATGCTCGTGTAATCTTGGTCGGAATGGATAATTGAAAATAGTTAATCGAGAACGTATTATAATATAATATTAAACTCTTAACGAGCCTCAATTTAAGAGCTTAAGGTTGTATAGATTTATTAGTTCTAACTCACAACTTACTATGTGTATCTTGATTATAGTCCAAGATGGCTTTTTTATAGCAACATACCTTTTGCATAACATAGGGATTATAATCAAATTTCGACTGAAATATCTCTATATATATTAAACAAATTAGAAAGAAGAAGAAAGAAGAAGAAGAAGAATAACCCACTATAATAAATGTTGTGTACTTAATAAAGACGTCGAAACTAAATTATTTATTCACAGGCTAGTGGTATCTTGAATTTTATTATCAGAGAGAGAGAGATAGCAGTCAAAATACCAATTTAATACAAAGAAAAAAATGCATTTAAACTGAGGACCACATTTGTTATAGAGATATTGGTGAAGGCCCACAAATTTTATGAGTATATTGGTGATGGTTACAAAGGTTATGAGATTATTGTAGCGAGCTACAAATGTTAAGAGGATATTGTTGCGGGCCACAAATTTTATGAGAATATTATCGCGGACAACTAATGTTAAGAAGATATTATCACGAGCCACAAATTTTATGAGGATATTATCGCGGACAACTAATGTTAAGAAGATATTATCACGAGCCACAAATTTTATGAGGATATGGTCGCGAGCTACATATGTTATGAGGATATTATCGCGGACAACTAATGTTAAGAAGATATTATCGCGGGCCATAAATTTTATGAGAATATTATCGCGGACAACTATTGTTAAGAGGATATTATCACGGACAACAAATGTTAAAAGGATATTATCGCAGACAATAAATTTTAGATGATATTATCGCGAGCAACAAGTTTTATGAGGATATTGTGGTGGGCCACGAATTTTATGAGGATATTGACGCCGGCCACAAATTTTATGAAAATATTGATACGGGCCACAAATTTTATGAGAATATTATCGCGGACAACTAATGTTAAGAAGATATTATCGCGGACAACAAATTTTTTGACAATATTATGGCGGACAACTAATGCTAAGAAGATATTATCGCGGACAACAAATGTTTGAGAATATTATGGCGTGCTACAAATGTTACCAGGATATTATTGTAGGCCACAAATTTTATGAGGATATTATCGCGGACAACTAATGCTAAGATGATATTATCGCGGACAACAAATGTTATGAGGATATTGTTACGGACAACAAATTTTATGAGGATATTGTGGCGGGCCACAAATGTTATGAGAATATAGTCACGTGCCACAAATTTTATGAGGATGTTGTCGCGGGCCACAAATTTTATGAGGATATTGTCGTGAGCTACAAATGTTATGAGAATATTGTCGTGGGCCATAAATTTAATGAAGATATTATGGCAGCCCACAATTGTTTTGAGAATATTGGTGTAGGCTACAAATTTTATAAGAATATTTCGACATTTCATTCTATAAACATATTGTTTTTGATGAAACTTAATGAAATGGATTATGGTTATGGACCGGGGACCGTTGACTGCAAACCCCTGATCTTTACTAACTTACGAAGCTGATTTAAAAGAAACATACCCCCGCTTTCATTAAAATAGGCTATAAAATTTGATTTCGTTATAATAGTGTTCAATGGCAAGCAGACATTAATAAATCATTTTGATTAATGTTACTTCCGCCCATCTTGCGACAGAATCTCCTCCCATTTATAACTTCGCTCGGCTAATTTTAACCATGTTAATTTAATCAATGTCAATTCAAATTATTAAACTTCTGTTATACATAGCTTGTTCTGGAATTTAACGAGGACTTGTTTATTGGAATCGCCCAGGGCTATTGGTAACGTAGATTGACTTATACTATTCTAAGTAAGCTTTGCTTCAAATGGTCTACGTTAAATAAAATATTATAAAAACAACTATCAACTTTTATTTTCGTAAAAAGAATGTTCCTTTCGTTAATGTTACCTCGTATTGCATAACATTTCTTAATATTGCATAATGTTTTTGGTGTTTTCAAGTGCCACTATATTACTCAATAACTCCCAACATTCCAGTGTTACAACCAACTATCTATAGTAAAAAAAAAGCATGATAATTTTACTTTTTTATTGCTGTCAGATTAGCTCTTGACTGTAATGACACCTGATGGTACGTGATGATACAATCTAAGATAGAAAAGTGTCATTCTGTCAACAGCAATAAAAATGTCACTTTCAGAGATCACCTTGAGAGAACTCAAAAACTTTTCGTTTGATTGACCTGTAATTCGAATACACATTCCTTTTGTAACGTAGACACTCACCAAGAACAGGTATCCCCCTACTCCTACCGTATCAGAGTAAATAAGCCAAAATTATCTCGTATTTAAAGATCTCTAAAACTTATCGTCTGATTCATCTGAAATTGGGCATACATATTGCTTTCGCAACGTAGACTCTCAATAAGAACAGATTTCACAATTCTTACAGGATCGGGGTATAAAAGGGAGAATCTCATAATGTTCAATTTTCTTATCTGCTTTGTAAGAAGATGTGGTGTAATTATTCAGGCGCTGATTGGAAGAGTTGGCAAATAAACTGCTATTTAAACGAAAGAATAAAGACTATATATTATATTTGAATTCACAGATTATGTTGTGAATGTCAATTCACAATAACTCCTTTGTGATTTAATAGCTTGATTTATATAAAATTCTTATGAAATTGGTTCTCCGCCGACATCGTCATTAATGGCAACCATAATTTAATTTCTTATACTGTGGGCATTCGTAGGTAGCGTTGGTGCAATCAAACACTTAATTAATTACCTCGGATTATAATGTTCAGTCACTTAATGTTCTCGATATCAATTTACACAGACTCATTAACAATAATAGCTAGGAACGCGACAGTTTCAATAGTCGACTACTCCGGCTGACCAGCACTCGAGAACTGCCGAGAGACGCTCGCTGGATTTCACCATTGACTCTGTCCCACGCCGATAGATCAATGGCGCCGGCGTTCCACAGACTACCGCACTCTGACTTATATGTGTTTTATTTGTATTTTTATGTGTGCGATAAAGTCAAATAAACAATTAATATAAATTTTAACAAAAAAAGAACCGCCTTCAAAACATACTTACAAATACATTAATATGCTCTAAAAGGTAAGAAATAATTGCGAATGCTTTTATAGTGTTCTTCGTATGTTATATTTGGAGTCGGTGTCAGCCAAGGAAGATGTTCCCCGGGTGTTCACTTAGCAGCTCTGGCGTTTCTACCACCTATAGCTATATATATAGGTACCTCGGCTGACACCGACTCCAAATATAATAATACGATGTAAGTTTGTTTTGAAGGCGGTTCTTTTTTTGTTAAAATTTAAATTTTTTTTATTGATTTTTAGTGATTGCCACACCCGGGATCGAACCCGAAACCCTTATACCACCGCATCACACATAATTCACCTTTAAAATATTGCAATGCAGCAACAAACGTAAGGTCATTGCCATTTGATTACAGACAGTTATATATTTTGCTAGAAATCGCACCCTTACTGTAAGCCGTTGAGGAGTTATGTTTAAAGAATTTTTATTTCTCAAAGAATTATAACATATTCACTAACGAGAAACAATATATAAAATAAACAATTGGTTTGCTTAGCAATTAGCTGGAATCTTAAATGTAAATTATAAAACCAGTTGACTGATGCGTGACTATTGCCATAGTGTAGATGGTTTCAGTATAGCAAGTATTTTATTTAAGTAAACTGATGTCATTAAGGATGAATTTTTTGAGTTTATTTTTAAATATACTGAATGACTCGGCATTCTTAACTTCTTTTGGTAGATTATTGTATATTTGTACTCCTGCAAAATTTATACTTTTTATGTAAAGTAAAATGTGGCTCCCTCTACGATGGCTTCGGCTTTGCACTTGGTGTATTTTTGTGAATGTAATGTGTGTGTGAATGGATTTATTAAGAATTTTTTTTATTAGTATACATGTGTGATATGAATGAAGTTGTTTTATGTTCATAAATTTAGTTTTTCTGTATAATTCTAGTGTGGATGTTAAGTAATCATAGTTGAAAAGGACTTTTATTACTTTGTTTTGTGCGATTTGTAATTCTTTTAAATGTGTTTTTGATGCGAATCCCCAGATTTCGATTAGGTATTGCAGTTGTGGTTTGACAAGAGAATTGTATATTATATGTCGTACGCGGGTAGGTAGGCTATGGCTTATAGTACGTAATTGTCCTGTAAGGTTAGAAAGTTTGTTTTTTATAGGTTTGATCTGTGTTTTCCAACTCAGATCATAGTCTAGTCTCAATCCCAGATATTTTTCACTTACTTTCTGTTCTATTACCTGATTATCAATTGTGAGTGGAACATGAGGTGGTATTTTTTTGTTCTTATTTTTAAAGATAATGTAGCTAGTTTTAGTTGCATTTAGAGTTAGGAGATTTAGCTTTAACCAGTGAGAAAGTATGTCTAGATCTTTTTGGACATGATTGATGATATCGGTGATGGAACTGCCGTAGTAAAATAGACATGTATCATCTGCATAGAGAGACAAATGACCATATAGTTTGACATTGTGCATAGAATTTATGTAAATTAAAAACAGTAGTGGTCGAAGTATGGACCCTTGGGGAACTCCAAAATTAGAAGTACTGTAGAGTTTGCTTTGATATTCGCCAATTTTTACAATTTGATATCTATTACTCAAATATAATTCGATTGTTTTATATGCCATTCCAGTGACGCCTATATCTTCCAACTTTTTTAGTAATATCGAATGACTTACTGTATCAAACGCTTTCTTTAGGTCGATAAATTAGCCTCATGCTATCTTTTTTTGATCAATATTACTATGCACTATGAATCCATACTGTTTTTTGTACAGGAACTTAATTGAGGTTATATATTTATTTAGGCGAGTATAAATTACTTTTGCGAAAATTTTCGACATAACTGGTAAAACTGAGATCGGACGGTAATTATTATGATCTGTTTTTGGACCGGATTTATGTATTGGCGTTACTTTCGCTATTCTCAGAGATTCTGGGAGAGTACCATCAGCAAGATGCCCGTTTATACACTTGGTTAACGTGTGCCCTATAAGCTTACTAACAGATTTAACCATTTTTGTCGATATATGATCAATTCCTGTACTGCAATTCGAGAGCATTGATTATTTTGTAGATTTCATCATATTCGCATGGTGTAAATAAGCTGAGTTTGGTTATATGTGATTGCTTTTGTGAAAGTGTGTGTATTACTTGTTGTTTGTGAGTTCCATTAATCTTCATATTTAACGACGACTAGCACTTGACCATACCGAAGTTACGGTAGGCAACTCAAATATCTGGATAGCCTATAGAAGATTCTGTCGAGTATCGTTCATTTGCTCCTAAGAATTGAAGATTTCCGTCACTTTGTCATGGATTCCATCATCAGAACCTTACCAAACTATCACAAAACAACCCTTGAAGTATATCCTTTCTAATAAAAAATCATCGAAATCGGTTGGCGTGATCTTGAGTTATGACGAATAACTCAAGATCACGCCAACCGATTTCGATTCGTCATTTGTCGCGCACATGCTTACGCAGATTTAAGACTTATCCGGTTTTCTCATGGATGCCATCATCAGAACTGGTTTTAAAAAGCATCAAGATAGGTCCACCCAGTCGAGAGATATGAGGTAACAAACATAAAAAAAAATACAGATGAATTGATAACCTCCTCCTTTGTTTGAAGTCGGTTAAAAATAAATAAAGGAGAATCATTTGTGTTTTGTATGTCTGTAACGTTTTCACACAAAAACTACTAGACCGATTTCAAAAATTGTTTCACCATTAGAAAGCTGCATTTTTATCGAGTAACATAGGCTATATTACTTTCTAAAAAAAAAATAGGAATCGGTAATAAAAATGCATTAATGTAACCCAAGGTGTGTAAATATTAGTCCCAAAAAATCTGTTATCGCGTGCGCTGCGGAAACGATTGATGAAAGAACAAATAAATATTCTACAGTTTTATAGAACATATTAATATCTACCAAAAACTCTACAATACCATGTTTCTATCTACAACAGTTACGCCACTATAAATACCTATTTTATTAAACACCTTTTCAATACCTTTAAAAAACTTCTTAAGTTATTAAAATCGGATATTCCATTCAAAAGATATAACGAATCTAAAAAATTAAGTCCAAAGATTCGAATTCCAGAACAAAACAAAACTACGTAAAATGTCGTGTATAGGGAAGTTCTGAGACAATAAGTAAGTAGCAGCCCTTTAACGTCCCACTGCTGGGCACAGGCGTCCTCACTTATATGAGAGAGGATTTGTAGAGCATAGACCCAACAATCCGATGTGACGGAAATCCGACACGACCGGAGAGAGATCGGGCGCAGGACCGACGGCTTAACGTGCTCTCCGAGGCACTGGGGTGGAACACACTGCCAACTTCCCGACTTCGGGCAAATATTGAGAAAATCTTAAGAGAAAACTCAATATCCATTTTTGTCATTGTCAATGACAATATCTGGCCCTCATGTCTGTAGTCGAACATGCTAACCACTAGGCCTATGAGGCAGTTCTGAGACAATAAAGTATTGCAAATAATTTGTCTTAGATTATGAATGTAAGTGAGCATCTAATAATCTGAAAGAAGATAATTAAAAACTAAGTGAAATAAAACTTTTTTAACTTTTAACGAAAATAAATCTATAGTATCTACATCGGTGACACTGAGCATTGCTATTCTACACTAATATTATAAAGAGGAAAGATTTGTATTTTCGTATGTAACGAATAAACTCAAAAGATACTGGACCGATTTTAATAGTTCTTTTTTCATTAGAAAGCTACATTATCACTGAGTTACATAGGCTATATTAGGTACTAGATTACTATAGAAATCTTTAGAAATTCCTATTAAATCCAACCGAAGGTGTAAAAAAATTACCCATGAAATGTCTTTCATCGCATACGCTGTGAAGAGTATTAATGATAGGACAAAAATTGTTCGATTATATTATAAAATATATCAATATCTACAATAAAATTTACGAGACCATATGNGTTAAAAATAAATAAAGGAGAATCATTTGTGTTTTGTATGTTTGTAACGTTTTCACACAAAAACTACTGGACCGATTTCAAAAATTGTTTCACCATTAGAAAGCTGCATTTTTATCGAGTAACATAGGCTATATTACTTTCTAAAAAAAAATAGGAATCGGTAATAAAAATGCATTAATGTAACCCAAGGTATGTAAATATTAGTCTCAAAAAATCTGTTATCGCGTGCGCTGCGCAACCTATTGATGAAAGAACAAATAAATATTCTACAGTTTTATAGAACATATTAATATCTACAAAAAAGTCTGTAATACCATATTTCTAACTACAACAGTTACGCCACTATAAATAGTTTTTATATTTCCAAAGTTAAAAAAGTGCTGATAATAATCAAACCATATTATTCATGCCTCTGTATTTCTTCTTACCTATTTTATTAAACAGCTTTTCAATACCTTTAAAAAGCTTCTTAAGTTATTAAAATCGGATATTCCATTCAAAAGATATAACGTATTGAAAAATTTAAGTCCAAAGATTCGAACTCCAGAACAAAACAAAACTACGTAAAATGTCGTGTATAGGGAAGTTCTGAGACAATAACTAAGTAGCAGCCCATTAACGTCCCACTGCTGGGCACAGGCCTCCTCACTTATATGAGAGAGGATTTGTAGAGCATAGACCCACCACGCTGTTCCACTGCGGATTGGCAGGCATTAGTACACAAGTGCTCTCTCTATTCCTTCACTCTCATAATCCAACACGACCGGAGAGAGATCGGGCGCAGGACCGACGGCTTAACGTGCTCTCCGAGGCACTGGGTTGGAACACACTGCCAACTTCCCAACTTCGGGGAAATATTGAGAAAATCTTAATAGAAAACTCAATATCCATTTTTGTCAATGTCAATGACAATCTTTGGACCTCATGTCTGTAGTCCAACATGCTAACCATTAGACTAATGAGGCAGTTCTGAGAAAATAAAGCATTGCTATTCTACACTAATATTATAAAGAGGAAAGATTTGTATTTTCGTATGTAACGAATAAATTCAAAAAGTATTGAACCGATTTTAATAATTCTTTTTCCATTAGAAAGCTACATTATTACTAGATTACTATAGAAATCTTTAGAAATTCCTATTAAAACCAACAGAAGGTGTAAAAAAATTACCCATAAAATGTCTTTCATCGCATACGCCGTGAAGAGTATTAATGATAGGACAAAAATTGTTCGACTATATTATAAAATATATCAATATTTACAATAAAATTTACGAAACCATGTGTCTAACTATTGCAGTTCCGTCACTAAAACTACTTTTTTACATTTAACAAATTGATAGAAATGCCGATCAAAATCAGACCGTGTTATCCATACCATTTATAAATTTTTATCCAAGTAAATAATTTAATATTCAAAATTGCCTCAATACCTAATGATTACTTTTTGAATTATTGAAATCGGATATTCCATTCAAAAGATACCATGAAATTAAAATACATATAAAATATATGCCGGCGGCGGCCGCCACGCAGCGCATCGAGTAACTAACTCGCCGAGAGAGGGCCACTCCTTACGCAGTGGACGCAAGGCACATTGAATATTTCGAGTTTTTTTAACACATTTTTATGCTTCACTTAAAAAGTTCTTTTCAGAGCTACTTAGTTTTAGTATTAGTTATCACACTTTTTCATAATATTTGTCAATTCATGGTCGTTTTAATTATCATGCTTATAACTTAAATATCTGTACCTATTTATGTCTAACCGTGCGAAGCCGGGACGGGCCCCTAGTATGTTATAAAGAAGAAAGTATAAAGAATTAGAAAGGTTTCCAACGACGAAACATTTTACTTATGGTAATTTTTCGCTCACATGAGCCCTGTTTGTTTTGCTAACGCCCCAAATTTAATCTCCACCAATCAAATTATTATCCCCAACGCCCGGGGATAAGGCGCAAATGCCCCAATATTTTATGTTTTCGACAAATTTACCACCAAAGGAATACTGAATGTTTGTGTTTTCTTTGCAAATAGCGTGAATTTTTCTCCAGGGATAATGTGTTTACTAAAATTTGTTAAGAAATTCGTAAATCTTGTGACCTATCTAGCGATATTCAGATCACATTAATTACCTTCTCAAGTTCTAAACAAAAACTGAAGTTGAAAAATGTATATGATGGCGGCAACGTTTTTTAATGTTGGTAACAAGGTGTGCAGCGAACTAGCAACAAACGTCTACCAACATTCGAATTACCCCCACTCGCAGAAACTAGTATAAAAGGGCTTGCATTAGACTGGCATAGGAAGAGGCGGCCCAAACACGTCCTTGACGACCCAGACGACCAGATTACTATTGACAATGCCCCGTACATAAACACACACACACAGCGTCTTCGCCGGTGAAGACGAGGTCCCCGCTATCTGACGCACCCCGGCCGCGGCTACCAATTGCGGACCCATGGGCGTCAAGATTAAGCACCTGTCCGATTGTCTATTTCAGCAGCAGCAAACGTTGCTCTAAGCCTAGGTCCGAGCCTCGCAGGAGGCGCCCTTAGAGCAACGTTTTCCCCCGACGCAGCAGGGCCCTTCTACGGGCCCACCCCTCGGCAGAGCTTCTGCGCTCGCCATCCCTCTCGGTTACGCTGTAAAAGCCAGTAGGGCTAACAGCAACTACACACATAAAACTGGCGGGCATTCTTACTCGAAGTTGAGTCCGGTGCACACCTTGCACCCATAAATTATTGGTTATTGTCATTTAATTAAAAAAATAATTAATAATTTAATTTAAAGCAATAAATAATCTCTGTGAAAATTGACTGTTGTTGTCTTTATGTAAACGATGGAAGACCAGAACGCGATATATATATGTATCATTTAAGACGAATAAAATTGCAGTATTGTAATTAAATGTTCTCGATTCTTGCCAAATAGGACTTTTGTTTAAGAGTTTTGTATAGTATTAGTATCATATAATAAAAAATATATAAGAATTGTGATTCATATAAAAATAAAAAGAGCGAATAGTTAGATATATAGAGACAAAATACATTGTAAATATTAATAGCATAACGAGTAACAAAGACATACCCCAAACGCGCTTACTTGATAAAATATTAACGTTTGTCAGCCGCATTTGTTGAATAGGCTATTTTGGCGCCATGTTTCTTGCCAGCATCGTTCTTAGAATATTTCCTCAAAATTGCAAACGGATCGCACTATAATGCATTGTAAAGAACAATTAAGCATGTAAGTTTCATTTTATAAAGAGAAACTTGCCCAAGATTTGAATCACCATTCCTCTAAACCGAGAACTCTCACTGCTAGGCTACCATGGTTTTCCCAATTCCAGGACATCATGGCTATACTCGCCACTAATAACTCATGGATATCCTTACCAGTAATAAATCATAGTCTTACTTACAACTAGTTAATTATGAGTTTCCTCACCACTAGGCCACAATGGTTTTCGTCGCCACTAGGCCATTATGGTTTTCGTCACCATTAGGCCATAATGGCTTTCCTCGCTATTATACAATCATGGCTTTCCTCACCACTAGTAACTCATGAATATCCTCTACACTAGTAAATCATGGCCTTTCTTACAACTAGTTCATCATGGCTTTCCTCACCACTAATCCATCATGGTTTTCTTCACCACTAGTTAACCATGGCTTTCGCACCACTAATCCATCATGGTTTTCCTCACTACTAGTTAATTATGGTTTTACTCACCACTAAGCCATAATGACTTTCTTCGCCATTAGGCGATCATGACTTGTCTCACCGCGAAACCATCATGATTTTCCTCACCTAATGGTGACTTTCCTAGTGACATGGCTTTCCTAACCACTAGTAACTCATGGATATCTTTATCTATAGTTAATCATAACTTTCCTCACTCTTAGCCAATTATGGCTTTCCTCACCACTAGGTCATAATGGCTTTTCTAGCCATTAGGCCATCATGGCTTTCCTCACCACTATTTAAATAGGACTTTTTTCACCACTGGGCCGTAATGGCATTTTTCACTATCTTTTAGGGACTATCTTGGATTCATATGATAAATCGCCAGAAAAATCGTTTTCTGCAGCACAAACCGAATTTTATCCGTATTTCGATGGACAACTGCCTGTTTATCTATACAAAATCTTCGCTACAATTTATAAATAGCGCACAATTTTATTTCGCACTTTACCTTGAACGTAAGCATCGGGTTAGACAGGCTCAAGCCGGATATCTGCAGCAAAGGAAAAAGTGGCCGGATATACGTGAGTGGAAAGATAAAAACACGGGTAAAAGATCCGTAAATCATATTTATAATGTGGATGTTTTAGCCCTTTATCCGGGTTAAGTATACTCGGATGAGGCACCGTTTTTTATGAATAAAATAGGAATATTTAACTTTTTTACCAGTATTACTTTTACGAGTATTCAATCGAATTATATTAAAATAGTTTATGGAAAGGATTACACTAAAAAATTTCCTAGAATTCACAAATTGGAAGCAAATTTGTATTAGGGAAAATATAAAGAAGTGTTAACCCTCTGCATGTACACTATGTTTCCTAGTGCTCGGTATACTGGGTATTTTAGGGTACAGTCGAGTTTACAAAGTTTATAGGCATAAAAATCTGAAAAAAAAAATCTGGGTTAGTTATTGGAGTGTCTTCTATTTGGCCTACCTATCAAACTCAAAAATTAAAAGCCATTTTTAATAAAAACTCAATAAACATGTAAAAAAAAAACAGCATTTTGTTACCGAACACGTAACCCTCGAATAAACAATTATTAGGTTTTGGGCTTTTATCGCTTAGAGCTTTGGGTTATAAGAAGTTAAAACACCTGAAAGTGGGTTTAACGGTATCTTATGAGCTAAGGTAAGCAGCAGTCCATTAACGTCCCGCTGCCAGGCACAGGCTTCCTAACTCACAGTAGAGAGGGTTTTTAAAGAATAGACCCACAGCGCTGCTCCATTGCGGATTGGGAGGCATAGTACACAAGTGCACCTTTCCTTCACTCTCATAGTCCTATATGATGGTAATCCGATACGACCGGAGAGAAATCACGCCCAGGACCGACGAATTAACATCTTCTCCGAGGTACAGGTTGAAGCACACCGCCAACTACACAACACCAGGGAAATATTGTCAAAATCTTAATAGAAAACTCTGCAAACTGTAGCCGCACTAGACCAATGAAGTAGGATCAAGACCAATGGAACAATATATACATTTATTTTAGTATAAAAAACTGACAATTACCTTCGAAAATACTGATGCGATGTGTATTGACCCTTTAGGGACTGGAAGCCATTTGCAAAGGAAGCCACACTGGCTTTTGTTTGTAAACAGTGACACCTGGCAGTTCTTCGGATGTTTGGTTCCCCAGGCTACCTAAATTTTTAGACGTATTAACTGAAACTTTGCCTTTATACAAGAGAAAGTATTCCGAGTTTCAAATATTCATTGTTCCTTAAAAGACCCTGTATGCAAACAACGGGTTACTAACATCTGATATCTGTCAACAAAAGTCAACTGAGGTTAGGGAGTACGACTTTATTGATATCATGTATATTTTTGAGTAAAATGACCTGAGTTACTCACTGGAAAAGGCAATTGTAAAAGGAAATCAATACCAGTTCAGTACGTCTGTCGATACGGTGGTCCACATTGTGGCATATATCCACCTTGGGGACCATAGCGATATACACCGGGATCTCCAACTGCCAAGTATAGTTTTTTTTCGCTGGGAAATGCTTTATTCACGCCAGATGAAGTGTAAACTCATTCAGGGACAGGGACTCGCTGGTTGTACCAGGATACCGACTAAAACCCAGCGGAACCCGCTTCATCTAGGTGTTGGTGTCCAGATGTCCGCTGACGCTTTCAGCTCTGACGCCCCGAATGAATCCGACTTAAGGGTTTAGTTTAATTGAGGGAGAGCAGGCGACCAAAATTGCGCCTTCTGCCCCCCCCCCCCCCCCCCCCCCCCCCCCCCCCCCCNCCCCCCCCCCCCCCCTTATCCGGCGAGAGGGAGTAGCGTCTGCCAAAACCTCCCTTTGCCTGTTTAGTGCCTCCTTCTGCAAGATGACAGTCTCGCAGAAGGACGTCACTGCTCTCCAACCTGACTCATCGCCAATCATATCGCCCACAATGCTGAGGAGTGAGAGGTCACTTCCAATCAGCGATGTCAACATGTGACGCTGGGGCCCCCAAGCCTGACAATATGCTACTGTGTGGTGCGCAGTGTCGACCACCGCCCCACAGATACTGCAAGCATGCGTGTCTTCACAGCCTACAATCTGGTGCAGATACTTGCCGCTGCAACACCTGCACCAACCTATAGGTTAGCGTACCGTGCCCCATGCTAAGGTTAATTGTAATAAATACTAGAACTCAAATTCGAACTCGGCACACACAACGTCGATAGCAAGTCTCTTCAAGCGCAGATTACGCTACACAGTTTAACTGCCAAGTATAGTAGGCGAAGCAGAAGCAGAGCAGGCAACTGCCTCATTGGTCTAGTGCTTAGCATGTTCTACTACAGACCTGAGGTCCTGGGTTCGAGTCCCCGGTCGGGCCAATTCAAAAATCAATATTGAGTTTCTCAATATTTGCTCGAAGTTGGGAAGTTGGCGGTGTGATCCACCCCCGTGCCTCGGAGAGCACGTTAAGCCGTCGGTCCTGCGCCTGATCTCGCTCCGGTCGTTGTCGGATTCCCGTCACATCGGACTATGAGAGTGAAGGAATAGTGTCCACTTGTGTACTATGCCTGCCAATCCGCAGTGGAGCAGCGTGGTGGATCTATGTCCTAAAACCCTCGCTCCTCGGAGTGAGGAGGCCTGTGCCCAGCAGTGGGACGTTAAAGGGCTGCTACTTACTTACTTTATAGTGTGGGCCATGCTTGACAATGAGAATACAATGGTATGCAGTTCCCTCTTTCTGCGAGGCCGTCGTCGTTGAAGGAGTCAATAGAGCGAGAACAGGAAGCTGCAGCAGATGCTTCTTCCCTTCGGAGGAGCAGACTTGGCGGGAAGTGGCGTATTTTCAAACGCCTCTTGCCTCCTATTTGAATATCCTTAGTCGATTTCATCTAAGAGTGTCAAGGCGAATGCGCAAGGGAACCTCTGACACACCCAATTCAAGGATTAGGAAGGTGTCGCTGAGTTTTAGAAGGTATTCTGACCTTGCCGGTGGTAGGGGGCATAAAAGCATTTCACAGCGGAAAAAAATGCGTTATAATATCTCCCAAATAGATTCTGTCTGACATTAAACGTTGAGGTAAAAGTTCTGTGGGCAGGACATTGTTTTTCATTGCAATTTAATAAAAGGCCGCATAAATCTTATTTCGGCGGTAGATATAAATAAATGTATAAGGTGCGTAAATCATATTTATAAGATTTTTATCCCTCCTAGCCGGATTTAGTAAAGCCTGGTGGGATTTTGTTTCTTCATAAATTTAATAAGAAAACTTGAGTAACATCTGTATATTGAACTAGCTGACCTCGTCTGCGTACACTTAAATGTTAGCTCTGATATCTTCTAAGATATCCAATTTAATGAAACACTATTATGAGCAGTTTTCTTCTCCATGAAATACACAACGTATGTTATATATTTAAATGAATAAAAAATAATACTGTATTATAACAAAAGCTTGGTAAATAACACATTTATTTGTGTATTAAGTAAAATGGTTACTGTGCTTTATCCTTTCGAGTTAAATATATACTGTATTTGTTTTTTATCGATCTTTTATTTATAAATTTGAATCTTAGATATTTTATAAGATAATGGCAGCTATAAATAGTCTACTAATTCGGACTATTGACTTGTTTTTGTAAACATAAAAGTTTTATTTCACTTAGTTTTTAATCATTCTGGAATACATAGTGTTTTCTGTTTTTATGTGACATCTTTTAATTGCGTTATATCTTTTGAATGGAATGTCCGATTTTAATAGTTTAAAAAGTATTTTACAGATATTGAAACGGTCTTTAATAAAATATTAAATAGGATAAGTATTAATACAGAAATATGAATAAAATGGTATAATTACTGTCAGCACTTTTATTAACTTTTAAAATGTAAAAAAGTAGTTACAGTGACATAACTACAGTAGTTGGACGTATGGTATTACAAACTTTTTTGTAGATATTAATACGTTCTATAATATTGTAGAACATTTTTTTGTTATATCATCAATAGTTTCCGCAGCAAACGCTATAACAGATTTTTTGTGACAAATTTTTACGCACCATGGGTTACATTAATGCATTTTTCTTAGGGATCCCTATTTAAAAAAAAAGTTATAAAGCCTATGTTACTCAGTATAAAAGCTGCTTTCTAATGGTGAAGCAATATTTGAAATCGGTCCAGTAGTTTTTATGTGAAAACATTACAAACATACAAAACACAAATGTTTCCCCTTTATAATATTACTTGACTCTTTATACGTAGGGGTCCTTGATATATATATAACTGTACGTATTTTAATAAGCACCTTATATAAACACTGTTCACAGGCTTTGTTTTATTTCCTCCAGGTGAGGCTCTCGAGGCTTGTAAGCTCAAGATCTCCTCACGTCGAGTGCCTCTCGTAAGTTGGTTAACATTTCATTACTACTGTTTTTTTAAAGGAATAACACTTTTTTTTATTTCTTCCCTTAAAAAAAAAATGAATGCCCCTTAAACTAAAGGGGAAAATTTATAACACGATCGTAAGACCTGTCATCCTGTATGGATCAGAGTGCTGGGCCACCAAAGGGGAGAATGAAAGGAAATTGCATGCAGCGGAGATGCGAATGTTGAGATGGATGTGTGGAGTGACAAAATTGGATAAGATTAAGAATGAGTATATTAGAGGAAGTGTGAAAGTAGCACCAGTGACCGAGAAGTTAAGGAGTGGAAGGTTAGCCTGGTATGGACATGTAATGAGAAGGGAGGATAGCCATGTATGCAAGAGGATTCTAAATATGATGGTAAGCGGCAGGGCCGGGAGAGGGCGACCAAAAAAGTGTGGATGAATTGTGTGAAAGAGGATATGTGTATAAAGGGTGTGAATGTAGAAATGACAGCGGATAGAGTGAAGTGGCGAAAGGAAACATGCTGTGCCGACCCCACCTAGTGGGATAAGGGCAAGAAAATCAACAACAACACTTATATATTTAATTACTAAGTAGGCTCATAAAGAACTCTTGAATCGTCAGTAGTCTGTCCGTTGGTAACAAATCTACCACTGATTCGGAAAGTTGATTCCGCTGAGAAGAAACCGACTTCGAAAAAAGGAGGTCAACAGTTCTTTTGTATGTTACCTCATAACTTCCGACTGTATCAGTCGATCTTGATGATCCTTTTATTATATGAAAGTTGGTGCTTGTGGAAAGATTCCATTTTATTAAAATCCAGTTTCTGATGATGGCATCCATGAGGAAACCGTATAAGTCTTAAAGTTGCATTAAGCATACGACATGTGTACGAAGTTGACGGCCTCGCTGGCTCAGTGGTGCGAGTATTCGCTTTGCTAGCGGAGGTCCCGGGTTCGATCCCCGGTAGGACGAATTTAGGAAATTGTATTTTCTAATTTGTCTGAGTCTGGACTGGTGGGAGGCTTCGGCCGTGGCTAGTTACCACCCTACCAGCAAAAACGTACCGCCAAACAAAGAGATTTGTGTTCCGGTACGATGCTGTGTAGAAACCGTAAGGGGTATATCGCCTCTTAACAGATTAGCGCGCTGCCATCTTAGACTGTATCATCACTTACCATCAGGTGAGATCACAGTCAATCGCTGTGCAATAAATAAAAAAAAAGAATATCTCGAGATCACGCCAAACGATTTAAATGATTCATATATTATTAGAAAGGATATACTACAAGAGTTATTTAATGATAGTTTGGTTAGGTTTTGATCATGGAATCCATGATAAAGTAACAGAACTCTTCAATTTTTAGGAGCAAATTAACGATATTCGGTGGAATCTTTTATAGGCTATGCGGATATTTGAGTCACCTTATGGTAGGCATGGTCAAGTGATTATCGTAGTCATCTATGATGACCAACGGAACTCCTCAATTTTTAGGAGCTAATTAACGGTATTCGGTGGAATCTTTTATAGGCTATCCGGATATTTGAGTTACTTACCGTAACGTCGGTATGGTCAAGCGATTGTCGTAGTTAAATATGATGATCAACGGAACTCCTCAACGGCTTCCAGTAAGGGTGTGGTTTGTGGCAGAATATGTAACTGTCTGTAATCAAATGGCAATGACCTAACGTTTGTTGCTGCATTGCAATATTTATAATGTATTATGTTTGAAGCGGTAGTAACTAAGTTGACTTTCCACCGACTCCGAATATAAGATTACGAATAACTCTAAAAAAAGAATATGCAATTATTTTTTGTTTATCACTTGAACAATTTAGTCGGTAAAATGGTGATAGTATTTTTATTTTTCGCTGGGAAATACATTTACGTACGGAGTGTGGGACTCGCTGTTTCCAGAATACCCACTAAAACCCAGCGGAGCCCTCTGCATCTGAAATAGGGGGCCAGAAGATAGCAAAAGCATTCGACTCCGATGGCACCCGGATGCTGTCTACAAAAGGCTCATTCATGTAAGGGATAGCAGGCGGGCAAACGCATACCTTCTACTCCCTACCCTCCTATGATTAGGACAATGGGAATTACGCGCGGTGTCACGATCTCTCCCCATCGCCTCTTTCTGCAAGATGACAGTCTCACAGAAAGAAGCAGTGGCCCTCCATCCCGCTTCGCTGCTGATCATTATGCTAATTATTATCGACATTGAAAGGTCACTTCTAGTTGTGGACATCAAAAGATGCCGTTGTGGCCCCCAAGCTGGACACTCCGCCACCGTGATAGTGAGTTATCCTTAAGAGATAGATATATGCCATCACAGACTTTTTTGTAGATCAATAAGGGAGGAATTATCCCACCATACATTGTTTTTTTATATCTCTAAAGCATTAGGCAGTTTTTACAACGAAAACTGATTGATTTCTTTCAGCCACTTACAACAATTATAGTTATATTTCAGACAAACTCTACACTTATCTTTTATATTACAGAAATTGGTGACCTTGGATTATTAATAATAGGTGTGTTGAGATTATAATCTCAAACCGTTTTTGATAATCATTTCTTTACTAGTAATTTTATCAGACTTAATATCAATTCTTAATGGTCTGTGAATCATTCATTTATCAGTTAATTCTTTAAACAATATTCATCATGTTAAAACCTTTAAGGTTATTAAGAAAACACAAAAAGCTATAAATAATGTGTCCCTGCAGGACTTCCTCGAGGAGATATTTGAATTTCTCGGCTGGAATATTTTCCATTTATACCTAATGGTTGGAAAATGCCTTTTTGCCGCGCTCGTAAATTTTTCTCGGCATAAAATTGTAATATTTCACCTTGTGTTTGTAATTTGCTGGAACTATTGCTTTTTTTTGGGGTAATTCATTGCAGGGATTAGTATTTTATTGCTGACAGGTAAGCATTTGACTGTAATCTCACCTGATGGCAAGTGATAATACAGTCAGTGTAAATATTACAAAGCTGAAGAGTTTGTTTGCTTGAAGGCGTTTATCTCCGGAACTACTGGATCGTTTTCAAAAATTCGTCTACTATTAGATAGTCCATTTATCGGGGAAAACTATAGACTATATATCATAACGCAAAACCTAATAAAAGTGGTTCACCAATAAATAATGCACCAAGGTTAGATGGTTTTCATTTCGAGACCTTCTGTTGCGTGTGCTACGTAAACGGTTAAAGTTTCGCAAAAGTCATGTATGATAGTATTATTCCCCATTAGAAGTTCTATAAAAAAGTCTATTACAGTGTGTATCTATCTTTAAAAGTTGACTCACTATAACTTATTTTATGCTGACCAAATTTGTTTCTCATATGGTAGGTTTTAATCTTTAGATTTGAATCAAATTCTATATCCAAATTAAATGAATTTGTATGTAGAATATTAGTAAACTAATAAACAATCAAATTTCTATTCTAATACGAGACTTTTCTGTGAAAAAAAAAGAAATGGGTCCAGTTAATTAACGCTAATTTAAAAAGGGTCTTTAAACGTTGTAAGCAATTAGGAAGGGCAAACTTATATAAAGTTGGTAAAGAGGATGAAATCCCCCAAAGAGTTAAGTAGGTTGAAATAATAAAAATAAACTGATCCCCAATTCCATTTGAATATTAATTTAAATATAAACTTTTTAATTCGTACCCAAAAGTTTAGGGTCCGGTCGTTTATTTCCAATTAAATGGTACGGCAAACTAAATTATGCAAGTAGATAACTTAAGGTTAATTGAATTTTATGGAAAAAATCTATTTCTAAATAAAAATCAAAATATTCTCGATAAACTCCTCTAAATTGTCTTGAGTTTATCAGTTAGTAACTAATCTACTCGAGAGTTAAAAAGTTGATTCAACCGAAAAGAAACCAGCAAGAACTTTAGTTGTTATAGTTTCAACAAAATTTGATGATGGAATCTATATTCATTATCAAGAAAAATGGCATGACACTACAAAACACTACAAGATATTTGATGAAGAAATAACAAATGTGCAAACAAGGAAACATAACAAACTTAATCTTATTTAAAAATAAAAAAGGGCAGCTGATACTGCCTTTCTAAATTGGGCTGCATTTTAATGAAAAAGTAAAGTTAAATTGTAATTTACATGTGGATAAGATACAATTAAATGTGGTACTTAAAGCATGACACAATCTGTAATATTTGATGTTTCAGTAATTTAATTGACAACAGAAATTACATCAAAAAACCTGGTTTGAAAATTAAAAGAAAAACTTATCCAAAATGAAAACAAATGCAGAAAAATCATCAAAATTGGTTCATCATCATCAGATAAATAGGAAACACCGCCAGCACCTCATAATTGGGACAAAGAAAGAACGAATTTGATTAGCATAAAAGAGCTTATAATAAGTCAACTTTAAAGGGGAACGATTCTGTCATTTGTAAGCTTAGCTCAGTGAAAGATTTATCCCCTGTCAACTACTGGTTGACAGATTTTTTTTGCCGTAGATTGCCACCATTAGTCACATCTCTTTCTTGTTAAGTCATAATGTGTTTAACCTATTTCGCTTCTCGATAGCTGTCGTAACAAAATATTCGTAGATATAACACCAGACAATAGAAAAAACAAAAGATAAATGAGTTACAAAGTGACCTTTACTAACGATGCATAACATAACGATTTTTTTGAGGTATTTTATAAACTGTGAGTGTTTATTAGTGATTATTAGTGTTTTTTATTGTATAAGTGATGCGAATAACAAGGAAAACCCTTGAGTTTTAATTTTTGAGATATGAGTTTAACAGTAGATGATGGACTTTTTTACTATCTCAAAGTTTAGCGCAACATGACGCTACACCAGAGTCTTAATTTAATGAACAATAGACAACATTGTATAGTTTAACTATTAGTAAACATAAAAATCATAACATTTGGTAGTATTTCATGAACATTTAAGTCCCAAGAGCCACTTTAGAGTCAATCAACCCGCGGGGCAATCAACGCAAATAAAGCGCGGCCGGTATCACCAAGTTATCCTTACTTTTACTACATTACACATAATATCTTTCAAAAAGACTGACTTTCATTACCCGTAGTTTTTTTAATTTTGTGACATACAATCAGATGTTACTTTTTAAGTATATTTAATATTTTGTCCCCAAATAAGTTCCTAATCCATAAATTTCGTTTTTCACTCTCGCCAATATTGATTTTATAACAAATGGCTCAAGCCTACCGGGGGACGTCCATTGTTAAGCCGAAAATCCATTATAAAGCATTTTACACCGGGACAACAATACGTAAGCCAAAATAATCAGCAGAACAAATGATACAATACAAAGACTAGGGTGTTGTGTTTCTCAAATAGTCAAAGCCCGTTCATATTTTGCGAGCAAACACGGAAGGGATTGAATGTTTGATTGAAGTGTGTAAAGACAATACAACGGGCAATTTATGATCAGACGTTGTTGGGGATTCGGATTAAATTTAGATGTCAAAAGCGGTTATGAATCCCAATAAAATCCTTGAATATGAACCCAATCTACTATTATTATACACTTTAAGAGATTGTAAGTTCTAATCCCAGGAAAACTGAAAAATCTTAAATGGTTAGAGTTTCACAAAAATCTTGTATTTTTCATACATATATACATAGCATCACGCTTCATTCCCATAGGAGTAGGCAGAGACAATATCCTTCCACTTGCCGCGATCCTGGCATATCTCCCTCGATTCTTTCGTTCTCATTAAACCTTTCACACAAGTTCGTCGGTTTAGAGTATTCTTGACCTGGCCGTTATTTAAAATGTCCTGGATTTTATTCAGGAACGTTCGCCTTGGTCTTCCTCTTCCAACTTTCGCATTCACTCTTGACTCATGAATCCTTTTTGTCAGTCTCCTGTCATTCGTTCTCTCTACATGCCCATACCATCTAAGCATACCTTTCTCAATTTTAGTGACTACGTCTTCTTTTATACCACAACGTTCTCTTATCATACTATTTCTTACTCTGTCACTCTTTAACCCACTCATGCTTCTCAACGCTCTCATCTCTATCGCATTTATTTTACTTTTGTGATTCTTCTGCCATACCCAACTTTCACTACCATAGATAAGTGTTGGCACCAGCACTCCAGCATGCACAGGTTTTCTGGCCCTTTGAGACACCATCTGGCTATTCATAAAGGCGTGCAGAGCACCATTTACCATATTCCCTGCATTTACTCTCCTTTCATTTACACTTTCACATGTTCCACATTCGCCTTTAAAAAATCTGAAAAAATAAATATGACATCATATATGTATCCCTTAAAGTCCGCACATTAATGCCTCTTTTATGTTAATCAAATTTGTTCCTTCTGTCTTTTTTATGAGGCGTTGACGGCGTTCTCTGTCACAGTGTTTGATCGCGACTAAGTACTGTAACTGAGAGTATTGATGTTGAAGATCTTTCTTCATTTGTTTTCATTTAAGCAATGCTTTTCGTAAAATACTTTAAGTATGATTTCTGTTGTCAAAGAAGTTACATACTCGTACGTATCAAATATTGTTGACGACGCCTTACTTTAATTCTTTCATTTAGGTATATTCATTAGGATCAAGTATAAAACTTTACTTTTATAACACAGTGTTCAAAGTTGAATTATTTATGTCTGAATTACTTTTTGTACTAATAATATGTTATTTTTAAGCATCAAACCGTTGTACATCTTTATTGAGAGAATTTTTTTCGTTGTCATAATTTGTTACTCGTCGATTAACCTTAAATTAAATTATCATCGGCAAACAAAACAGTCTCGCGATCGCCCGTTACAAAGAAAGGTCATTAATGTAAATGAGGAACAGAAAAGGTCCTAAAGTAGAACCCTGAGGGACTCCAAGTTTCATTATAGACCAGCAGAAAGTTTTCTTTTATATAGTAGCTTATTTATATTTAATCTTCTTAGAAATATCATTTTTAATTTGATTTTTGCAGCGTCTCGTTAACCCCAATTAGCATTCTAAAAAAACAATCAATAATAATCAGAGTTAATCATATGCATAACTAACAAACAAAATTAAATTTCAAATTCCCTCCAAACATTCAAATAGTGTTAGTGTGAAAACCGTGGAATAATTTATAGTGTTTAATTTTGTAGAAGCAATTTGGTCGATATCAGTCTATCACGTGGATGTATAAAGTATAATAGATATGAATTGATATTTTCGGAAACAATAAGTATTTGCCGGTGACTACAAAAAGACTTAGAAAAAGAACTTAACTACTGCAAAATTATTGTAAATTCTACAACTTAACGTTCTGGGTGTTGCTGCAAAACTAATTTCAAAACGCGACTTTTTCCACTTGTTTTTTATAGTATTTATGATTTCGATGCTCATAATGGCGTTTGTCAAATCAGTTTATGATTAACGTAAGATGGAAGAATCCATGGTAATAATTTAATGCCGTGTAAATTAATATTATCCTGGCAAATAAATCTTTCACTAATAGGTTTCAGTACGGTACGAGTTCCTCTACATCGTTTCCCTTTAAAAAGTAATTGACCTATTACAAGTGTGTTACTATTTTAGATTGAATAATGCCATTAAAATAATAAATAGTTTATTTCGTTAACTTCAGCGCTTTAACATAAAAAAGGTTGGAGCCTTCTTTTAAGGATGGAAGTTACCCCTATGGCATTAGACTCCGCTCTTCCTTGACAATAACAAAAACAATTTAAGAAATAAACAAAGACAATAAATATAATAACAAGGCAATGAAAATAAGATAATGAAGAACTTATTTATTTCATTTCATTTCATTTCATTTCATTTCATTAAAAAACTTAACACAAATTCTTTTACAGTTTATAATAAATTAAACAGGTGACTTAAATGCTGAATATAAGCTGTAGCGTATGTGAATAAAAAATAAAGTGCCAATAGATAATCGACGGTGGAAAGCTAAAAAGTAGTAATCCGTACATCCAAAATAGTTTAATGGGACACAATACTTGTCATATTAACAAAAACAATTGTGACTTCCGTATTTATGGTTCACGCCGGCCGTGACCCTTTCATGGCCGCGACCCTGGACTCCGGCCCATAAGGAGTTTAGGTCGAATCGGTCCATGAGACGGCGGGAGGAGAGATATAGGGGAGGGATTCCATCTAGGGATCGATCAGATGTCAATTGGCACCTACCTGGAGTCCGCCGCCGATCTCCTCGGGCGTGGCAGGTGACTGTTCACGGAGGGGTGGGTTTATGAATGTGTGTGGTGCGTGAAATATATGTCTGAACGAGCAGGAGGGCCTTCATCAGAACTCATCTTGTGTGGGTTGGAAAGCAGGTGGGCGTGAGCGGAACAAATCACAAGTCCTTGTTACAATTACAGTTATTTAATCAGCACAGGGTTTAATAATCAAAATACACAGTCCAATGAATAATCCACCGTCTAATTTAACACGATACCAACTTAATTAACCGCTAGATTTAACTATCATTCAGATACAGATCGATTCGTCACAAACGTGGTGCACGGGCGCCGTCTCGAATAAAACCGTTAAGGTGGCGGCCCTCACAACCATCGACAATGACGCTTCGCTAGGCCGACTTTTGACGAGCTAAAATTCAACCTGACGACTGACTTTGACGGATGCGCCGTCATGTCTTATGCGACCTGCTAAGGCGTCGCGGAGAGCTGCTGTTGGCGACGCCGGTCGCGAGTATCCACTCCAAGGCGGTCCTATGCACCACCAGGCACAGAAATGTTCAAAACTAAGGCACACCGTGGGCCTGCACGAACTGTGAACGCGTGAACCTGCCGCGCCACGTCTGATTGAGGAAGGGGAGCAAACTATTCGGTCCGCCATCACAACACCAAAACCGCGTGGAAAAACTAGACCTTGCTCATGCTCAGTATTAGATGGCACGAACAGTTATCATTTTTAGACACTGCTTATTTTTGTTGTCAAATACATAAAAAAAATTTCCAGCTTTAACATTAAATTTTGGTTATAATAATAGTAGATCCGTTTTTTAGTAATCTCTGTCCACTAAAATAGTAACCGATATTTTATGGGTAACCAAATACTGTTATACGAAACCCGATTAAATCAAAAACGACCTTCAGTCCTGCAACAGTAAGTGTATAGTTGCCAGAATATACTTTTTCAATCACGTAACTGATAAATCACTTTGATCTTCATAAATATTAACTAGATCGTAACGTCAATTCTATGGCTTAGTAGATCTTAAGGGGTAAATGGTTTTTTTTATTACTGACAAGTTAGCTTTTGGCTGAGATGACATCCGGTGGTTTGTCAGTTAGATGATACAGCCTAAGATGGAAGCACGCTAATCTGGTTAGAAGCAATTTACCTCTTACAAGTCTTTTTGCTTGGCCGAAGCCTGCCATCACTCCAGACTCACTGTAATTGCAGGAAGTAGATCCAGAACCTCCGCTAGCGAAGCTAGTACTCACACCATGTGTGCCGTGAAACCTGGGTATTGAACATAAACGAACTTGTAGACCACTACCATTCCCCCACGGTAGAGCGAATTTAGGCAATTGCATATTCTAATTTGACTGTGTCTTGACGTAGTGGGTGCTCCCTCTCACAGATAAAGGAGGTGGAGGGGCTATCAGGCAACAAATGTTTGCGCACGTCCCGCCTCCTTCGTGAACCCTCAGTCTGATTCATCCAGAGTATCAAAGAGGAATACGCGAGTAATCTCCGGAAGGTCCAATAACGGTTGAAGAGAGCTCTGCTGGAATTAGTGGATATAGCGAGTTGCCCTTCCTCATCAAGTCTTACACATCTGAGCCTATAGAATATAAAAAAAAATCCTATCGTTAGCCTCACCTTGGTGAAGTTTTAACTTCCGTCGCGTAATGGCACTGGATTCGGTAGATAAATGACCCAGAAGATTGATTGGTAACGACTATTTAAGCCGCGCAGTCGCCAGCTTGTCTATCTTTCATAGAATATTCTTCGGGGAATGTTCTCAGGAAGAGCATGAGGCATAATCAGCAGCACTCCTTTACTATCGCACCTCCCGGCGACGTCAAGATTTCCACCGTTGTAGACATCCCACCTATCCGCACAAAACGGTTTGAAACCATTTTCCTGATCCGTACTGCAAAACTGTGGAATACTCAGCCTTGTTCTGTGTTTCCCCAATCCTACTGCCCTAATTATTTTAAAGGCAAAGATGAATAGGTACCTTTTAGGCGAGCGCGTACCATCTTTGACATTATCATAGCTTTCCATCAAGCGTTATTCAGGTCAAATGCAGACCAATTAAAAAAAAGCCTAATTGTAAATGATTACAGAGTTTGAGATAAGAGCATGGTAATCTGGTAAGAAGTAATTTACCTATTATGGTTTCTACAAATCATGGTAGCGGAAGGATGGAAACCTCCCACAAATCCACACTTAGATAAAAAAAGCAGTTTTATAAATTTGCTTTGCCGGTAATTGAGACCAGAACCACTTATAGAGAAGCCAGTACCCTGTAGTTAAAGTCTTAAGCACCCACCAAGTTTTTTTTTAAATAAGCAGTGGATTTTGAACAATATTTGCCCAAATCTCAGTGCGTGTATTAACTTAAACCCCTGAGATTTACTTTAATACCAATTCGAGGGTCTAACGCCAGTACATTTGAAGATATTCCAAGCTATCATTTTAACTATGACTCGTCAAGTTTATTATCTAAGAGTATTATGGCCCAGAGCATTTTCATCATCCCAGCGAGAGACATTTTCGTTATTACTTTATGGCTCTTGATTATATACACTTAAATCTAAGTTGCTTTTGAGAATTTCAAGTGTAATTTAGTAAATTTGCTAGGCTATTAGTTGATTTGCTAGCTTTTACCTGTCTTCCTTCAATTTCTGGCTGGACAAATTATCTGTCCAAAATCTCGTTACTTAGATTTTATCATTTACTTTGGATTATGTCCAATTACTTTGGTTACTGTTTTCACTTATTTTGATTACTATCAAATTGTTTTGTTAACATCCAATTAATTTGCCTATTATACTATTGTATTCCTTTAGTAGGGAAGGTTAATCCTCAGCAATTTTTAAAAAACATTCACATCATCTGCCGCATCCCAGTTGATGACATTAACATTTGCTTTTTTAAACTATTCTATGAATATGTCTTTGTATGTGTTTTAACTTTGAATATGTATATTGGGAAGGAATTTAGGATCTGCGAAATCCCTCTGGGTTCAGTGGACTGTATGGGGTTCTTAGGGCGTTGATTTTCGTCACTTGCGGGTTCAGGTCTTCGGTCTTCAGTTCGACGTTGCTTTGATTGCTTTGGGGCGAAGTCGCTGTGTATGTGTGATAGTGTAAGGAGCGTTGTCAATAGTCTATCTGGTCGTCTGGGTCGTCAAGGACGTGTTTGGGCCGCCTCTTCCTAGGCGGGATGTTGAGTCTGATCCCATAAGAGGTGGCATTTCTAATGAGAGGTTTGGGGTGCCTGATGGCTCTTTTGAAGTAGTCTACGAAGAGCGTTTTGAATTGACTATACACCGTTGCAAGGTCGAGATCTCTGTCGAGATCGACATGGCGCACGAACCATCGGGCGCCCGTGGATTTGTTCTGCAGCGTCTGGAGTTGAACTAGCTGGTGTGCAGGAACCTTTGCGAGCACTACGCTCGCATAAGAGAATGTGGGGTAGATGAATGTTTTGGAGAGTGTCACCTTGTAGTGCAGTGACAATTTACTCTTCTAGCAGATCAAAGGATAAAGACGACCCAGCACAAATGCTGCCCTGCCACAGACGTTGCGGATGTGTTGGTAGGAGTACATGCACGCATCTAGGGTGACTCCTAGATATTTGGCTTTCAGTCGCCAATGGATCGGAGAACTAAAAATTCTAAATGTTGCCAGATCTCGGCGATCTGACCTCTGAGTACCGGTGAAGAGCATAGCTGTGCTTTTCTCAGCATTAACCTCAATTCTCCATTTCCGGAACCAATCGACTAGGCTATTGACTGCTCTTTGGAGGTGAGAGGAGAAGTGAGTAAGCAAGTATGATGTGGTGTATATTGCGGTGTCGTTCGCTAACTGAGCTAGATGATCGTGAGGCGTTCTGGGCATGCTGCTGGCATACAGCGAGAATTTAAGCAATCTCTCTTATCAATCAAGTTGCTGGGAGAAATCGCTTCATAACAATAATGTTTTATAAAGGTTAATTTTTATATATATTCCAGTTAGATTTGTATTTGATTCAAAGAGATTGCGATAGAAATAACAAATAAAGCGAGACAGCACGATAAGGCGCTTGCTCGTTGACTATCGTACGATTGTCAGCCACGGATGACCTTTAGGCCATTTTGGCGGCAAAATCTTTCCAGATTCCAAAGTATCTACAGTATCTATATTGAATAACATGAGAATAGCAACGATTGAGTCAAGTTAGTAATTATCAGATTGTGAATAAAAACATAGTGTACATTTTTTCACTGACTGTAAACGAATACAGTTTTAGACAGATGCATAAACACAATATACAAAGATGTGGTATAGAATCTGACACATTCATTTTATAATACGTAGGGTTTCCAAAGCTCCTCTGAGAATCCTGATCTTCATACTTATGATTTTCATGCTATTTGTCGCTGTTCACCTAACTACAATGATGTGGTGAAATATAATACACTTTGCACAGTTGGTGACACGCAACAAATTTCATATGTTCGGTTGCACCTACTATTTGTTATATTTTATTTATTAAAAGTGAAAAATGTTAAATATAAAGAAACTCATCTTTGAAGTACAACTTCTTTAGGCACATAAGTGTAAAATTTTTACGGATGAAACGTGTGATTAGCGTCACTAAGATGTGCAGCATTTCTTATGCTCATTCGTTTGAAATGTAGTCGAGAAGAACCCAGGAGAGATTCGTTTGAAAATTAGGTAGCATTCATATCTACAAATAACATGTGGCATTTATTTTGCCACTCGCCATTTAATAATTTAATATACTATTTTACATAAAATATCAAAATAAAAATATTTCATAAATTCTCCGTTCTAAATTTTAAATTCAAAAGCAAAATTTAATTAATAATTTGTGATATTGAAAATAACACGTGACATTTTTATTTACAATTTGTAATTTGAGATTTCAATCAATTATACCTATTAATTTCGACACTTTTAATATTTTAATGACCTTTATTATAAATTCCAAATATATATGTCGGAGAATAAAAAAGAAGGAGCGCAGAAAGCACAGGGGCGTAGGGTTCTCCGCCGACATCGTCATTTAATTTCTAATTCTGAGGGCGTTCGTGGGTAGTGTTGGTGCAATCAAAAACTTTGTTAATTAACTCGGATTATAATGTTCAATCACTTAATGTTAATAGCTAGGAACGCGACAGTTCCAACAGTAGAAGGCTCCGGTCGAGCGCCACTCGACAACTGCCGAGAGACCCGCCGGACTGCCACTTATTTACTCTGCCCCCACGCCGATACACAGATGGCGCCAGCGCTCCACGTACCAGCGATCCACAGACTCTTGCACTCTGACATATATTTAATATATAAAAAAATCATATCTTCCCTCTAAGTCTCGGAAATCTAAAGTTTTAAGTTTTGTATAAATATAAAGAAGACTTAAAAATAAGTTTGCCAAAGAAGTTTCACTTCTGACATGTGTACTTTGTACGCACGCACTTTTAATTTATTTATATATTAGAATATAACAAACTGATCCATGCGGTTTCGTTTGCGTAATAGCACAGAGGGTAAGAAAGATTTTGAAGATCTTAAATAAGGTAATAGTAAGTTAATCTTAAAAGATAGATATATATTATCACGACATTTCGTTAAAACATTTTTAGAGGATCAATTTCATGATACATGATTTTTGCGTAGCTGTAACGTAAAAGCTCTCAAGAGGAATAACTTTTGCCCATTTTTGAAACAGTTTTCAGACATGTTTCGCGTCTATTGGCTGTGATATGGTATTATTCAACTTATAAACTATTATTAACGCACTTCAAAAAAAGGAGGAGGTTATCAATTCGTCTGTATTTTTTTTTTATGTTTGTTACCTCATATCTCCCGACTGGGTAGACCGATCTTGATGATTTTATTTTTAAATGAAAGGAAAGCTCGCAATAGGGTCCCATTTTTGTAAAAATCCAGTTCTGATGATGGCATCTATGAGAAAACCAGATAAGTGTTAAATTTGCACTAAGCATTTGCGCGACAAATGGACGAATGATTCTTTTTTTATTGGAAAGGACTGACTGGCTGACATCGACTCCGAATAAAAGAATACGAAGAACACTATAAAAGAATACGTAACTATTTCTTACTTTTTAGCGCATATTAATATATTTGTAAGTCTGTTTTGAAGGCGGTTCTTTTTTTGTTAAAATTTTTATTTATAATAAATAGTGTTTCCAAAACTAAAGATTTTTTAAATTCAAACCATTGATTTCAATGATTGTAGTTATACGGTTTGATGGATAGTTAGAAGGGGCACTGGTTCCTGAGACACAGTTAAATCAAGTTCAGGAGCCAGTGACTCAAGTTATATATTGATTAAGATTAACTATATACATTAAAACTTATTACATTAAAGATTTCTTAACTGCAGGTGACCAAACTTTAGCAACAATATTTAGGATAATTAAACAAGAAAAAGATGAATTGCCCCGCGGGTCGAATGACATTAAAGTGACTCTTGGGACTCAAATGTTCATGAGAGTCTACCAAATGTTATGATTTTTTCACATCACTTATATAATAAAAAACACAAATAATAACTAATAAATTCACAATTTATAAAATACCACAAAAAACTTAACGACTTTTGACACGACACACGCACCGTTAGCAACGGTCACTTTGTAACCGATTTTTTTTTCAATTGTCTGGTCTTATCTTTACGCATATTGTGTTACGGCAGTCACCAAGAAGTGAAATAGATAAAATACATTATGACTGAAAAAGAAAGAGATGCCTATATTTCTGATTGCCCGAGTTCTCATGTCAACTAGTAGTTGCCATGGGGAAATAAACGGATAATTATGTATAAAGTAGTTGAGCTTACAGACTACATAACAACAATAGTGTTCTTTTCATTTTCTTTCTATAAATGTCTATTTCATTATTTTTTTCCTATACAGACACAATAAATAAATAAATATATGGACTTACTTAAAATTATAAAAAGACACATGGTAGGGGATATATTCTATTACAAAAGTGGGTTGCCATGATACTTCCAGTGTTAGTGCATTTTGTCGACGTGCTGTAGTTTTAACGTCTCACGCTATGGAAAATGTTTAGTAAAATGGGATCTACACAGGGATATATGAAAATGAGATGTTTTCTTAAAGAAATATTTATTTATTTATACAATTCATTCAACAATTATAAAAAATGAGCAGTACAAGTAGCAGAAAACATTAAAGACAATACCTACGCCCTAGAACTTGCATAGAACTGGACTCTATATGTTTCTTCAAGATAAACTCAAAAACTACTAAATGAATTTTAATGCAGTTTATATTAACAAATACAGGGATTCTTGAGGAAGGTTTTTATATATAATTCGACAAGGGTTTTGTGGAAATTGGTTGTAATATAACAAAAACTGTTGGAAATGACGCGATATATCAAACCGCCTGAGAGCTTTAATCGAAAACCCTACCTAATCACTTAGAGATATAAAAAAACAATGTATAGTAGAATATTTCCTTATTTATAAATCTACAAAAAAGTCTTGAGTAGCATGTGTCTATCTCTTAAGGATAACTCACTATATACATTTAATCTTTTAAAAAAATGCGATAATTTGAAAACTATACAGACGGATACATTATTAATACTTATCAACTTAAATACTTTACTTACATTAAGCATTTTATGTACATTATAAATCTATTACATCATTTAATTTAAATGTACATTTTATGAGATATCGCAATAAGACACTTGATGCATTGTTTCTGTAATAATCTTTGCCATTATATAGGTTATTTATTAAGAAATATTTTGGTTTATTAGTTTGTTATATTAGTATAATATAATAAATTAAAATAATTCAATTATTCTACGCATTTTCTTACATTTAATCCATATATTCCACGTATTAATGGTCTATGACAGATAAAACTTTTAAGCATAATGTCCTCCACTACACCAAGGTGGTTTGCTAGTTTTTAATAAAGTAAATTTTGGTTTACTTTTTATTTAAATTACATAGTTAAGTCCACATCAAATAAAAGTATAATAAATGATAGATGTTGCCTTTGAACCGAAGTTCTAACGCTAATTTCCTCTCGCGGTAATTTGATCATAATTACCTTTGGTAAAGTTATAGTATTCATTTCCCCGAGGACTCCGTCGGAATATAAAATGAAGAAATATTAATTGGATAATAAACTTGAATTCCGAAGCTCTAATGTCTCAAAAAAACCCATTTACATTGTAAAAAATACGACGGTTTTACGTTATGTGAAGCACAAGTTAAACTCTTGAGCGCAGATTTACATATCACGTAAAAATACAACTTTTGATTAGTTTTAAATATTTTATACATAGTTAAAAATATTTAAAAATACTTTTTATACAATTCTTTCATATTATTTTGTAGAAAATACGATGAAAGTGGATGTTCAATGTCGCTGTTTCTGTTTCAATTACAATAATATAAGTAAACAATAAAGAATACTTAAAAAGACACCACGAGATTAGGATCCTACCTGGATAACGATCTTCGGGCACGAAGGGACGCCGTGCAACTCTAAAGAAAATGCTTTTACGCACTTACCCTGACCTAAAAAGGTCAGGTCAGGAGTGGGGGGCTCTACGAGGCATGAGGCCTCGCCACTAAAACCCAGCGACACCCTGTTCATCCATAAGTGAGACACCAAAGGTTCAGCTTTCGCATTCTTTCCAGGTGTCCCCAAATGTGCCCGAACAAGCCCGTCTAGTATCCTGCTTCCTTTGGCGGTTAGAGGGTGCATCTTCTGCTTTCTCCCTCTCTCGCTTTTGGTTTAACAATCTAGCAGAAGAAGGCCACTTCCGCCCAACATCTCTCACTTGAGAGCATCGCGCATACAATGCTCTCAAGCGGGAGTTCCCTGCCACCAAGCTGTGTTGCTGAGATCCTCAGCCTGTGCATTGCTACGGTGTGATGTGCTACATCAATACCTGCTCCAAACCTACACCATCCTGTAGGAAAGTGTCCCGTGCGCCTTGGAAAGTCATTGTTCCAGGTGAGAGCGGATGACTGCTACTGGGGATCTGAGGTCCTCTTTATACTTTTGGATCAGAGCATGGTCGGCTTGGACTCTGCTCCTCCTAACGACGTCAATTAGGTGGCCATGAGCCCTCGCAGCTGCCCTGTGCCGATAAGCAGCCCTAAACTGGTCAATATATAGTTTTCACTTTGCAACGAATATATATCTAATGACTGCCTCATTAATTTAGTGTTTAGCATGTTCGACTACCTACATGAGGTCCTGGGTTCGAGTCCCGAAGTCCCGAAGCACGTTAAGCCGTCGATCCTGCGCCTGATCTCTCTCCAGTCGTGTCGGATTCCCGTCACATCGGACTTTGAGAGCATAGGAATAGAGAATGCACTTGTGTACTATGTGTATAACCCTCTCTCATATGCGTGAGAAGGCCTGTGCCCAGCAGTGGGATGCTAAATGGGCTGCTACTTACCTTTTTTTATATATCTAATACATTTTTAAATTCGTAACACCATTTACGTAGAGTGTCCGATATTAGCAAATTTAAAAATACTCGACAGGTATTGAAAAATTCTTGATTTCATTGAGGTAATGAAAGAAACATTTAAATCGCTCCAGTAACTTTGAACTTTATTATTATAAATTATTTAAAATAAAAATAATGTGGGTATATCGATGGATATCATTAGTATATGAGCTAACTCACCAGTCGCAAGCCCAGTTATAAGGGTCGCTACCATTTTCTTTAGATTCGTCATATCTTTTGAATGGAATGTCCGATTTTTAAATTATAATAATTATTTTACAGGTATTGAAATGGTCTTCCATAAAATATTTAATAGAATTAGGAATAATACAGAGGTAAGACTAATATGGTTTGATTATTATCGGCATATTTATTAAACGTAAAAAAACAGTTACAGTGGCATAACTACAGTAGTTGGACATATGGTATTCTAGAATTTTTTGTAGATATTAATACGTTCTATAATATTGTAGAACAGTTTTTTGGTCTATCATCAATAGTTTGCCCAGCGCATGCGATGACAGATTTTTTGTGACTAATTTTTTCACACCTTGGGTTGCATTATTGCATTTTTATTAAGGATCCCTACTTTTTTTGAGAAAGTAAAAGCTTATGTTATTCAACAAAAATGCAGCTTTCTAATGGTGAAATTTTTTTTTAAATCGGTCCAGTAGTTTTTGTGTGAGAAGGTTACATACATAATACGCAAACTATTTAGTTAAAAAAAGTCAAGAAAACGTTACTAATGTACACAGCTTTATGGGCTTCACTTGAAAATTCTCCTGAGCAAAGTTTTTGTATCGGGTTCCGATACTTTTGCAACTTTCCGAGAAAATATAACAGGGATTGAAAGTAGGAGAAGTTATTTCTAAAACATTATTTGGCGCCAAGAATTTCTCTCACGGGAATTTTGATGAGAAATTTATCAAGTTCTTGTGTATTTGATGTATATCTATTTCAAGGGAAGGAAGACAACATCCTGGGAGCAATTCTGGGATATGTTTATCCACTACTGCTCTATCACAGGTGATAATCTGAAAGTGATGTTGAAAGGAGAGTGAATGCAGGGAATAGGGTAAATCGTGCAGAATTTATGAATAACCAGATAGTGTTTCAAAGGACAAGACTGGCTGTGCATGGTGCCGTGGTGGAGTTGGGTAAAGAAGAACAACAAAAGTAAAATAAATACGGTAGAGATGAGTGCCTTGAGAAGTATGAGTGGAAGGACACTGAGTAACAAAGTAAGAAATAGTGTGACAAGAGAACGATTCGGTGTAAAAGAAGATGTAGTGACTAAAATTGAGAAAGGTATGCTTAGATTGTTTGGGCATGTAGAGAGAATGAATGAAAGGAGACTGATAAAAATGATTTATGAGTCAAGAGGGAATGGGATAGTTGGAAGGGGAAGACCAAGGCGAACGTTCCCAGACCAAATACAGGACATTTTAAATAACAGCCAGGTCAAGAGTACTCTAAACCAACGAAATTGTATGAAAGGCTTAATGAGAATGAAAGAAGCGAAGGAGATATGCAAGGATCGTGACAAGTGGAAAGACGTGGTCTCTATCTACCCCTACGGGAATGAGACGTGATGCTTTGTAATTGTATGCATACATGCATACAATTACATATCATATCACCGATTTATACCATTTTAATACTCCACTGTAACATATATTGGAGTAAAATATAATATTACCAAAACATCCTGCATCATCTTCAGCCGTTTCCATCTGTAATAAATAATACGTCGCTGGAAAATGACAGAGGATAGCCAATTTCTAGAAATACCACTGTATTTCTTAGCAAGATAATAAAATGTTGAGAAAAATCGCTGTTATCTTTATTCACTGGACATTGTAGTTTTGCTCGGGGAGTATCATATTATGTGATTTAAATGGAAGATCTTTTGTAATACCTCGTATTTTTTAAATGAATATCTCTCAGTTTATTTACGCCATTCATTTATGAAACATTGTAGTTATGTTGAAGTTAATTACGTTTAACATTCGCTTTTTTAAATATCGTATTAGTTTTCATTCCCATGGGAATAGGCAGAGACCAAGTCCTTCCACTTGCCACGATCCTTGCAAATCTCCTTCGCTTCTTTCATTCTCATTAAACCTTTCATACAAGTTCGTCGGTTTAGAGTACTCTTGACCTGGCCGTTATTTAAAATGTCCTGGATTTGGTCCAGGAACGTTCGCCTTGATCTTGCTCTTCCAACTTTCGCTTTCACTCCTTACTCATAAATCCTTTTGTCAGTCTCCATTCATTCATTTTCTCTACGTGCCCAAACCATCTAAGCATACCTTTCTCGATACATCTTCTTTTATACCGCAACGTTCTCTTATCACACTATTTCTTACTTTGTCACTCAGTTTTAATCCACTCATACTTCTCAATGCACTCATCTCTACCGCATTTATTTTGTGATTCTTCTGCCATACACAACTTTCACTACCATTTATAAGTGTTGGCACCAACACTCCTGCAAGCACAGCCAGTTTGGCCCTTTGAAACACCATCTGGCTATTCATAAAGGCGTGCAGAGCACCATTTACCAAATTCCCTGCATTCACTCTCCTTTAAATATCACTTTTAATGTTCCATCTTTTGTAAATTTAGATCCCAAGTATACAAATTCTTTCACATCTTCCACTTCTTCAACATCTATAAAAATATTGCAATTCATCATAAATTCATCTAAATGTATCCCCAAATTGTATCCTTAAGGACATACATATAGTTCTTCATTTGAGCTGTTATTTGAACTATTTTTAAAGGAAATTCCCGATTTCAATACTAGAATCATTAAAAGGAATGGCAGGGGTGATTATCACATAGTGGAGGGTAGTGGCCTCCTTCTGTGAAAGTGTTATTTCGCTGAAGGGGGCACATGAGAGGCACAGGGAGAAAGCTGTGAACGCTGCTTTACTACGGCACAGGTGGTTGGGAGGTAGGAGGCGTAGACATGTGCCTCTCCTTCCGCCTTCTTAAGTTTCCCAGAGGAATCCTCTACCCTACAAAAAGATGTGGAGGGTATCGCTGGGTTTTAGTGAGTACTAGCATACCTGCGAGTCCCACACTCCGGATAAGATTTTAGTCTAATCGGGGTGCATAAAAGCATTTCCCAAAGTAAAAAAGGGGTGATTATCCCATGAAGATAATACGTAGTAACTGATATTTATAATACCTTAAAATCTTCTGGTGGTCGATCTTGTAAGCTACAGGCAGATGTTCTTATTTTCTTCTATCAGCCAGACTTTCAAAGGCACTGAATGTCATAGGGATGAGGTCAGGAGGATCAGGGCTGTCACCGGTAGAGTAGAGCAAGAATAATGAACTTGGGTCTCAGCTGATGCGATTACGGTGGTAACGATTCATTCCCATCACCAAAAGTCGCTTTATAGGGGCACGGATCTTAATCCTACTGGCTGGTGCAAGTGCTAGCCTGGTGCATGAAAGGAAATACTTCATCAGGGTACATATAACTATTTACCAGAGATAAACATACTCTATAATGTTTCTAGGATTACATCAAAGCCAATGGAAATCATTTTGAATTGAAATCAGAAATTAATAATGCCATGATTTTCTTGTATATTTGAGGGTAAGATTAGGTATACCTGGTTGTGTTGGTGTATGGTTGTTTATCAGCGTGGATAGTGTGAAGTAAATTAAGCATTCATCACACGTGTTCGCGACAAGGAGTAAAGTAATAGCCGTGTAACGCAGACTTGCGATTTCAAGACGACAAAAAACATAAATATACCCATTATTTTTTTGTAATATTTATTATTAACTAACTCTGTGGTGCAAAGTAATTATTACAAATACTCTTAGATTACTCTAACGTTACTTAGATTACTATTATGCTACTATATTTAAATTATCCAGTATTGTTTACTAGTTTAATTACGACATCCATACGAAGTTATTGTTCTAAGGCGGACTGTGATTGGTGGAGTTATTACTTTTCAAGTGGGAACTTTTTATACGGGATAATTGATGGTAGCACAAGAAAGTGAGATTAATTCTATTTGTGTCACGAGAAGAGTAAAGTGTGAGATGTAATTTTGAAGAATCGGATAATATTATTACTTATCTTGGAAGAAAATTGATCTTTCGAAAACTTTTACATCACAGTGACGTCAAAATTATATTGTGCTACATGGATATCTCATTTGTGAGTCACGTGTGAGTCATTGTAGCACACTTTTTAAGGCAAAGATAATATTTATAATACATACGGTGTTCAGTTGATATCTGGATTCATATTATAAAATCATTGTGTAATTTTTACGTACAATTTTATGAGCTAAATATAACGTAATTTTAGGGTTCACTAGGTTATGTATTACAGCTAATATAAAGGCTAATAATATCGGTTCTCGTTTTTGTATCTGAACTGTTTATAATCTGATGATAGATCAGAAGACTTCAAATAATTGATGTGGTCACGTAGATATTAAAATATTTCCCTTCTTTGATATTAACCTTTTTCAATTGCAACTTTTGCTAACGCCAATTGAGTTTTAGTTTAAAGAAGTAGAACTTAAAAGAAGACATCTAATGGTTGTCTGGAAGAAGTTATTATTTGGCCATAAGTCCTCCTTTTTAACCGATTTCAATGTTTGTTACTTCATATCTTCCGGCTGGGTGGATCGATCTTAATGATGTTTTTTAATGAAAGGTGGTACTCGTCATAGAGTCCCATTTTTTTAAAATCCAGTTCTGATGATGGCATCCATGAGAAAACCGGAAAGTGTTAATTTTGCATTAAGCATGTGCGCGACAAATGGACGAATAACTCACGATCACGCCAACCGAATTCGATAATTCTTTTTTTATTGGAATGTATATGATAGTTTGGTTGGGTTTCAGATGGTGGATTCCATGACAAAGTGACGGAACTCTTCAATTTTAGGAACAAATTAACGATACTCGGCAGAATCTTATGGCAAAATGTATAACTGTATGTAATTAAATGGCAATGATCTTACATTTGTTGCTGCATTGCAATATTATAAGGTGTATTATGTGCGAAGCGGTGGTAGCAGTGTCAGGGGGAGGGGGGGGGGGAAGGAAACTTTTACGCATTAGTGTTATATCGCTCGATTACTATATAAAAGACTGGTGATAGCAGGGTGGCAAAATAACTGACCTGTAACATAAATGGTTGCGGGTTCAATCCCGGGTGTAACGATATCAATGTAAATCTGACTTTGCATAGTTGTTTTATTGAAATGGTGTGGTCTCATTTGAGTAACACGTTGTAACCCATACAAAAGAATACGCAATTATTTCTTACTTTTTAGAGCATATTAATATTTGTAACAGTTTGTTTTGAAGACGGTTATTTTTTTGTTATAATTTTTATTTATGTACATGTGTTTATCAGTAGGTTTTATGTGTTAATTTGTTAAAATTTGATGTGTAATAAAGTATTTGTAAAATAGGAAGGTTGATTTCAATGATTAAAAAAAACATGTCGCTTGTATGCGCTTCCTCATATATAAATCACCATTAGCATTAGGAAGTACTGTACTGTATATTAAACGCTTTATTGACTTCCATCGAGATACAAACGAGGCACGGTATCTTACAAAATTTAATAACCCTTTAAAATTAAATCGTGACAAAAGAAACACGAGTAATAATTAAAATGGAGTTGCCAATGTCATCTATACAACAGTTATACTAATAATATATAATATAAAAGTGGAAAAAATTTAAGGATCAAAATATCTCAGTTTTTCAAGTGACTGTTATTTTTATAAAAATGTTCGTTTCGGAGAAAAATAAATCGAAATTTGAAGCTCTAAGAATCTGATTTGAGGATATAAAATAATTCCAATTTACATGTATCACACAATCTTAATTAATATACTATAAAAAAGTCTCGATACAACCATTTCTCGCTGAGCTATCAGATTTTGAATGAAAATGGATTTTCTCTTTGTTCAAGCATATCTCCGAAACCAATAGTTACACAGAAAATCAAAAATGGGTTTCTTAAACTAGACTAAATTCTTTAAAAGGTCTCAGGACGGTTTGATTAGAAAAATAAATCATTTATCCTTTTTAGCTTTGAAAAATCATACAAAGTAGGGCTTTTTGGGGTAATAATAATAATATTATGAATGAAGCTTTAAAAGGGAAAGGAATGAAAGTGAATGTAAATAAAACGAGATGAATCTATGATGAATGGCAATATTTTGATAGATGGGGAACAAGTGGAAGAGGTGAAAGAATTTGTATACTTGGGATCTAAATTTACAAAAGATGGAACATGTTTACAAAAGATGGAACATGTGATGAATGCAGGGAATATGGTAAATGGTGCTCTGCATGCTTTTATGAATAGCCAGATGGTGTCTCAAAGGGCTAGACTGGCAGTGCATGCTGGAGTGTTGGTGCCAACACTTATGTATGGTAGTGAAAGTTGGGTATGGCAGAAGAATCACAAAAGTAAAATAAATGCGGTAGAGATGAGAGCGTTGAGAAGCATGAGTGGATTAAAACTGAGTGACAGAGTGAGAAATAGTGTGATAAGAGA
>JACTOM010000247.1:1304630-1358618 GCA_015832385.1 Elymnias hypermnestra
AGATGTTACAAGTACTAACTTGGCTACATTTATTTAGAAAAAAGACACCAGATGTTACAAGTAGTAATTTGGCTACATTTATTTAGAAAAAAGGCACCAGATGTTAAAATTAGTAATTTAGCGACATTTATTTAGAAAAAAAGGCACAGATGTTACAAGTAGTAACTTGGCTAACTTTATTTAGAAAAAAGGCACCAGATGTTACAAGTACTAACTTGGCTACATTTATTTAGAAAAAAGACATCAGATGTTACAAGTAGTAATTTGGCTACTTATATTTAGAAAAAAGGCACCTTATGTTAAAAGTAGTAACTTAGCTACCTTTATTTAGAAAAAAGGCACCAGATGTTACAAGTACTAACTTGGCTACATTTATTTAGAAAAAAGACACCAGATGTTACAAGTAGTAATTTAGCTACATTTATTTAGAAAAAAGGCACCAGATGTTAAAATTAGTAATTTAGCTACATTTATTTAGAAAAAAAGGCACTGATGTTACATATAGTAACTTGGCTACTTTTATTTAGAAAAAGGCATCAAATATTACACAAGTAGTAACTTGGCTATTTATATTGAGAAAAAAGGCACTAGATATTACAAGTACAAGTACAAGTTACAAGGCACCTTATGTTAGTAGTAGTAACTTAGTCTGCTTTTGGCATTAAGGCTTAAGGCATATAATACTTAAGGCATTTGATGTTATAAGTTGTATTTTAAGCTACATTTATTCTTGAAAAAAGGCATCTGGAATTACGCTGGTGACACAACTGGAAACAAGTTATATCTATTATCTGTTAGAATAACTTGCATATATATTGTAATAATTAAAGGACCATCGAAATTTATAAACTTTGGAACAGATATAACTTTTGTCGATTATGAAAGACAGTTTCACAAGAGATCATACGTTTAATAAACAACTTTATAACTGAGATAATAAAGTCTTAATTCAAATAGCAATAAATCAATTGTTACCTATTATATTACATGGATATTTGAAGCCCGATTAAGGCTTGAAACTTGTTAGCAAATGTGGCGTTGGAGCGGTTAAATGTCTAAATTATAGGGTTTCGAAGAAACTTCGATGGATTGAGGCAAATAACCCGTGAAGGGTTTAGATAACCTTTATAATTAGAGAGATTTCCTCGTAGAAGCTTAGCATCTATAAATTACATTAGTATCTTTTATAGACCTAAATGCTTTTTATGTTTCAGATAGATATAACGTGTTTAGTATCGAGTATTACAAAGAAATTTCAAATATGAAAGGAGACACTACAAAATCAACCTCTTCGTTAACCTTGTGTTCGCGCCATCTGTAAGTTTCCCGAGGTACTAATGCGCTAAGTATCGGAAAGCGTCGTATTCGCGCCATCTGCAGGCTTTCCGAGGTACTAATGCGCTAATTATCGGGAAGCGGCGCGTCTTATTTTTTTTATAGTTATGGCAGACAAACGAGCTGGCGGGTCACCTGATGTTAAGTGATCACCGCCGCCCATGGACACCTGCAGCACCATAGATACTACTGATGTGTTCCTGACCTAATAAGTGGGAGTTGATTCGCCTCTTAAACTCATCTTCATCATAGCCTTGCGGGAACACCGTCTGCATACTAGAGGGCGCCTCCTGCTCCGTTCCATAAGCATGGAGTAAAAATAGAGTTGTCTATGTCCAACTGACATCAACGAGGCGTTTGCGACGGGCGAAAATAAGTGCCCCGCCTCGTATTTTTGATTTTGTACTTGTAGTGCTCCACGTAGTTTATTAGTTTTGTAATTGCGATTGATGACTATTGCGGTTAAAGACCAATTAGTGCCGTTGAACATTCTATGCCCACGTCTTGAATATTTCTGTGCCTTGTGGTGTACAGGGTCGCCTTGGAGCGGACAGGAAGGCCGGCGTCGCCGATAGCAGCTCTCCGCGACGCTTTGCAAATCACTACACACCCACAAATAACACACAAACAAAAACTCACACCCACGTGCTCAGATACCTGCCAGGGCCGTCGCTGCCCGAGGAGATCGGCGCGCGGGAGTCCAGGTAGGTGCCGATTCACATCTGTTCGACCCCCTAGGTGGAATTTCTCCCCAATATTTCTCCTCCCGCCGTTTTAGTCTTAGTCTAGGTCGAATCGGTCCGAATTGACCTGGACTTCTTATGGGCCCGAGTCCAAGGATCGTGTCCATTTGGATTTAAAACGAGTGATAATTATGTTGAGCATCTGATTTCAGTCCGGACAAACTCCGTTGAGTTACTTCAAATATTTTATGCAAAAATCCAGTATTCCGCTATGTCCAGTTTGTGGGATAGTAGAAGATACATAACATATTTTTATGGAGTGTGTCTGAAGTGAGACAGTGAGAGCAGAAGTAAGTAAATAGGATGAGCCGTAGTCTCATAAGATGCTCAAAAACATTACAAAAAAATAAAGAGCACTCTTATTATGATTGTGTGTAAATTTTTTAAATTCAAAATTTCTTGTACCAGGGAATCCAAAATTTACTGAATCTCGGGTGTCAAGACTCGCTAGCATTTTAAAAATAGCCAGAATAAACAGAATATGTAAGTAAGCACTCAGAGACGAATATACCAGAATATCTAGAAGCAAAAGTTAATTTTATAGTATTGCTTTTATTCCAAATCAAAAAATTCTTTTTTAATGTAGCTGAGAATCTTTTAAATCATCAAATATACCAAAGCACTTTGGTAATGAAACTACCACCTATTCGATTTATGAGTATATCGAGTAGATACCGTCTCCTAATGACATCTAGCAGCCTTTTTAAAAGTTACACTGTTGGGCATGAGCTTGTTTACTCATAGGAGAGAGGGCTTTTAGAGCATAGACCCACCACGCTGCCCCAGTGCTGTTTACCAGGTTATACTTGCCCTGAAGTACTCCTGGAAGTTTCTTCTCGATATCTTCCTTTACCAAAAAACAGAATTATGAGTTGTAAAGAAGCATCAAACACTTAAGTTTATGTTTCGTTAAGAGAACCTTAGTGGTGCCTGCTCAATATTCCTATCTACGACTTTTTGGAGGAGAAATGCATTATCGAACAAACTCTGAACCTTTTTTACGCTGAGAAATGCCTTTACGCACCCCGATCAGACCTAAAATCTTTTCTTGAGTGTAGGAGTCGCTGGCAAGGTAGAACACCCACTTAAAGCCAGCGATAACCTCCACATCCTTTTGTGGAGCGCCAGAGGTTCGGTAGACAAAATCTACTCTGGTACTTGTGAAGATTCCGCTGGCAAACTTAAGAAGGAGGCAGGGGAAGCGTAATGCCACGCCTCCTACCTCCCAACCTCCTGCACCGGAGTGTCAACGACATCCTCCCTCTGCCTCTCATTTCTCCCACGAAATAACAGTTTCATAGAAGATGGCTGCTGCCCTCCACTCCCTATCACCGGTGAGCATTGTGCTAACTATGCCCACTAGCGAAATGTTTCCTCTGATCCGTTAGTTAGTAGATGCCGCTGAAGTCCCTACGCCGGGCATTTTAACAGAGTATGTTGCGCTGAATCCACAGGTGCATCACACCGGGCGTTTCCTGACGGCGATACAAAATGGGCCGGAGTGTTCTACTTCGGGATGAAGAAGGCTTCACAATACCCACTTAAACCATGAGGAAGCTTCTTCATACTTTAGTGAGACACCAGAGAATCCAAAGGATATAGCTTGCACATTTCTCCCTGATGTCTCCAATGAATTGGTTCATTGGTTTAGTGGTTAGTATATTCAGCCACAAACACTACGAATGGATATTGAGTTTCCTATTAAGATTTTCTCAATATTTGCCCGAAGTTGGGAAGTTGGCGGTGTGATCCACCCCCGTTCCTCGGAGAGCACGGTAAGCCGTCGGTACTGCGCCTAATCTCTCACAGGTCGTGTTGGATTCCCGTCACATCGGATTATGAGAGTGAAGGAATAGATAGTACACTTGTGTACTATGCCTGCCAACTCGCAGTGGGTCTATGCTCTAGTAACCCTGTCTCCTATGAATGAGAAGCCCTATGCCCAGCGATGGAATGTTAAGGGCCTGCTACTTACTTACTGACTTTACTATCCCGCCTCCTACATTGGATCCATCTCGCCTTTAGTCCATCAATCGATAGAATTATAAGCATAAATACTTGTTATTGAAATTGGATTCAAATCCTTTCCTTTCCATCCATATTTCAGTGAAATACTCCTTATTTATATGATGAATAATGTGTACCGGTATCTCAAGAAAGTCAAACAAAGTTGTGAGTTTATACCCACGTGTGCCGGATGTGGTTTGTTGGACGATCTATTATAAAGTTTTTCTATCAAAGTGTACTTACGTAAGTCTGCCGTTGTTCGAAACAAGTATCGTCATGTTTAAACTTGTTTCAGACAAGAGTACTTAAGGCTTATGGAAGACTAAGACTTACTTTTGTTTCGATCTGTATAGATTTACCTTTTACCCATTTGTAATAGTTATTTTCTATTTAAAGTCCTTGAAGAATGCCCTTAACTCTATTTCAAATACGAATTTCCATCTTCTTTGTTTGTAATCAATTTTTTAGTTTCTTTTCAAATCACTTTCTAGTTGTTATATATTTTTTGAGAGTTAAGAAAACGGCTAATGTTTTTAAAATAATATGCAAGCCAAGTTCCATAATATTCTTTTTTAATTTTTATGATATGGTAATGGAATAAATCTTATTTTGAAGAGCTTAATCGCTTATGATTATGTCGCTCTGTAAAGTGTAGACAATGGTTACGCTTCTCTTGGACGTTCACGATAGTCATAAAATTGTATTAATCTTCTAAATTTCCTTTGGAATGGAATTGGATCCTGCAGCAGTATATTAAGTCCACCAACCCATTGAATCTCGCTGTATTCGCTGACGAAGGTATCGCCCCGACCCATTCTGGGTACATTCCATCAGAATATGGTACAATGTTTTGCCCATAAGGAAGGCAAACTTGTTCAATGGAACATGTCCGGAACGAAGACGTAAGGCGGTAACGGATTCAAGTGAGTGCTTTTATCCAAGGTGTTGTTACAAGTTCATTTTGAATAGTCTTAATATTGTTATCTACATATCTACTTTGTTATCTACGTATGGGGTGAGCGGTTGTCTGATCCAAGCATTGAAGTCTCTCTATGAGGGTTCTAGTGCTTGTGTCAGAATAAACGGAGCGTACACGGAGTGGTTTCCTGTCGAAAGAGGTGTTCGACAGGGATGTGTTGCGTCACCATGGCTGTTCAACCTTTTCATGGATAAATGTTTGACAGATTTAAAAGAATGTATGTATGGGTTAAGAATGAATGAATTACTCATCAAATGTTTACTCTACGCTGATGATCAAGTAATACTTGCGTCATCCGCTAACGAGCTTCAGGAGATGCTAAATATTATGAATTAAGCTTTGAAAGGGAAAGGAATGAAAGTGAATGTAAACAAAACGAAAGGTTATGCTTTTTGAACAAGATGAATATATGATGAATGGCAATATTTTGACAGATGGGGAACAAGTGGAAGAGGTGGGAGAATTTGTATACTTGGGATTTAATTTACAAAAGATGGAACATGTGAAAGTGACATTTAAAGGAGAGTGAATACAGGAAAGAATATATAATAGCCAGATGGTGTCTCAAATGTCTAGACTGGCTGTGCATCCAGGAGTGTTGGTGCCAACACTTATGTATGGTAGTGAAAGTTGGGTATGGCAGAAGAATCACAAAAGTAAAATAAATGCGGTAGAGATGAGAGCGTTGAGAAGCATGAGTGGATTAAAACTGAGTGACAGAGTAAGAAATAGTGTGATAAGAGAACGTTGTGGTATAAAAGAAGACGTAGTGACTAAAATTGAGAAAGGTATGCTTAGATGGTTTGGGCATGTAGAGAGAATGAACGAAAGGAGACTGACAAAAAGGATTTATGAGTCAAGAGTGAATGCGAAAGTTGGAAGGGGAAGACCAAGGCGAACGTTCCTGGACCAAATCCAGGACATGTTAAATAACGGCCAGGTCAAGAGTACTTTTAATCGACGAACTTGTATGAAAGGTTTAATGAGAATGAAAGAAGCGAAGAAGATATGCAATGATCGTGGCAAGTGGAAGGATGTTGTCTCTGCCTATGGGGGTCTATGGGAATGCGGCGTGTATGTATGTATTAATATTCTCTCCACAAGTCGTAACATTTTCTTTTCACTAAATATAAACAATCGTTAAAATGTGGTATCAGGATGACATCCACTCTTTTTACAGTATCTAGTCAGCTGATCGACAAAGGTGTTACATGTGATGGAACCCATTGTAAAACTATTTTTTTAGACTGTTGTAAATTGTATAAGCTACGGGTGTACTTCTAACATTAGATGTATATCGAGCTAGATGTAGAAGTGCGCTTTTGGAGTCAGTGAATATAACAGACCTTTGTCCATCAATTGAGGAAATATAAGACAAGGCCTCTAAAATTGCGAACAATTCTATGTACATTATAGAACACCTACCCTGAATTTGTGAAATGTAAAAAAGCTGCGCCAGCTGAATTTTCGTCAATGGGATCGATAATTGTTGTTTTAACATTGTAAGCGATTATAATTGTTTTATATGTGGTTTTTATATCGGTGAAACGTTTACATGCACTACATCCGGTTTAACGCAGTCCGGAAATTCTCAGATTTACGAAGTCGTCATATTCAAAGCAATATTCGCCTAGTGACAGTTCCTAGTTTGTATTGTGTTTTAAGTCATTTAAAGTATGTAATATAGTTAATGAAGAATATGAGAATAGTATTACTTAACCTGCAAATTAGTGAGCAACTCTAAAAACATTGATTACTTACCAGTGTTTAATTGTTTTTAGAAATACAAACAAAAAAAAATTAGAATTCAATTGATACTTTTTCTGTAATAAACTTTTGGAGAACAATTTCGATTTATTTTGAAAATTTTCTATCTCAAGAATGGTATATTTTTGCACAATGCATATGGGGGTTTAGATTATCGCAAATACCGCCGTAGATGCTCCATTTCTCCGTCTCAGGAGGTTGGGAGGTAGGAGGTATAAGTTTACGCTTCATCTGCCTCCTTCTTAAGTTCTTCAGCGTGGATCTTACGTGATAGTCTGCGTCTATCGATCTTCCAGTGGTCGACTAAAGGATGTGAAAGGCAACACATGGTTTCAGTGGGAATTCTGGCTTACCAACGAATCCCATTCTCCCCATAAGAGTTTTGGTCTGAATGGGGTCTGTAATGGCAATTTATTTAAGTATATGTAGAAGAAGTTTTATATGTCAGCTAATAATTATGTGTCGGGGAATAAGAGAGACGGAAAGCGTGAAGGGTTCTCCGCCGACATCGTCATTATGGGATCCATAATTTCCATACTGTGGACGTTCGTGGTTAATGTTGTGCACCAACATCAAACACTTTATTAATTAACTCGGATTACAATGTTCTCGATATCAACTTAAAAAAACTCATTAACAATGTTAGCTACGAACGCGCCGATTCCAACAGTCGACCGCTAATCAAGAACTGCCGAGAGACGCGCTAGACTGCCTGACTTATTGACTCCGCTTCACAGACTATTGCACTAGACGTACGTCGGAGTGCAATAGTCCGTGGATCGCTGGTGCGTGTGCAATAGTCTGTGGAACGCTGGCGCCATCTATCCATCGGCGTGGGGCAGAGTCAATAAGTGGCAATCCGGGGCGTCTCCCGGTAGTTTTCGGGTGACAGCCCGTCGGTGAGGTCGCCTTTTGAAACTATCGCGTTCCTAGCTATTATTGTTAATGAGTTCGTGTAAATTGATATCGGGAACATTAAGTGATTGAACATTATAATCTGAGTTAATTAGTAAATTGTTTGATTGCACCAACATTACCCAAAGAACGTCTACAGTATGGAAGTTATGCAGGTATATGCTTTATGTTTCGTTCTATCTTATTCTCAGACATTATAATAATATCTATACGTCATCTGTGTGGCAATTTGACCTAATCCTCAATCTAGGTTCGCAAAATTAATAACCTTGAATAGATATCAAATTTAAAATAATTCAAAGGAAAATATACCTTTTCCTTTACACAAATGAGTTCAAATTGGAACAAGTTTAAAACTTTTTATTTGGCTCACCTATTTTCCTTTTCGTTTACAGTTAAATGCCTTTGTTATTCCCATGTATCGTAATAAAACATAACCCGGTTTGTTAATCTACTCTCCATGTCTATATACGTTTTTTATACAAACAGCGTTCAAATTATCATTTGTTATCTATATGATAAATAACTCTCATAAATATAACGTATAGTATAGAATAGTGTGTATGCTTAGAATATGTGGTTACGGGAATGAATGAAAGGAGACTGACAAAAAGGATTTATGAGTGAGTGGGAAAGTGGGAAGGGGAAAACCGATGCGAACGAAGTCCAGGATATTTTAAATAAAGCCCAGGTCAAGAGTATCCTAAGCCAACGAACTTGTATGAAAGGTTTAATGATAATGAAAGAAGCGAAGGAGATATGCAAGGATCGTGGTAAGTGGAAGGACGTGGTCTCTGTCTACCTTTATGGGTATGAGGCGTGATGTTATGTATAACCCTTAGACTGCCCATTCTCTGCTAGCTTAAATCTAGTAAAGAACTGCCATTCTTTGATGTCCAGAGCGATTTACTTTTATTTACTGATAAATTAGAAATTTCTATGGCTAGCCTTAATATACGACCTCCAAACTATGCCCTGCTGGATGGCTACTAACTTAACCAATGGGAATGAGGCGTGATGCTATGTATGTATAAATATATTTTTGTATGTTACAATGTGTAATATATTGCTTTTGTCTGCAACTGGAGTCAAGTGCAAAGAGTTCTATCGCTAAAATTATCTTCAAAATATTGATATGCCTTTTGTAAAAGTATATTTTTGACATATTTCTTAATATGATATCCAAAACTGATTGCGTTATCTTATCAAAAATGCATATGTTCAAACCGACAAATGATTTCTGAATCTTCACTGTAAATTATGGTATTACAAGTTTGTTTTAACATTGTGTATTTATTTTCTTTTAAAATACAAACAAATATATGTTTTATTCCTGTCTTATGAGTCTAAGGAAAAGTGTGGTCCTTAAGATTGAAAGAGAGTTTAAATACAATTGTCCCATTCGGCACGCAATTGCGGCTGCAATAAGTGGGTCCTGAGGTAGGTGCGGGAGGGGCAGGACTAGCGCTCCACCAATCAAAATCGACTCGATATTCCCATCCGCAACAATTATTACAAATTTAATCGTAAATTACAAAATTGCCCTACTAATTAACCCAGATTTGGACACGTCATGTTTTCAAATGTAACGGACATAAGTACAAACCCTTTTTGTCTTTTATGTATATAGACAAAATTATAAATAAACATATTGACCCCCGTCGTGTGCAACCAAAGAAAATATCACCCGACATAAAACTTAATAACACTAGAAGCGTATGGATATAAAAATTTCCATATTTATATTCAATTTTCTCGCGTAAAAGTGATATAATAAGAAATATAACTCCATCGGGACTGGAGGAAGGCCTCCGATAGATCCCTCATGAAAAGAAATACGTTACTATGTTATTATAAAATATATGTTAGTTTCAGTAATCTAAACTAATATTATAGGAAACATATGTGTTTTTGTATGTATGTTTATAACGTTTTTACACAAAAACTACTGGACCGATTTTCAAATTTCATCGCCATTAGAAAGCTGTATTTTCATTAAGCGACATATTTTCTCAAAAAATAGGGATCCCTAAGAAAAATGCATTAATGAAACCAAGGTGTAAAAAGTTGGACCCATAAAATCTGTTATTGCGTGCTCTTCGGAAACTATTGAAGATAGAACAAAAAAATATTCTACAACATTATAGAGCGTTATATCTATTAAAAAGTTCGCTATCTGTCCAACTACTGTAGTTATGCCACCATAACCACTTTTTTACATTTTAAAAGTTAGTAAAAGCACCGAAAATAATCACACCGCATTATTCACACCTCTGTGTTACTCCGTAAATATACCTTAAATAATATCTGGAAAATTCTTTTTAAATTAATAAAAATGGGGATTCTATTCAAAAGTTACAAGGGATTTAAAAATCTGAATCTAAAGTTAATAATATGTTATCGCACGCTTTCCGGCGGAAACGGTTGGTAGCATTGATCATGAAATGACCGGCGGCAAGACGTTCCCGCCGGAAAAAGTTTTCGTGTTAAATCGCGTCACAATGGTGGTTCATTAGAGATGTATCAGTGGCTCAGTAAAGTGTTTAATTGTGTGTCGTAAATTAGTGAATTATTTGTATAGTAAATTGTGATAAAGCATATAGTGTGACATCACTGGTGTTGATAAGTACTATAGATTAAAGTGGTTATATTTGCACATGTACGCGTTTAATTTATATATTCTGTGCAGTCTGATAACAAATATATCCTGAATCGAACTCCAGAGTGTCAGATGTCGTGTATTTAACGCTGAGAAATCCTCATGGAGACCTTAAATACTCGGGAGGATGTTCCAGGTTATTTCGGACTCATACAGGCTAAAAACCAGGGGGATGCTACTACATCAATAGGAGACGGGGACATGAGAACGCGATTGACAGATTGACACAAGTCAACGATGTGCCCGTTTAGGTCCAACCCGGTCTAAATCACCTTTAAAACTTACTCCAAAGGTTGCAAGCAACCAACTACCTCGGAGGTCTCTCCTTGTTGGGCAACGGACTCCGCATTTGTTCCCTAAAGGTCACCAAGGAGGGAGACGGCGATCATGAGCCTCTAGCCTCCTTCCCGGCCTTCTCCTGCGAACGATCGAATCGTTCACGTCCGCCTCCCTCAACCGTTTAGCCATCTTCTTCCACGTCATGACATCTTTGCAGTAGGAGAGCATAGCACACCATGCTCCATCATTACAATGACGGTGGGGAGTTAGGGAAGTTCTCAAACAGTAAATCATTAAAAATAAATCTCTTCTCCAATATTTATTTTTAACAATTTATAATAAGCAAAGTAAAAATTACTGGATTAAAAAATAATCTTAATGTTTCAATACCTGTAGAGGAAAAATGTATTACTTAAATATATATTCGTTGTAAAGTCTAATAATATGGAAGGAAGTAATTAAAATCTAAGTTTAATGAAACTTTTATGTTTACGAAAACAAATCTATCCGACTTACTAGTAATAAATAAATCGAATTATGTCCAGTCCTTTGGGGAAAGGCGGTGGCTACCCCTTAGCTTATCCTTGACGACGTATTTGCAATGTATATTGTACATTCAGAGTGCGTTCATAATTTTGAATTCCAATGTCGTGTAGTGCGATGTAATCCCAGAAGACGTAAACATATGTAGTAAAAGTCTGTATGATTTGATATTCACTTAGTTTATGTCTGTATGTCATAGCTGGACGTATAATTGTGTTTTATTATTGACTAGCGAACAAAATGAATATGGCCATCACTAGACTACTGCATTACATTCTAACAATATTTCCTTTAGATATACATTTTTAAATTCGTTATATCTTTTAAATGGAATGTCCGATTTTACTAATTTAAAAAGTATTTTACAGGTATTGAAGCGGTCATCATTTAATAGGATAAGGATTAATAAACTCAATTACTTATTATTACTCAATATCTACGCGTGACGCGCTTGGCGTTTTCTGTGATCTCTGTAAGGCCTTCGATTGTGTCCAGTATGAAACCCTCATCGGGAAATTGCGACACTATGGCCTCGCAGACACAGCTTTAGACCTGACGAGTTCATATTTAACCAATAGAACGCAAAAGGTCTGTGTTAATGGCAAACTTTCTGCGGGGTCTGTGACAAAACTGGGAGTCCCACAGTCCATATTAGGGCCATTTCTGTTCCTTTTTTATATTAATGTCCTTCCTTACTTTCTTAAAGGTGATCATGAGATTGTTCTGTTTGCTGATAATTCTTCGCTATTGTTTAAAATTAATAGACGACAAAAAAATTATGACGAGATAAACAACTCTCTCAATAAAGTAGTACAATGATTTGAAGCTACTAATATATTGCTCAACGGAAAGAAAACAAAATGTGTTCAGTTTACTCTACCTAATGTGAAACAAACGCAAACCATTGTTAAACTTAATAATAAGGAACTAGACCTTGTAGACAGTACCCTTCTCTTAGGCATTACATTACATTTAAGTGGTCTATCGAACAGGCTCAGCTCTGCGGCTTACGCGGTTAATAGAATTCGTCGTCTGATAGATGTTGATACTGCCAGACTGGTATATTTCAGCTATTTTCACAGCATTATGTCATACGGTATTCTACTTTGGGGTAATGCTGCTGATATAGATGCAATATTTGTGCTGCAGAAAAGGGCCGTTCGTGCGATTTACAATATGGGTCCAAGAGAGTCGCTAAGAAACAAATTCAAGGCAGTTAACATAATGACAGTTCACTGCGTATATATATTAGAAAACTTGTTGTATGTACATAAAAACATTGACTCTTTTAATAAAAAGAGTGAATGTACATCATATAACTTACGAAACCAAAACAAACTTGTTATAAATTCTAGTAGGCTGCATAAGATTAACAACTCATTTAAGGGTAACTGTATACGTTTCTATAATAAACTCCCACAAGACGTTCTAGAGATGTCAATTAATAAATTCAAAGTCTTTGTTAAAAGAANCGCGCTTTTTTCGGTCTTGGTTCGTGCGGCAGCTTCCATTGAGATGATTGAGCTTTGGTTTCCACGTCATAACCATAAACCCACGATTCGTCACCAGTTATGACCCTCTGGAGCAAATTTGGGTCGTCGCGGACAGAGTTTAACATCTCATTAGCAATGTTCATGCGATGCTGTTTTTGGTCACAATTGAGCAATTTTGGTACGAATTTCGCGGCGACCCGTCTCATGCCCAAATCATTGATAAAAATCGAATGGCACGAGCCAATCGATATGTTTAGGTCCTCAGCAACTTCTCTAACGGTGATTCGACGATTGGCCAATACCATTTTCTCCACTTCATTAATTTTTTCGTCTGTTGTTGAAGTGCTCGGGCGTCCGGCACGCTCTTCGTCGTTCACATCTTCTCGGCCTTCTGAGAACATTTTGTACCACCGATAAACGTTGCTTCGGTCCAAGGTAGCTTCTCCGTATGCCACAGTCAACATTCGGAATGCATCCGCGCACTTAATTTCGTTTTTCACACAAAATTTGATACAGGTTCTTTGATCCATTTTTTTGAATAGGTAAAAATCGAAGACGATCCAAAACACGTGCAAGCAAAGCAGCTGTCAACAATTAAATGAACATTCAAAATGGCCGAGCTTGTCGGCATAAGTGAGAGACATGAGTACCAACATAACGCCACAAAAAATTCGAAATTCGAATATACGTAACCCGCGAAAATTCAAAATTCGTGATACTTTTTGAACACACCTCGTATATTAGAGAACTTGTATGTACATATAAACATTGACTCTTTTAATTAAAAGAGTGAATGTACATCATATAACTTACGAAACCAAAACAAACTTGTTATAAATTCTAGTAGGCTGCATAAGATTAACAACTAATTTAAGGGTAACTGTATACGTTGCTATAATAAACTCCCACAAGACGTTCTAAAGATGTCAATTAATAAATTCAAAGTCTTTTTTAAAAGAAAGTTGATAGAAAAATCGTATTATAAGTTGCAAGAGTACTTAGACGATAGAAACGCGTGGGAGTGAACGAACTGCTCTAATTTGAATTGAAATATATTCAACTAATATGATATTGTAATGGTGATGGTAACAAAAAAACAAAATACCCGACTGAGTTTGTTGAGGGCTCTTCTCGGATCAGGGCGATATATATAATTTGACGATTCAAAAGTGCTGTAATATGCCTACTTGATTAAAGACATTTTGATTTGATTTGAAACAGGTATGAATAATATGGTTTCATATATAATATAATGTAGTTACAATTATTATTATATTCGGGTACATATCATTAAAGTATATCTTTTCAAATAAAAACTAATTATCGTAATCGGTTGGCGTGCTATTAAGTTATTCGTCCATTTGTCGCGAACATGTTTATTCCCAATTTAAGACTTATACAATTTTCTCATGGATGCCATTATCACCTAAAGAAAATGGGACCTTTCAGGAAGCACCTTCGATATAAACAAGAATCATCCAGATCGGTTTACCCAGTCGAAAGTTATGAGGCATCAAACATAAAAAATAGAGACCAATTGATAACCCCCTCCATTTTATGAAGTCGATTAAAAACAGTTCAGTTGCCCTACTCCAAAACCTATTAAACTGTGAGGTATTGTTATTCTCAGTATGTATTGCTAAATTCATCCAATCTGTTGTCCTTTGTCTAAGCTCAATTGCTCTGAATCGGGGATCAAACGGAGTCCTGTTTGCTATCCATTTGTAATCCTTCGTCCGTGAGTCAATCCATTTCGTCTGGCTCTCAAGTCTCGCTAGTTCTGTGATCTTTAAAGCCAAATAAATAAGTATCGCAATGTATTTTTTTATAAAAATACTGATTTTGTTCAGCCCGGAATCAAAATTATCCAAAAACTGGTTGGAGGCATCAGGAGTGGTTAGTGACCATCCTACTAGCAAAGACTGTCATTCAAAGAGATTTGTGTTCCAGTTGTTAGATTTTCCTGGCAGGTGATCACCTATGGGAGCTGCGGGCCGAGGTTCTTGTAGTACAGGGTAGTTGCAAGAATCACAGGCGGGATGCCTGATAGTGACGAGGTACGGAGGAGAGTCCTTTTGGATTTGGATAGGGTCTTAATAGAACAGTGGAAGGAGGACGCCATTGTGGAGGCGATCCATCCCCACCTGGAGAAATGGCTATCCTGAAGGCACGGATCACTTTCCTACAAACTGGTGCAGATGTTGACTGGATGCGGATATTTTGGTAAATGTCTGCACCAGATTGTTAGCTGTGAGGAATCGGCTGTTTGCCACGAGTCTGGTGCTACCATAGATTTGGCGCACCATACACTGGCAGAGTATTCCACATGGGGACCTCGACGATATGTCGTACGTGAGGCTATCTGCGCAAAGCTTGCTAACGTGATGGATTGGAGGACTGTTGCTTCCTTCTGCGAACCTGTTATGTCGCTGAAGGAGGCATCGGAGAGGGTGAGACAAAATGCCGTCCACAGGCTGCGTAGATAAGGGCATCTTCTTCCCCCTCCATGAATAATTGAAATAAGGTGATTACATCCGGAGTGCTAGAGTGGACTGCGTATGCACACCTCTGGTTCTCAATTCAAGGATGTCGAGGGTTTTCTGCTGGGTTTTAGTGGGTTTCTGACTTGTTAGTGAGTCCGACAACCCGTGCGTAAAGGTATTTCCCAGCGTCAAAAAAAATAGATAGTTGGGTGACAGCACTGATAGCTCTGAAATGGGAGTTAATACAGTGGCGACGCTTAAAATACCAAACACAGTAGAAAAGTTACCAAATGTTATGCAATACGAGGTAACTTTAACGAACGGACCAATTTAATGAATAGTCTTTCGAGGTGTAGTTGTTTTAAAGACAATTAGTGTTAAATAATATGAATTCAAATAGTGATTTAATTATTAGTAAAGTGAAAATTGTGAATATTTAAATAGTGGATAGAATAAATGCTGCGTAGAAACCGCAAGAAGTTAGTTGCCTCTTACCAGATTAGCGCAGTTCTATCGTAGATTGTATCATCACAGTCAAGTGCTAACCTGTCAGACATGTATTTATTGTTATACTAGCAGACCCGAGAGACTTAGTTCTGTCAAAAAGATTTGGGATGTGGCAGGTTTCAGTTTGACAAATACTAAACAAAACACAATCGATTAAATGACAAGTTTACATAACCTATGAAAGATGAATTATTTTTTGTTTAAAAGATAGAAGTATAAATGCGTGGGAGTGTGTGGATGGATGCGTGGGAGTGCGTGGGTGGATGCGTGGGAGTGCGTGGGTGGATGTGTGGGAGTGCGCGGGTGAATGCGTGAGAGGGTGTGTGGAAACGCGTTTATAAACATTGAAGTGACGTTAGACATTTTTCCGGTCATTGTGTGCTTCGTAGCAGAAACAAAAGACTGTCCACGTAAATATGAAAAAATGGTAAAGGGTTGATGGAATTCAAAAAATTAATAGCCTAAAACCTTCTGCAATTCATTCCGCGTCGGATGGTCATGGTCTCATGCCGATCGGTCCAATAGTTTTCAAGTTTATCGATAACAAAGAAAAAAAGAGTTGCTTTTATATATATAGATATAATATAAAAAACATTCTCTATGGATATTATATAAATATATAATAATAATAACTTGTTTTATAATAAGGTTAGTAGCAGCTTTTAAGGCAGGCCAAGACTTTGTCATTCATAGGAGAGACGGTTATTAGAGTATAGACCCACCAAGTTGCTCCACTGCGGATTTGCAGGCTGCATATATCCCAAAATTATCCCCCAGGACTAGAAGGTTTCCTCACGATGTAGTCATTAACCGTAACCTGATAGGCGTGCCTAAAAACCCACATTTCAGAGAGGAACTCAAAACAAATTCAGTCTTAGTCAGCACATAACTTTATAAAATTATTAACTTATTATTAACTTCCCACTGCTGGGTTTAGGCCTCCAAAGTCGTAGGATAGACGATTTTTAGAGCATTAGAAATGACATATTTTAGAAATGTCTCCAGAAATTGCAGGTTCCCTCACGACGTTTCCATTCAGCGGAACTTGTTAAACATCCATAAAAATACTAGCAATTTTGAGAGGAAATTTACATTACAATTACATGATTATGAATTACAGTTTGTTTGCGTGAAGAATGCAATGAGTCAATGTTACAGCCCCGCCCCCTGATGAATCATCAACTGGTGAACATGTGAACTTGAACTTGACATTTAAAAAGATTTGATTGCCCAGTTGGTGGGGCAGTATGGCTGCTAAACTTTACAGCTAGACCCGCACCATTCGTCAGAGGGGGGGTGGCATGTTACCAAATACATACAGAGTGGTGGGTGCGCCTAGAAGAATGCAATGGGGGGTTTTTGGTGGGTAAAAATCCCACATAACCCGATATCTTTTCCCCACATCTCGGGTATGTTTTTGTTGATTTCCCCCGTCAAGAAAAAAAAGGGGGGCGGGGTTAGAATGAAGTCACTGCATTTTAACGCGAACAAACAGTAGTATCTCTTGAACATCCTCTAAGAGATTTTGCGTTTATTTTAATTGTTATTTACACGTTAAATAAAAACAATTGTTTTTTGCATTTTTCAACCATTTATTCATAAATCTTTACGTATTATCTACAATATAGTACGACATTTAATATTGCAACAAGACTCTAAGATAAAAACAATGTTATATTAATATACACAGATATCAAGCTTAATGCGGTACAGTTATTGCTTTATTTTCATTTATATTTTACATTATTTACAATTTTACATAAATCTTAACAATAAATTGCTTAATATATCCCCTACCAAAATAATACTCTACGAATTTTAATCTTATAAGCTGAAGAATTTCTTTGTTTGATTTAACGCGCATATCTCAAGAACTACTGGTGCTAATTGAAACATTCTTTCAGTGTTGCTAGCTCATTTATCTAGGAAGGCTTAAAGCTATATACAATAATATTATCACTAATAGGAGAGGAAAAACAATGAAAAATCATACAAAAATAGGGAATCTTTTATCAAATTTAGAGTTTTCATTACGTGTGCTACGTAAACGGTTAAAGATACAGGAAAATCATATATGACGGAATTGTTCCTCTTAAAAAGTTGTAAAAAAAGTCCGCAACACCATGTCTCTATCTTTTAAGGCGCACTCGCTTTAGCCCTTTTTATCATAATCAAATTTGCAGCGGAAAATGAATCAAAAATTGTTCAAAAACAGGGAAAATATATTCCTTTTGATAGCTTCGATTGCGTACACTGCGTAAACGGTTAAAGTTACTCAAAAACTATGTATGAAAGAATTGTTCCTCTTAAAAAGTTGTAAAAAAAAGTCCGCAATAGCATGTGTCTATCTTTTACAGGAAACTCGCTATAACCTTATTTATCGTAATGAAATTTGCTTTCTCTCTTTCACTGATGTTAAAACAAATACTTAGATTTTTTATTGCTGAAAGGCTAACCGTTGAACTGTGATCACACCTGATGGTAGATGATGATACAATCGAAGATAAAAGCACGTTAATATGGTAAGAGACAATTTACTTCTTATGATTTCTATTTCTTCGCTTGGCGTTACGTCATTGCTGGTAGGGTGGTAACTAGTCACAACCAAAGCCACCAGTCCAGACTCTTAACTGTAACCTGGTCTTCTGATAGCGAAGCAAATGAATTGCTAAAATAGTTTAAAAACTTTGACAAAGGGCGACGTAATAAAGTTATACTCTGTATAAATTGTTTTATCTGTAAATATATAAATTGTATTTTCGTATCTACAAACTAAATTTCGGTCTATAATTAGATATTCCCAATAACAAATTATGACTCTGACAGATGTTAGTTGGAAACTTTACACAAAAGATTCTTTGCTGCCCTTTCTTTCTATTTTGGTCCTGGACCCTCCATTTTTCGTGCAAAATAAGCACTAACTCCTCTAATTATTTTGGGCTTTAATAGATTGTTAATTAGGGGTGTGTGAATAATTCGAACTTACGAATAATTCATTCCGAATCGAAGGTTGATAATCGATTTGATACTCGAATCGTTTAATTCGAAAGTTCCCGATTAAATCGAATAATTTGTATTTTTTCAAAATTATTCGTAAACTATTAAATTATTAGTGAATTTTAGAGTTTTTTCAATTCAGGGTTTCTAATGTCAATATTCAAATATAAATTTAACAGTTTATAGTCTGTGGTTCTTACAGCTTGCAAATTGTGGAAATATAGATGAAAATGGCTTCCTTGTGGAATTTTTTTCGAAATCTCTTGCCAATTTATTTATTATAATAAATAGAAGATGAACAATTGTAATCTGTGGGTAATAGATTTTTAAATCGAAAAGTGTTTTATTCGTAAGCTGAATATTTCGATCCACGATTTCAATTATTTAAATAGAAACAAATGAAAAGCCAGAGATATTTCATCAATTTGTGAATTATACGAAATTTTTCGAATTCATCGATTTTGAATCGATTTTTTTCGAAATATTTGTGTAATTTCGAATAATTAAAAATATCGAATCGAATATTAATATTCGATAGATTGAAAGATATCCGTTTACCCCAACTGTTAATTATTTGGTATGATGGGTGCAGTATGCTGTGCATTCTTTACGTTTAGAGCGAGTTCAAAAACGATTTCTGTGGCATTTCGAATACTTCAAATATCGATTCGAATATTAATATTCGATAGATCGAAAGATATTCGCATACCCCGACTGTTAATTATTTGGTATGATGGGTGCAGTATGCTGTGCGTTCTTTACGTTTAGAGCGAGTTCAAAAACGATTTCTGTGGCATTTCGAATAATTCAAATATCGATTCGAATATTAATATTCGATAGATCGAAAGATAGTCGCATACCCCAACTGTTAATTATTTGGTATGATGGGTGCAGTATGCTGTGCATTCTTTACATTTAGAGCGAGTTCAAAAACGACTTTTGTGGCATTTCGAATACTTCAAATATCGATTCGAATATTAATATTCGATAGATCGAAAGATATTCGCATACCCCAACTGTTAATTATTTGGTATGATGGGTGCAGCATGCTGTCCATTCTTTTTCAAGAAAACGAAAAGTCCATTCCATTCCAAGAAAAAGTCTATCGGCCTTATAATAGCAGATTGCAATACTTGAATCGTCTGGACAAGCGTACTGTAATTATAAGTTATTAATTTAAAGATTAAGCATGCATGGTGCTTATCTTTAAGCAAACTGCTATATTTATTTAGATACTAAGTCCTATTTTACCTTTTATCCCTATTTGAATTTAAGTTGTTTGCTCGTTTACCAATAAATTACATTTTTAACCCTCATCTGCTATTGCAAAATCTACGGTTGTATAAGATTTCTTAGGTCACATAAACCCTAGAGAATCGATATTGCCAACTTTGGATACCATTGCGATTCTAGGTAGAAAAGGTATATTAAATTACCTCTTACCAGATTAGCAGGGGATTGGGGCCGTTACTATGTCTGTAAGTATACAGGACCAAAGCTCAGGAGCTATCCAGCTGCAGCGTGGAGTGCGATAGGGAGACATTTTCTCCACGAAATACTTACTGGGCATCAAAATAAACGGCGTGTACATCACTTATCTGCGGTATGCCAACGACATGGTCATTATGGCATGGAATCTGAAAGATCTTAATACTATGCTCGATGACCTCAATGTAAAAACTTTTCCTCCAATATCCCTCAGTGCCCGAAGACCAAAGTTTTGGAACAGTACGTGTTGCCAATGATGATCTACGGATCGGAAACGTGGTCGGTGACTATGGGCCTCAATCGAAAGCTCAAAGTCACACAGGATGCGATGGAGAGGGCTTTGCTTGGACTTTCTTTACGCGATCAAATTAGAAATGAGGCCATAAGAATCACGAAGCTGAAATGGCAATGGGCGGGGCACATGGTTAGACGAACCGATGGATGTTGGGGTTCAAAGGTGCAGGGATGGTGATCCCCCACAAGGTGGACCGACGATGTAAAGAGAGTCACAGGTAGCCGCTGCTCACAGTCGGCATCATTAGGTGATACCTATGTCCAGCAGTGGAAATCCGTCCATTTTTGACTTTGTAATCACTTGCCATAAGGTATGATTAGAATAAAGTGCTAACCTGTTAACAATAAACAAATATTGACCTCCAAAGCTCTGTCTAGTTCTAATACGTTCGTTAAAGAGAATAATAGACAAGAGGCATTGAAAACTCTTGAGACGGTGATTATTTTTCTTATTTTTTTACATAAAAAAAGAAAGATTTGCATTTACTAAGGTGTTTTTGTGTCTTTCCAATGAAATTTAGATAGAATATGAATATCATATTGCTTATTTAGATAAATTGATGGACAGCCGAAATAGATATATATTTCTTTGGCACTACGAGATGAATTATTGAGACGGCTCAATATCAAAATATGTTGAGAATCTTATTATTTATGTCTAACACTATTTTATTCTTAATCTAAACAATATTTATTATAGAGAGTTTTTAACCATTACAGTTAATATATGAAGATGTGAGGATAAAAACGACCACAACGCTTTTTACTCAGATATAAGGTTGTATTTAAAAAGAAACTTTCACATTTTTTATAAAAGAAAACTACTTAAGGCTTTGTCAAATGTATTTAGTGGGTATTGAATGTGACTGCGGCGTCACGCTCGGCTATGTAACGGATTTAATCGGTTAAACAAGCGAGTTAGTTAAAATCAACGTGTCACTGCTATATGTTCATTCGTAACTTAACCCGTCGTGTGTATACCGGGTCTTTTAAGGAACAGTAAATATTTGAAACTCGAAATACTTTCTCATGTATAGAGGCTTCGGTTATGATATTAAAATATATCGTTTATCATATAAAAAAGAAGTTAAAAGTGCGTGCGTACAAAGTACACATTTCAGAAGTGAAACTTCTTTGGCAAACTAATTCTTAAGTTTTGTTTATATTTATACAAAACCAAAACTTTAGATTTCCGAGACTTAGGGAGAGTGAAAAATATGTTAGAAATGCAATAAATTTAATTATCATTAAAATATCTAAAGTGTCGATAATTACTATAAATAATTTATTGCAATCTCTCTGAATCTACGTGTTTTTTTGTAAATATTAAATATACCGAACCTTCAAAAGAATTAGCATTAAAACGCTACACATCTTCGTGACGTTAATCATGCGTTTCCTCCGTAAAAACTTCACCCTCATGTGCCTAAAGAAGTTTCACTTCAAGTATTCAAGATGTTAAATTAAAACTCATCATGGGGGTTTTAAAATCTCCCGCTTTAAGTCGACTTTAATTTTAACATAAATATAAGATTATACGAAAAATATCTTCAATTAATCTATGTAATTAAAATCTCAAAGGGCTAGACTGGCTGTGCATGCTGGAGTGTTGGTGCCAACACTTATGTATGGTAGTGAAAGTTGGTTATAGCAGAAGAAGTACAAAAGCAAAATTAATGCTGTAGAGAAGGTAGCCTTGAGAATGAGTGTATTGAAACTGAGTGACAGAGTAAGAAATAGTGTTATAAGAGAACGTTGGGGTATAAAAGAAGACGTAATGACTAAAATTGAGAAAGGTATGTTTGGGCATGTAGAGAGAATGAATGAAAGGAGACTGACAAAAAGGATTTATGAGTCAAGAGTGAATGCGAAAGTTGGAAGGGGAAGACCAAGGCGAACGTTCCTGGACCAAATCCAGGACATTTTAAATAAGGGTCAGGTCAAGAGTACTCTAAACCGACGAACTTGTATGAAAGGTTTAATGAGAATGAAAGAAGCGAAGGAGATATGCAAGGATCGTGGCAAGTGGAAGGATGTTGTCTCTGCCTACCCCTATGGGAATTGTATTAAGTTAATTTTGTACAGAAGCCATTGTTATCCTCGAAGCTTCATATATCTTTATAATATTCACAAGATATTTAATTAACGCTTAATAATTACGTATTTGTTTTCCCCTTTGCAAATAAATTATAATGCTTATAATTAATATAACTATACTCTACTTATTTTAAAAGTTTGTCTACTCTAATATGTGACAGAAAATATCAAGCGAACAAGGAAAAACTTCATAAAGTTACAGTTAAACATAAAAAAATGCTGTTATATCACGAGTCTTAATCTAACTTAGTTATTATACAGTAAATGTAAAGCTTTGATGAATTATTCCTTAACATAATGTAATTTAACTTAAGGTCGACTTTAAATGTTACAGACGAACAGAAAGTTGCTAGAATTAACACTTTAACTGCCGGCTATTATAAAATGCGCCTTTCCTGGTACGGCGGTTATTGCCCTTTTAAGACTTCTAAATGCAAAACTACTTATATAATATATATTGAAGTGAAACTTCTTTAGGTGCAGGGTAAATAATTTTTACCGATGAAACGTGTGATTAGCGTAACGATTATCTGCAGTGTTTTTTTATGCTATTTTGCATTGCCACTCGTCATTTAATATAACTATTTTTCAAAAATCTTTTCTAGGTTTTAAATTCAAAAACAAAATTGAATTAACAATTTCTATAGTGACAAAAACACTTGACATTTTTAATTACATTCGTGATTTGAGATTTCAATAACTTATTTATTTTAATGACAATTAAATTCATTAAATTCCTAACATATCTTCCTTTTTCCCCTCCAAGTCTCGGAAATCTAAAGTTTTATTTTTATATAAATACTAGCTGTACCCGTGACTTCGTCTGTGTAGAATGTTTTTTTTGGTAGTATTTTCATTAATTTAGGAAAATTGTTTTACAAATACGACACATTTCTTTTGAGATCGGAATTTCCTAAAATTTAATTAGGATTGATTGTGTTATGTCTAAAAAAAATTTCAGAACAAGTTCTACATACCATAAAAGATATAGTTTGTAAATGTGAAGTTTGAATTTTTTTTAATGTGAAACGCTAATTTTCTTTATGGAACATTCCCGTAACCCTCTTTGTGGTTAGAATTTCGTAAAATCCGTTCTTAGCTGGCCTCTACTCGTCAAAATAATCCTACCGAATTTCAAGTCTCTACGCCTTATGGTTCCAGAGACATTGTGATGAGCCAATACATTAAAAATTTGTTTGCCAAAGAAGTTTCACTTCTGACATGTGTACTTTGTACGAAGTCACTTTTTAATAGTTTTGAATATTTTTAAAATATGTAAAGGGAGTTTTGTTAATTTGAGTGTAATATAATTTTTTTAGTTCGTACAATCTTTACGTGTGTGAAATATATTAAAACATTGATAGTAGCATGAGGGCACATTACAGTCTGAGCAGTAGAAGTTCATCGTGTCTTTGTTTGCCCGTTTATTTTTTAGAAACATCAGCACAAACTGTGCACACTCTAACTACCTTGCGTGTTAAGATTACTTATCCTGTCTAAAACCCGTATGATTTACATCGATGAATTATACATATATGAGTACCTAAATAATTACTATACACCCGGATTATATGCAAATCAAACATCAATGACGTCATTTTAAAATAAACGTTATAAAAGTCAGTTCCAAACTGTGGACGCGATCAGCGTCCTAAGACGAACATTTACGTATCCAGTACATGATCGGCTGTTAAAGGGTTAAAACTGAAAAGTTTGTTCATCAATTGTTGTTTTCACGTTTTTAAATTGTTATTTATCTTTATAGAACTATTACAGGGCAATTTCTTATTTCAACATATTCCCCTTGGAAGGTAATATAGATGATTATTTTCAAAGATTAAACTCCTATATGCTTTATGCAATATCCCTCAGTGCCTGAAGACCAAAGTCTTCGAACAGTGCGTGTTGCCAGTGATGACCTACGGTTCTGAGACGTGGTCGCTGACTATGGGCCTCATGCGGAAGCTCAGAGTCACTCAGCGTGCGATGGAGAGGGCTATGCTCGGAGTTTCTCTACGCGATCAAATCAGAAATGAGGAGATCCGTAGCAGAACCAAAGTCACCGACATAGCCCTACGAATCGCGAACCTGAAGTGGCAATGGGCGGGGCACATAGTCCGACGAACCGATGGACGTTGGGGTCGGAAAGTGCTGGAATGGCGACCCCGCACTGGACGACGCAGTGTAGGAAGACCCCCCACAAGGTGGACCGACGATATAAGGAGGATCGCCGGTAGCCGCTGGAGCCAGGCGGCACAAGATCGGGTCTTGTGGGCATCATTTCGTGAGACCTATGTCCAGCAGTGGACGTCCATCGGTTGAAGCGACGACGACGACGATGCTTTATGCAAAAGTAAACCTATTTTGAGTTATCGTGATTTTTAGCTGTTTTTCAAAATAAGACAGAATTGCGCCTTGAAAAGTTTATTACAGAAAAAATATTAAATTAAATCTCTTTTATCATCTGATTTATAAAACCGATTAAACACTCTTTATCATACAATACTAAACGACAATTATTGGTTCGAATTCGATTCGATATCAATATATCTTTGAGATTACTTTCCACTAAAATTCTTTAAAAATTAAACAAAAACGTTAAGGAATTCGGCTTGTAGATTGATTTAAAAATACAACCGCTTCCTTAGCTCACATAACAACACATAACAACAATGCATAACAACTAGGAACATATTTTTTTAAATGGATATAGAAGATATCAGAGATTAGCCCAAATGTAAGTATACGTAGTTAATTATATTGTATAATTTGACCTCTATCAAACATTTATTCGAGTTTACTACAAATAGGCATGTTTAATCTGTTTAATGATTAGATTTTTATCTAGAATAAAGAGCCTTGTTAACAAAATAAGTCGGATGAATGATTTTTTTTAACAAACACGACATGTTGCATGTTAAATGGCAGTTCAAGCTTTTACTAAAGATTTCCGTGAGCGATGAGTTATTTGGGAAAGGCTGGATTTATGGTCAATAAAGCGTATTATAAAGTGTTTTTTTATCGCGTTATGGTTCGCACTTGACGATTATCTCTTTTTCAGTCTGAGTAACGCCATTACACATCCAAATCAGACTTAAAATCTTATTGGAAGTGTGGGATTCCCTGGCAACCCAGAATACCAACTAAAACCCAGCCAGAGGATCAGTAGATGCAATCTACCTGGTACTCCAATAGATGAAATCTGGAAAACTTCAGAAGGCAGACGATGATAGTTCTACGCCTTCCCAACATCTGCGCCTGAATAGAGGAGTGTCCACAGTAATAGAGATGATTAATTGCGATAATTTAAACCCACATATGCATTATACAAAAGTTACCAGGTTAGAGATGTGTGGTTTCAAATCTACCCGGTACTCTGGAAGATTCCTCTGGAATACTTAAGAAAGATACAAGTGAAGCGTAATCTACGCCTTCCCAACGTTTTGCGCCGGAATAGAGGAGTGTCCATAGTCCTCTCATGTGCCTCCTTTTGTGAAATACCATTAAAGAAGGCCACTGCCCTCCACTCCCATTAGCTGGTGAGCATCGTGCCAACTATACTTTCTGGCGAAATGTTTCCAAACTTGACTATTTACTGTGCTAGTGGATGAAGTATAAACTTCCATTTGGGCTGTACCAGGTGTTGGGGTCTATATATTTACTGATGCATTCTGCTCTAGTACCCTATTTGAATCCGACTTAAGGTTTTAGTCAAGGACTAGCAATATCATCTTTCATTGCCTGTTTAGTGCCACTTTCTGCAGGATGTTATCCTTGCCGAAGGATGGCACTACTCTCCAACCTGACTCATTAATAAGGTACGTAGCAATCCATTAACGTCTCACTGCTGGGCATAGGCCGTCTACCTCATAGGAAAGAGGGTTATTAGAGCGTAGAACGATCACGCTGCTCCACTGAGGAATGGCAGGCCTATGTCTGCCATTCCTCAGTGGAGCACAAGTAACACAAGTGCACTCTCTATTCCGTCACTCTCAGAGGATGCTGTGATGAATCAGGCTGAGAGAGATCAGGCCCGTCGGCTTAATTTTCTCTCCGAGGCACGGGGATGGATCACACCACCAACTTCCCAACTTTGGACAAATATTGAGAAAATCTTTAATAGCAAACTCAATATAGATTTCTGAATTGGCCGGACTCGGGATTCGAACCCCGCCCCTCATAACTGTGGCCAAATATATTAACCAGTAGACCAATGACGCAGATTTGACTTATCATTGCTGGAAAGCAAATAAGTAGAAAAAAAAACCCGCAAATCTATTTGTTGTACGTGAATAATTCCCGTAACCTGTAATAATTTCTATCTATCTATCTATACCCTCGCTTTTGTCCCATGTCAGTTGGGGTTAGCTCTCCGAGTATGTTAACGCCATTTGCCTCTATCGAGTGCCATTTCTGGGCAAACACCCATTGACTTAATGTCTGTTTTAATCGTCCAAGTTGTGGGGGGCGACCACGGCTTTTCTTTCCTTCAATTGCATTTAATGCAGACTTCGTCATATGGCCTTCATCCCTTCTCATCACATGTCCAAACCAACGCAATCGACTTTGTCCCACGCCTCCGGCCCATCTGAGCATACGCATTTCTGTGCAGTGCATCTTCTGTTCATCTTGCTTGCGCATTGGCCAACATTTATCACCGTACAGAAGTTCGAATCCTATGGTCAATGTCTTCCTTTATACTTGCGTCAGATGTTAATATGGACTCGAGATATTCGACATTATTCACTTTATTAAGGGGAATATTATCAATCTGTGGCCGAGGATTTTCACGGGTTTCCGAGAAATTACAGTACATATATTCCGTACCAGTAATAGTTTCTATATATAACAATAAATACGAGAGTTGAATGAACGTCGTAGCTTCAACGAGTCCAAAGTGGTACTAAATGGAATTTGAATACGTAGCAGAATGACCTTCAAAATGACGGGGTTCCCCCTCTGCCACGCGTGATGTGTTACTGTCCTTATTTAGCGTAATAAATTCTTTGATCCTTTAGCTATCCAGTGGTGTAATCGAATTTCTGATGGAGGTGATAGAGATGTAGCTACAACATCAAACTGTATCCCCCGATTTTGTTATCATTTGTTTTTTGGATGCGATTTGAAAGACGTATTCACGTCCAAACAATTGGTATTATCCTAATACGATATTTTACAGCTCTTAAAACAATGAAATTTGAAAGCCTCTTTATTATTTGTCTATTTGTTCTGGATAATCTTTGAAACGGTGGACTCATTTGTACAGTGGCAGATAGCTGTAATTAACTACAGTGTTCCTAAATACAATGAATTGTTACTACGTTTCTAAACGATTTTCAAATCCTTAAATTATTGCCAAGTTACGTTTAATTTTATACAAATTATCGACACTTTTATTACATTTACTACATATATTTACGAACGTCGAATTGAAATTACAAAAAAATATAATTTCACTATCACATTGATAATTTCTATGATCAATGTAGCACATTAAATCGTAATATTTTTATATAATTAAGTAGTTTTATAATGAAGGAGAAATGGGGTTAACTTCTACAAATATCTACTTTGAATATACCATTTTCTTTTGTGTTTTATTTTATTAAATATAGAGCGGCAGCGCAGAGGAAGGTGCTACCGTCCATGTGGCTCGGGGGCGGATTTAAATAGAGATGAATGAGTGGACTGTATAGCGGTTTAGAAGAAGAAGAAGGAATTTATTAAGGTGACCGCGTAAGGGGTGATACTGATGGAGGGAGAAAGGAATCGCGTGCACATACCTGACGTATCAGGCTCTTCTGATCCTTCCCGAAGTAGGGTTGCTCACGGGCGTGGATAGTTCATGCGGTTATATCTTCGAGACAAAGATACGAGCGGATTTATTGCGAAGATATCAGCGGTAGCGGTAGGCAGCACGCGAGGGAAAAGGTAGGGTACTTGGGAAAAGATGTTATTACGCGGCACCATCAAAAATATTAAGACCAAAACACCGCCAAGTGGCGTCACCAGAATACCTCCTTCATTACTTTCAGCTTTTCTTAAATCGAAGGTTTTCCGGAAATAAATAGATAAATGATAGATAATAATAACTGTTTAAGTTAAAAAGTCCACTCCCAAGTGAATACTAAAATAATAATTGGTTGGTATAATAAAAACAGGTACAGATTTAAGTATCCAAAAAGAAAATCACGCCATTGGTCAATAAAAATGTTAAATATATATAAAATACAAATTTAATTTGTATTATTAAAGGCTCAACTAATTTTTCGAGATATTAAAAAGTGGTCGCTGACTATGGGCTTCATTCTGGAAGCTCAGAGTTACTCAATGTGCGATGGGCTCGGAATTTCTCTAGGCGATCAAATCAGAAATGAGGAGATCCATAGCAGAACCAAAGTCACCGACATAGCTCTACGAATCCCGAACCTGAAGTGGCAATGGACGGAGCACATAGTCCGACGAACCGATGGACGTTGGGGTCGGAAGGTGCTGGAATGGCGACCCCCCCACAAGGTGGACCGACGATATAAGGAGGGTCGCCGGTAGCCGCTGGAGCCAGGCGACGCAAGATCGGGCCTTGTGGGCATCATGTCGAGATACCTATGTCCAGCAGTGGACGTCCATCGGTTGAGGCGACGACGACGACGACGATTCAAAAATGTATTCCACACTTTACTCTTCTAGTGCCACAAAGAATGTATGACGCTATTTTGCGCTAACATCAGGTATACCTTCTCGTAAAACTCCCCACTCGAAAAACATAAACCAACAACCACAATCGTTGTCAAAACAACAACTTCAAACAAAAGTTATGATTGACCTTGAGACAATTTGAATATCAGTACACTGGCAGTAGAACATGTAAATGTAATATAAGAATATAGTAATATATATGTCGGAGCATAAGAGAGAAGGAAGCATAAAACATAATGATCCATAATTTGATTTCCATATTGTGGGCGTTGATGGGTAATGTTGGGGCAATCTTCTATATTTATTTACTCAGATTATAATGTTCAGTCCTTTAATGTTCCCGATATCAATTTACGCAAACTCATTAATAATAATAGCTAGGAACGCGACAGTTTCAATACTCAACCGCTCTGGTGGACCGTCACCCGAGAACTACCGAGACTGCCACTATTGACTCTGTCCCACGCCGATAGATGGCGCCAGCATTTCACAGACATCTGCCCTCCGACATATATTACTATATTTTATGCAGCGATCTTTGTAATTACTTTAGTAAAACGTTCTACTTCTGTTTAATTACAACATACGTTAGAATTTGTTGTTTCAACGTCGTCTGTCGTCGTCGAGGTTATAATTGATGGTAACGTAAGAGAATGAGATAAAATTAGTTGAGATTTCAATAATACTTCCATTTTTTGAGGTTTCTGAAAGAGACCTCTTCAAATTGATAAGGTATTACTATATATTATTAAATACAATAAAATATTACAATCTAATGTGAAACAAAGTATATTAGTTAACCTATCCATACCTAAAGACTGAATGTACAATAATCTACTATGACATACTAAGTCTAGATAACAAAATTATTGCTTTGCTTTTAAAACATTTATAATATTAAGTGCTTTTTCATTAAATACTATTACTAGAATACTAAGCTGTTCTAAACGATCAAGATCCCATGGAAATATGAAAAACCCGTTCCTCAAAAGACTTAATAATGAATAAGAAAGGAATATGTTTGCGGAATTTCAAATAAATGTTTCCTTTCTATTTTATATATCTATCGCATGATCTTAATGTTTTAGACCAAATGTTTTGGCGTTTGTTGTCATTTCCACCTTGTATTTTTCGAGACTATTTTTCAAGGTATTTTAATAATTATTTTGTTGTGGTATAAAAGAAGATGTAGTGACTAAAATTGAGAAAGGTATGCTTAGATGGTTTGGGCATGTAGAGAGAATGAATGAAAGGAGACTAACAAAAAGGCTTTATGAGTCAAGAGTGAACGCAAAAGTTGGAAGGGGAAGACAAAGGTTGTTCTGTAACAAAGCAACCAAATTTGATTCCTTAACATACAATAAACCATATTTTTATACATTTAAAAAGAATTTAATATATTTTGATCACAAGTAAGCCTTAGCTCAGGTGTTCTTATAAAAGCTGCAGCAATTGAGTATTTTTTATATTTCGTTCATTATCTTTCGAGACTAGATTTTCAACTTATTTATTGGAATTTTAATACTTATTTAACAACTTAAGGTGGAGATTACAACAAATCAGTGATTACTTAAATTGCTAAAGTACTTAAAGAATACGACTTTCTTGCATATATATAGATCAAGTTAATTAAGTAGTTCTATAACAAATTACATAGAAAAGCAACCAAATTTGATTCCTTAACATAAATTAACCATATTTGTATATAATTTAAAGTAATTTAATATATTTTATTACACATAAGACCTAGCTTGGGTGTCCTTGTAAAAGCTGAAGCAACTGAGTATTTATTATTATTCGAGATCAGTTTTTCAATATATTTCTTGGAAATTTAATTGGTATTTAGCAATTCAAGATGGTGATTACAACAAATCAGTGATTACTTAAATTACTCTAACTATTTTGGAGTTGTATATATCAGATTAATAAAGTTGTTCTATAATAATGAACACAGACGAACTCAACTCAAATTTGATTCCTTGACACACAATAAACCATATTTTTATACATTAAAGAAGAATATAATATATTTTATTACACATAAGCATCTGTGATGTTACGATTACGACTTTGTGTCACATTTATATATATAGTAAAGTTGTTCCATAACAAATTACATATAACTAATATAGATAATGGACACTAAATTTGATTCCTTAATATAAATTAACCATATTTTTATATAGTTTAAAGTAATTTAATATATTTTATCACATATAAGACCCAGCTTGGGTGTCCTTATAAAAGCTGTAACAATTCAGTATTTATTATCTTTCGAAACCAGCTTTTTTGGAAATTTTAATAGTTATCCAGCTTTACAGCTATGAATCAGGTTTAGACATACAAATTACATAGAAAAGCAATCAAATTTGATTCCTTAATATAGAATAAACCATATTTTTATACATTTAAAAGGAATTTAATATATTCTATCACACATAAGCCCCAGTTCCGGTGTCCTTCCAACAGCTGAAGCAACAAGGCAGCGCACACATGAGCGTGTTTTTAAACGCGTCCCGGAAATCGCGGTTAAAATATGCATATATTAGAGGATTAAGTGCGGAGTTGAAGTAGCCGATCCAAAACAATACCCCGACCACAACAGGTGGGGTATCACATGGCTCACCGCAAACATTTGTTGTAACGTACCTGTGAAAATATATAAATTTATTATCACCCTGAAAGTCTTTGCCTAGAGACTACTTTGGAATAAAAAAATATCAAGCATGCAAACCATAATGACCTCAAAGTAAGTAGTAAGTAAGTAGCAGCCCATTAGCGTCCCACTGCTGGGCACAGGCCTCCTCACTCCGGGGAGCGAGGGTTTTTTTAGAGCATAGACCCACCACGCTGCTCCACTGCGGATTGGCAGGCTTAGTACACAAGTGCACTCTCTATTCCTTCACTCTCATAGTCCGATGTGACGGGAATCCGACACGACCGGAGAGAGATCAGGCGCAGGACCGACGGCTTAACGTGCTCTCCGAGGCACGGGGGTGGATCACACCGCCAACTTCCCAACTTCGGGCAAATATTGAGAAAATCTTAATAGAAAACTCAATATTGATTTTTGAATTGGCCCGACCCGGGACTCGAACCCAGGACCTCATGTCTGTAGTCGAACATGCTAACCACTAGACCAATGAGGCAGTTAATGACCTCAAAACTTATTGCTATTTGTAAAGCCATAGTAATTTTGACGGATTCTAGAAGCTCGACTGTTTGAGGGTTACTTCTGGTTCCAAAACTGTATATATGCAATCGATCTCATCTCATGTGGGTGTTGTAGACTAGACGGTAGATAGCCTAGCAAACAAGCCAAGCGGCAAATAATTGGCAATTGCCAACTGGAATCAATAAGGTGGTGAAGAGATTAAAGGATTTTCACTGCCTTCTTATTTCTGTCACTGCGACAGTGGATACACGGTAGGAAATTAAATCCTACCTGGATGAGTCTAATGGACTTTTGCTTCAGCGAATTTCGTCAGAGAACCCAGAGCTATCTTACATGTGCAGAGGCAGATAGCCAACGGGGTTTTAGTGGGTACAACCCTACATAAACCGATAGCCTGACCCAAGTTATCGGGTATCTTATTTAAGATTTCTTCCGCGATAAAAAGAAGCTAAACAAGCAAGTATAGATAATAGATCCAGTTTTTTTAGGCATATTTGGCCAAGTTACAACCGATTGCTTATCTTATGATCCGAGTACTTTGATAAGCGGTCAAAATATAACCGCATTTGGTACAAAACATTGCAGCCGTAACCGTGGAAATGCTACTGGTTCGAAAAATGGCTTAATCGAAAGGATATTTACTTCTTTAATATTCGCCTAAAAAACTAAAATTCGAGGAATTCGATAGTTTTACTTTGGCAATCAATTTACCCGCTCAAAATGAAAAAAAGAAAAGAAACATTAAAAGTTTTGAAAAGTCAATTAAATATAGAAAAGTTATACAAGGGACAGAAAAATTTAATAATATTTGTATCTCTTTTTTTGCGCTGGGAAATGCTTTTACGTACTTACCCTGACCAGAATGGGTCAGGAGTGTGGAACTCAGCGTGGAAGGACGCTTCGCAATACCCACTAAAACCCAGCGGAACTCTCTTTATCCGTAAGTGAGACACCAGAGATTCAGCTTGTGCATTCTTCCCTGGTGCCCTAGATGAGTCCGATTGAGGATTCATGGAGGTATCCCGCCTCCTTCGGCGGTAAGAGGGAGCATCTACTGCATTCTCTTTATCTCGCTCGTGGGCCTCCTTTAGCGAGATTAGAGTCTCGCAGAAGAGGGCCACTTCCGCCCAACATCTCTCACTTGACAGCATTGCGCCTACAATGCTCTCAAGCGAGAGTTCTCTGCCGATGAATACCACTAAGCGTTGCCGCTGAGGTCCCCATTCTGCGCATTCTGCCACAGTGTGATGTGCTGAGTCGATAGCTGCACCACACTCGTGGCAAGCAAGCGACCCCCTCGGCCAATTTGGTGCAGGAACTTTCCAAAGCAGCCATGCCCGGTCAAAACCTGCAGCAGTCTGTAGGAAAGCGTCCCGTGCCTCCAGGTGAGGACGGATCGCCTCCACAGTAGCTCCACCCGCTATTGTTGACAGAAGTAATAAGTTTAACGAAATATTGTTCAAGTATTTTTTTAACACATGAACTTTGTTGTCTTCTGATGAGGAGCTGGTGTGGCGATGTTGCATTGGAGAGGACGGTAGATTTGAATTGGAGGGAGGAGAGCAGAGAGGAGAGACAGTATAAAAGAGGTATTACGCTTCTATTTAAACAGACAGACACTTAGGGCCGAAAGTATGATAATTGTCTTAAAAAAAATGAGTAAACAACTCGTTGTTTAGTTACTTAGTCGAAGCATGCGAGCTTTAGTTTTAATATCTAACTTTATTTCATATTATTTTACACTATTTTACATTTACGAACGGGCGGGGGGGGATTTGGCATAATTATATCTTGGGTGGCGATGTCATTATATCTCTATAATCAAAAAGGAAAGTGGATGTATTATTTTCATATTTACCAGAGAAAAAATGGTAGCCAACACAATAAGAAAGCGCCCACGATGATGCCAAGTGTTCGCGCTGCCTTATGCTCCGCCCGCCATGACTTGCCAGCTGCTCGGAGTGTGGCGCCTGTGAATAAAGAAATTAACTGTATAACAATATTATAATGAGATAATAACTCTGTTTGTGTATTGGCCTGTATATCTGTTACGTTAAACGTCAAAAAATCTGAAGCAATTCTCATTAATTTTCGGTTTACAGATAGATTAACAAAACCAGACAATGCTTCGCTGTCTAGTTTTGCTTACCTGAAATATTCCTTTCCAGTAGTATTTTTAGTTTTAAAAGTAACTTATATTATCCTCTTATAATAGGGCTTTTTATGAGTTCAACAATTTTTGAGATTGGTCTAAAAGAAATTGAATTATAGATGCAAATGGTTAGATTAACTTTTTCCTTGCAGATAGAAAGACAGAAAAGATCTTTATTCTGCATTTTACAGGTATAATAATACAAACTAATAATAACGCACAATTTAAAAGAGAGCAATACAATGAATTAAAAACTATAAAACAAACTTAAAAATGCAGAAAAGTTCAATACAATGTAGTACCGGAAGGCAATTTTTGCTATCTGGCATGTTTTTGATCCTTAGCCTTCCACTGGTTGAGACTCACACAAATTATAAAATGCAATTTCCCTGAAAATGTATCTGAAACATATTCTATCCACCAAAAGGATTATAGCAGGATTGATTTACTGGATATGTGGTACTAGAGGCCGTCGTCGTCTCAACCGATGGACGTCTACTGCTGGACAAAGGCCTCTCTTCAGTCCTGCTCATCGGTCCACCTGGTGGGGGGTCTGCCGACGCAACGTTTTCCGGTGCGAGGCCGCCACTCTAGCACTTTCGGGCCTCAACGTCCATCGGTTCTGAGAACTATGTGCCCTGGCCATTGTCACTTGAGCTGTGCAATTTAGTAGGCTACGTCGGTGACTTTAGTTCTCCTACGGATCTCCTCATTTCTGATTTGATCACGTAAAGAAACCCCGAGCACTCTCCATTGCCTGCTGAGTAACTCAGAGTCTTCTTACGAGCCCCATTAATCGTCATTACATTACTGGAGGCGTATGGTGACAATTATGTAGATTGATCAACAAACCGAAGGTTCGATCCTGAAAGTGCTAAACAGATAACAAAGACTTTTGTCAACTGTGCTTAGACGAATCCTAAAAATGTTTAGTAATATCACCAGAAATGAAAGCATCTTGGAACGATTGATGATTCAGGGAAAGGTAGCGGGTCATCGTTCTCTGCTGATCTTCCAAATCATGAACATACATCATCAAAACGTCCACGAAGTTCTTATTAATACAATGCACAAGAAATGCCACGAGTAAAGAGACTTGGAGGAAACACCGTCAAGAATGTTCGACTAAGAAGCATTTCCCAAAGTTGCCCTGTCAAAAATCGCACCCTGGACCTTCGCTAGTAAAATAAGGTTATCAAATAATAGCGACTATGAAAGTTCGATACGAAATTGCATAATATAAAGTCGATATTGAAGACTGTCATTTCTCAAATGAAACAAGGCATATTTAATATTCTCCCTTGTTATTTGCCGATTGCAAGCGCCCTTTATGAAGTTGAAAGAGCTTTATGACATATTCTTGACGTACGCTTTGTTATAAGTCTCTTTTGTTTGGTTGGTTTAGATAAAGGAATATATTAACAACGAGCAATATTAACGTTATGTAACTTCCTTTTGATTGACGTGTTCATATGCATATTAGAAAAAGGCATATATACTTGTAAATTGAAAAGTATTTCACGATCGTTTATTTTTCTTGCATCGTTAAATTTGTTGCTGGATACCGATTCTTATTAGTCTATTTTCAAAATCAAGGTTTTGTTACAACATATTCCATCACCTACTGCGTCGTCGTGGACGTCCACAAGGCCCGATCTTGGGCCGCCTGGCTCCAGCGGCTACCGGCGACCCTCTTTATATCATCGGTCCACCTTGTGTGGGGTCTTCCTACACTGCGCCGTCCGGTGCGGGGTCGCCACTCCAGGACCTTCGGCCCACAACGTCAATCGTTCCTTCGGTCTATGTGTCACGTCCATTGCCACTTCAGATTCGCGATTCGTAGGACTATGTCGGTGACTCTGGTTACAACGGATCTCTTCATTTCTGATTCGATCACGTAGAGAAACTCCCTCTCCATCGCACGCTGAGTGACTCTGAGTTTCCGCATGAGGCCCATAGTCAGCGACCACGTCTCAGAACCGTATGTCATCACTGGCAACACGCACTGTTCGAAAACTTTGGTCTTCAGGCACTGAGGGTTATCGGACGAAAATATCTGGCGTAGCGTATCTCCTTCTCGAAATTGGACCTACCTAGCTGGACTATATGTCCCAGGTATGTATACTCGTCAACAATTCCACCTACTTCAACCACTTCAAATTTTTCCACGACAGAACTAGTATGTATCCTCAGAATTAAATTAGAATCAATAAGTTCTTTTGAATCATTAACTGTTTGTTAATTAGTAAACAATCTAATATCTAATGATTATTTAAATATTTGTACTTTTTTAGATATAATGCTGTAAAACTCTACTTGAATAAAGGATCGAATTAGACTTGATAAAATACCGGATAGATTAGAAAATATTTGAAACTGTTTCAAACAATTTCCAATTTCATTATCATCGCACTATTCTCTGAATCAATTCCAATAGTATTTATGTCGTAACTTTACTTGAAAAGTTTTAGGGTGATGTTCAATTTGATATGAACACCAACAAATCCCTGAGGAAATGTTTGAAAAGTCAAAATGTTACCTTTATTGCGTTGCGTGGAATCAGTTTGACAGTTCTCGTTGAAAATTCTGACTTTAATATGTATGGAATAATTACTACCATATCTTTTCGAGTGGATCTTTGATAATACTTGACATTTTCTGTAAAACACTGACAGAAATAGAATTTGTGTCTCTGCATCACTGACATCTAATAAAGAGGAAGAGTTACATTGAACGGTGTTTTTTTATTAGTAACTTCTATGAAGGCGCGAGGCATTCTCCTGTACGCTACCAGACGGTCGTATTTCATTACTGACACTTTAATTTTAACAAAAGAAAAGCCACATTTTGCTGTGCCTCTTATTGGTAAAATTCCATGAAAAATAGTGGCATTTCTCATAAGATTCCAGACGGATTTCATGTCTTAAGCATTGTAGTCATTGTATTGAGGTAAGTGGAATTCTGCTGTGCCCCAGCGGCATTTGTTGTTGTCGCTGGTCCGAGGAGACCTCTCTTTGGAGAGCATAATTGATGTGATGCTCACCAGCGAGTTTGGATGGAGGGTGATTGCCTCCTTTTGCGAGACAGTCATCTCGCTAAAGGAGGCTGGGTGGTAAAAGGCGCAGGTATGCGCTCCACTATTCCTCTCAGTAAACTGTACACTGTTATAGTCAGTATCATCCAGGTCACTAGAGTGGAATACGAAATGGGACCCTCTAATGATCTTATCCAAGGATGACGAGGGATGCGCTGGGTTTTAGTGGGTACTCTGGTTTCAGCGAGTCCCTTACTCCCGGCTGGAAGAATTCGTATTATTCCGGGGTAAAAGCATTTCCCAGCGATAAAAAAATGTGCTGTATGCTTCTAGACAAATCTAAATCTAGTTAAATATTAAATCTCATTATAAAATACTAGCAAAATAGACAGATAAATACTTTGTTGCATGTCTAAAGTACGGTACTTTGATTGGTAGAAAAAATTAGGGAAAACATTCATAATATTATATCCATAATGCTCAAAATGAGAAAAATATTTTGTTAAGATCGGACGTGACAGAGAAAAAAGAGAGTGGTGCTTCAGTCTAAATTTAAAGTACAGATAGAGAAATTATTCATGAGATACCCTCACGTAATGAGTTTCTAAGACGTGCCGTACGGAGCACTGGGAATGAATTTACATAAGAAATAGTATTACTGACTACCACTACAAATGAAATAAATGTATGATTTAAATATTTAATTTATTTATAAAAAGGAACTGCAATTTACAGTGTATAGGCATCTGTTTACAAGGGAAACCAGTTTCTCAATGCAAAAAGAATCAATATATCCTGAAAGCAATTCTGGGTTATGTACAGTCTGCCAAGCCGCAGTGGAACAGTCTGGTGGATCAATGCTCTGAAAATCTTCTCTTTTATGTGTGTGGAGACCAATAGATAGACAATTGGCTGTGTGACGTTAATATCCTATTACTGACCCATTTTTAAGAGCTAATTTCACCAGCGTGGTTTGGAAATATGGAGGATAGCGAATGGTTTTGAAGATCTCATGATAGAAAACCGAGGCACCATTATTGTGAATCTCATATTAAAATCTACTTCATTTTGTTTCACCTTACCATGTAATCTCAAACGATTTTATCAGGAACATTTCATAACGTATTCAGCTTTCGTAACGTATAGAGATAGCAATCATGTCAACTATAAACGAACAGACATTAAAGGGAGATATATCTTATGTATAAATGTCAAGCGTTGCTTTCCTATTCCCTTTAGCACTGTATGACATGTTAACATTATCTTTAGCGTCATCTTTCATGTCCTGTCTTTTCAATTTCGTGAAACAATTCCAATGACACTTTGTATAATTGAACGTTGTTGCTTCGTCCTTTCTAATGGAATTGTTATTGGTCAATACCGTAAACTAAATTTGTAGCTTCTAAAATACTTGATGCTAGTAAAAAAAACCTACGGATCGGAAAGGTGGCTGACTATGGGCCTTATTCGAAAGCTCAGAGTCACTCAGCGTGCGATGGAGAGGGCTATGCTCGGAGGTTCTCTACGCGATCAAATCAGACATGAGGAGATCCGTAGCAGAACTAAAGTCACCGACATAGCCCTACGAATCGCGAACCTGAAGTGGCAATGGCCCGGGCACATAGTCCGACGAACCGATGGACGTTGGGGTCGGAAAGTGCTGGAATGGCGACCCCGCACTGGACGACGCAGTGTTGGAAAGCCCCCCACAAGGTGGACCGACGATATAAGGAGGATCGCCGGTAGCCGCTGGAGCCAGGCGGCACAAGATCGGGCCTTGTGGGCATCATTTTGTGAGACCTATGTCCAGCAGTGGACGTCCATCGGTTGAAGCGACGACGACGAGTAGAAATGTCTGCGGTTTCTATTAAGTTTTATAAGCGAAATATTTCATATATATTTGTAAAATTGGCTCCAAACGAGACTGTGTTAGATAAGAATTATAAAAAACTAGCTAGACTGCCTCATTGGTCTAGTGGTTAGCATGTTTGACTACAGACATGAGGTCCTGGGTTCGAGTTCCAGGTCAGGCCAATTCGAAATCGATATTGAGTTTTATATTAAGATTTTCTCAATATTTGCCCGAAGTTGGGAAGTTGGGTGTGATCCACCCCCGTGCCTCGGAGAGCACGTTAAGCCGTCGGTCCTGCGCCTGATCTCTCTCCGGTCGTGTCGGATTCCCGTCACATCGGACTATGAGAGTGAAGGAATAGAGAGTGCACTTGTGTACTATGCCTGCCAATCCGCAGTGGAGCAGCGTGGTGGGTCTATGCTCTAAAAACCCTCTCTCATATGAGGGAGGAGGCCTGTGCCCAGCAGTGGGACGTTAATGGGTTGCTACTTACTTTACATATTTAGGACGCTAGTTTTATTTTTGACAAACTCTGTGGTTAGTATTCAAGTACAACTGATATCTTGGGTAAATAGGCAAATTTGTTATTAGTAAAGTTGACATTTCATAATCCGATATTTGAGGAATTATTGGTTCATACACTTTTACAACACTTTTAATTTGTTTGTCTTTTTTATGACACAACTATTTATGTATATGACGGCGGTAACGATGTTTAATGTTGGTAACAATGTGTGCAGCGAGCTAGCAACAAACGTCTACCAACATTCGAATTGCCCCCACTCGCAGAAACTAGTATAAAAGGGCTTGCATTAGTATGGCGGGCATTCTTACTCGACGTTGTGTCCGGTGTACACCTTGCCCCCATAAATTATTGGTTATTGTCATTTAATTAAAAAATTAATTAATAATTTAGTTTAAAGTAATAAATAATCTCTGTGAAAATTGACTGTGGTTGTATTTATTTAAACGATAGAGTACCATAATCTTATATCAGAAGTGCCGAATCCACCTCCTAATCAACGACCGCATAACGGCGCAGCTGGCAATGATATGATGTCATTATTTTCATTCGGGAATGGAGGCAATCTTTCAAAAAATTGCCGACAACCTGGCAACAAACGGCGAGCTCACCTTCTACATTAATTAACTTCGATCCTGATATGATTGTTAACTGTTTCAGCCAAAGTGGAACAATCAAGATCAACACTCGGCTCTACGCGTCCAGTCACTTGCTACATCTGCGGTGAACCAGGGCACGTGGTCTCTACGTGCCCCAAACGCTACCGGCGGAAGGAAGACTCCACAGCGGGCACCAGCAAGCAGGTTCAACGCGTGTTCCAAAGCATCGTGGTGTATTACAGATAAGTGGCTTAAAACTTTCTTTCATATTTGATTCAGGATCAGAGTGCAGTCTAATTAAACAGAGTAACTGTAATAAAAACGATGGCGAACAGAATGGCCGTGACGGCGGTTGACACTGATCATGAGGTTGTTCATCCAAACTTTGACGATAGCAGTACTGTTTGTCACTGGTAATAATAATAGCAATAAAAGAAGAGAAAAGAGCAAGTTCGACCGGTCCAAGTAGTAAACTGAAGGGACACAAGTGAAGGGACCCCAAAAGGGAACTATAATATTGTTATAGTAGTGATATCAGGATAATCGAAAGTGATGTCAGGATGATCGAACTTAATTCAATATTATGTTATTTTCAGACAATGTATCATAAGGGCGTACGAGGACGTCCGCATGTCAGCATGGCCGTGACGGCGGCAACGATTTTTAATGTTGGTAACAAGGTGTGCAGCGAGCTAGCAACAAACGTCTACCAACATTCGAACTACCGCCACTCGCAAAAACTAGTATAAAAGGGCTTGCATTAGTCTGGCGGGCATTCTTACACGAAGTTGTGTCCCGTGCACACCTTGCACCCATAAATACATACATACATACATAGCATCACGCCTCATTCCCATAGGGGTAGGCAGAGACAACATCCTTCCACTTGCCACGATCCTTGCATATCTCCTTCGCTTCTTTCAATCTCATTAAACCTTTCATACAAGTTCGTCGGTTTAGAGTACTCTTGACCTGGCCGTTATTTAAAATGTCCTGGATTTGGTCCAGGAACGTTCGCCTCGGTCTTCCCCTTCCAACTTTCGCATTCACTCTTGACTCATAAATCCTTTTTGTCAGTCTCCTTTCATTCATTCTCTCTACATGCCCAAACCATCTAAGCATACCTTTTTCAATTTTAGTCACTACGTCTTCTTTTATACCACAACGTTCTCTTATCACACTATTTCTCACTCTGTCACTCAGTTTTAATCCACTCATGCTTCTCAACGCTCTCATCTCTACCGCATTTATTTTACTTTTGTGATTCTTCTGCCATACCCAACTTTCACTACCATACATAAGTGTTGGCACCAACACTCCAGCATGCACTGCCAGTCTAGCCCTTTGAGACACCATCTGGCTATTCATAAAAGCATGCAGAGCACCATTTACCATATTCCCTGCATTCACTCTCCTTTCGATATCACTTTCACATGTTCCATCTTTTGTAAATTTAGATCCCAAGTATACAAATTCTTTCACCTCTTCCACTTGTTCCCCATCTATCAAAATATTGCCATTCATCATAGATTCATCTCGTTCAAAAAGCATAACTTTCGTTTTGTTTACATTCACTTTCATTCCTTTCCCTTTCAAAGCTTCATTCATAATATTTAGCATCTCCTGAAGCTCGTTAGCGGATGACGCAAGTATTACTTGATCATCAGCGTAGAGTAAACATTTGATGAGTAATTCATTCATTCTTAACCCATACATACATTCTTTTAAATCTGTCAAACATTTATCCATGAAAAGGTTGAACAGCCATGGTGACGCAACACATCCCTGTCGAACACCTCTTTCGACAGGAAACCACTCCGTGTACGCTCCGTTTATTCTGACACAGGCACTAGAACCCTCATAGAGAGACTTCAATGCTTGGATCAGACAACCGCTCACCCCATACGTAGATAACGTTGACCACAGCTCATTCCTCACCACTCGATCATAGGCCTTTTCTAAATCTACGAACGCGCAATAAACCCATAAATTATTGTCATTTAATTAAAAACTTAATTAATAATTTAGTTTAAAGTAATAAATAATCTCTGTGAAAATTGACTGTGGTTATCTTTATTTAAACGATAGAAGACCAGAACCCTATTTATATAAATGTTATAGATTGAGACAGAATTTACCTTCATAAATAAGTATAGATATCTAAGATAATAGAAAATATTTACCTTGAGAATTTAGCTCAGTTGCCGCTTTAGCCAGATCTCGTGTTGCTACAGCTGATGAACAACTAGGTCTCCATCCAACAGAATGCTGTCCGCTTGATGACCGTTTGTTAGAACCTCCGGAACAATAGCCGGAGCTTGCCGTATCACAGCTCACATTTACTGATTTTCTTGGACTAGCTTCCTTACTCGGACATATATCTCCTAAAGCCATTACAACCTCTCCACCAAATTCCGTCTCTTCTGGACCTACTTCTGTAAACGTGCTGTAGTTTGGACTAATATCTGATGGCCGTCTATCAGGATGCAAGTAATGCGAATGATGTGCGCTATGCGAAGTATGCTTTATATGGACAGAATTGAGCAAGATATTGGATGACGTCCTTGTCAACGCTTCCCTTTGCCTAATAGCTTCTCTAAATATCTTACAATACATCGATATCATCACAATGCTGGGTATCCAAAAAGATACACTCGATGATATTATTGCGTATACCATGTTGGCTTTAAATATGCACACATCGGGGTGTAATTTTCTGTCTTGCCGGTGATCCTCCGTTGTATACCATCCCGTGAATATTGGCACAAAACTAATGAACGCTGGCCATAACCAAACATTTGCAAGCATGAAACAAACTGTTCTGTGCGTCATAGTGACTGGATACTCTAAAGGTCTGACTATAGCGTAGTATCTATCAACGGATATGCAACACAAATGAAGAATCGACGCACTGGAGAAGTATACATCGAGGGAATTGAAGATATCACAGACTAAAGGCCCAAAAAGCCATGAATCAGTCAGCTCCGCACTCGCGTTGAATGTCATCGCACATAATGCAACCAGCATGTCAGCGACTGCAAGACTGACGACGTAATAGTTTGTGATGACGCGTAGTTTTCTGTGACGGTGTACTGATATGATGACGAGGGCGTTCCCGAGAAGTGCTCCAAGGATGATGGTGATGAAAACGAGGCCTTTGAGGATGTGGGAGATGGTGTGCCAGGTTTCGGGCGCGGCAGGCGGCAGCGTTGAGTGCAAGTCGTGGAGTAACGCTGGCTCCGTGCCGCGCCCGCGCACTTCTACCTCCCCCCGAAGAGCTCCATCTGTTGACAAACATTTTATTAAGTATATATGATTGTATACCCGGGAGGTTACTAAGGAGACTCTGCCTTGAGGCCCGTACCTCGCAGAATGTGAAAAAGTTTACCCAAGTTAAAGCTACCTGGATAGTGAAGCATTGTCTCGTGGCCTGTACCCGTCAAGATTCTTGACAAAGCAGTGGTAGAAATTATCTGTACTCAGTTAACTACCGATGGGTAAACTGGGGAAATACGTATGGTAGTTTAATTTTTTAAAATATAACTGAAGGCTTTGGTAAATGATGTAATGGTAGCTTTGACCAAGCAAAAAGAAATCTAGAAATTGTAACGTAAATTTAATCACATAGTCCAATTTGTTAGACTATAGACTGTTGGGTCATAACACTGATAGCTCTGAAATGTTGGGAGTTATTAAGTAATATAGAGGCACTACTTAAAATTACCAAAACCTGGTGTTATGTTACGAAATGTTATGTAATACGAGGTAATTTTAACAAGCGGAACAATTATATGAGTATAGTCTTTCCAACAGTGTTTCATGGAGTTGTTGTTTTAGGAGTAGTGTTAAATTGTATATAAGTTTTGTATATTTAAATAGTGGAGAGAATAAAAGTTGTTAGTTAATGTGTGTTGGTATTTTTAAAATAAATTTTATATCTATCAAATGAAGTGACAGTCAACATTAAATAAGCATTTGTGTCTCTTTAGAAATGTGACATCTGTCTCTTGGTCTATCATAAAAAGTCTATCAAAACTAACTTGGCCTTGTCAGTAGGGAGATATACAAAACCTTCTACAACGCAAATGTTAATTAAATACATTTTTGAGTTTTTTAACAGGTATTAGTTATAATTAAATTCAATCTTTACAACCTCCTATTTAAAGTACTTTTTATAACAACAAATATAACCGCGATAGTTATTAATACCGTTGCTGTTTTAAAATATACTCTAATTAAAGGGGAGCAAGGTTTATTTTACTGAAAGGAACCACTTTGCTAAATTTCAAGTCAATTGCCAATAGTTTTGCAAATCTAGTAATGCACGAGCAAGTGATTTTAGAAGATTAAAACCTTTGCATTATTGCCTTTCTAGCGATAAATATGCTTGGACTTGACCCCAGTTGCACATGAAAGCTAGACACATTATAGCCACCAAAAACTATATTTAAAGAAGTCACCGTGAAGTTTCTTGTCGGTTTCTCCTCAGCAGAATCATCTTCCCGAACGGGAAGATATTTGATTATGAACAATTTATGTGTTTTAAATATACACGTAAATTGTTCTAACAACTCTTAATCTACGCAATCCTCATTAAAACTTGCTCTACATGGAACTTGAGTTTCCTATGTTAGCGCCTTTAAAGGTATCTCATTATTTACCCTTTCAGGAAACTTTAGACGAACAGTTTACTTACACAACAAATATTATTTTATGTTATAAAAGTTAAACTTTTTATACACGTAGACGAAACACTTAATAGGTTTTCAATTAAAAGGAATATTTTTTATACATAGTATCACGTCCTTCCACTTGCCACGATCCTTGCATATCTCCTTTGCTTCTTTCATTCTCATTAAATCTTTTATACAAGTTCGTCGGTTAAGCGTACCAATGACCTGGTCCTTAATTAAAATATCCTGGATTTGGTCCATGAGCGTTCGCCTTGGTCTTCCCCTTCCAACTTTCGCATTCACTCTTTACTCATAAATTCTTTTTGTCAGTCTCCTTTCATTCATTCTCTCTACATGCCCAAACCATGTAAGCATACGTTTCTCAATTTTAGTCACTACGTCTTCTTTTATACCACAACGTTTTCTTATCACACCATTTCTTACTCTGTCATTCAGTTATAACCCACTCATACTTCTCAAGGCTCTCATCTTTACCGCATTTATTTTACTTTGGTGATTCTTCTGCTATACCCAACTTTCTCTACCATACATAAGTGTTGGCACCAACACTCCAGCATGCACAGGCAGTCTAGCCCTTTGAGACACTATCTGGCTATTCATAAAAGCGTGCAGACCACCATCTACCATATTCCCTCTTCGATCTCCTTGGTCTTCCCATTTCAACTTTCCCATTTACTCTTGACTCATAAATCCTTTCAGTCAATCTACTTTCTTTCATTCACTCTACTTCCCCGATCCATCTAAGCACACCTTTTTCAATTTTATTCATTACATCCTCTGTTATACCACAACGTTCTCGTTGCTAAAACGACCGTGTCTTAATAACAGCGTGACACAACGAAAAATAAAATTTCATTTCGTCGTAACGTAAAAGGGTCTATATGTATCCCCACTGACCCGAGTTAATTTTGACGAGTGGCCTTTTATGATAGACCAAGAGACGGACGTTACTTCTGCATATTTTTATTTAAACTGCGTGGATTGAGTATGAAATTTGTCAAACTTATTTAAACTAATACTATAAAGAGAAAACATTTGTGTTTTTGTAACATCTATGTTTGCAATGTTTTCACACAAAAACTACTGAACCAATTTCAAAAAATTTTTCACCATTAAAAAGCTGCATTTTTACTGAACGTTATAAGCTATATTATTTTCTCAAAAAATATAGGGATCCCTAATAAAAATGTATTAATGTAACCTAAGCCTATTGATTGTTTGGCTAAAGATCCCCGTGCCAAACTGACCCAGCATTATACCGAAGATATCCCGGACGTCAGCTTGTACTAGATTAGTATGGCTCTCAAACAGATGAAGAACGGCAAGGCACCGGGTGATGACGGAATCACAGCGGAACTCCTGAAGTCGGGTGGAAAACCCATCTTTAAAGTCCTTCAGCGCATGTTCAATTCCGTCATCCTGGGAGGCACGGTACCAAAGGCATGACATAGGAGCGTGGTGGTTCTGTTCTTCATGAAAGGTGACTACACCTTATTGAAGAACTATAGACCTATTGACGATAGAACAAAAAAATGTTCTAGAATAATATAGAAGATAATAATATCTATGTAAAAGTCCTGGATAAATGGTGGTCAATTACTGTAGTTTGGCCGGTATAACTACTTTTTTATATATTAAAAGTTTAATAATGTGCCGACAATAATCAAACCACATTATTTATACATCTGTATTAGTCTTTATCTTAATAAGTATTTTATTAAAGATGGTTTCAATACCTATAAAATACTTTTAAAATTATTAAAATCGGACCTTCCATTCAAAAGATATAACGAATTTAAAAATGTCAATCTAAAGAAAATTGTACTGACCCTTATAACTGGGCCTGCAACTGGCGAGTTAGCTCATATTCCAAGGATACCAATAAAAAAATCTTTTATTACCTTCCTTTAATTGACAATTTTTCAATACTTGTAGGGTTTAGTTTCTAATCTTCTTAATGTTGGACAAATTGAAAGTTATATTAAAATTTATGATTGTTTTAAAATTAAATTTTCGTGGATTATTAGCATATTGACTTGAACGGGTACATACCACGATGGCGTTTTTCAATTTTGCCGATATTTCAACCCAGTTGCATGGATCGTGGTCACGACGTTACTNGCCATTACCCTACGTCTGATCCTTTTATTTTTCACGGCACCCACATTCACGTATCAGCCAGCTTAAGACCAGGTTTTAAGCTGGCTGATACGTGGAATCCAGTGGTGAAGTTATGCCAAATGAACAAGTGACGCAATTTTTCAACTTGACAGCTTAACACAACCGCCCACAGCAGTAGCGTCGTGACTACGATCCATGCAACTGGGTCGAAATATCGGCAAAATTAAAAAAACGCCATCGTGGTATGTACCCGTTCCAATACTCAATATGTTNCTACGTCTGATCCTTTTATTTTTCACGGCACCCACATCCACGTGTCAGCCAGCTTAAAACCAGGTTTTAAGCTGGCTGATACGTGGAATCCAGTGGTGAAGTTATGCCAAATGAACAAACGACGCAATTTTTCAACTTGACAGCTTAACACAACCGCCCACAGCAGTGGCGTCGTGACCACGATCCATGCAACTGGGTCGAAATATCGGCAAAATTAAAAAATGCCATCGTGGTATGTACCCATTCCAATACTCAATAAAATTTATGATGTTCTACGTAAATCTTCCTGACTGGACAGTGGAAGAGGGAAAAGTGATGCATATATAAATTGGAACGATGTTTATGGAACAACTATCGCATTTCCCCTTGGATTTTTTATTTCTGACTGGTTGCCGCTAAACTATGATAATACCTAATGGTAAGTGATGATACAATCAAAGAGCTTTAATCCGTTTTTACACAGCGTCGAACAGGAAGTCAGGAGGCACGGATCTCTTTCCTACCGTCTGGTGCAGGTGCTTGCCGGTAATGGTTGCTTCGGCAAGTACTTGCACCAGGTCGTTGGCTGTGAGGAAACGTCCGCCTGTCACGAGTGTGGTGCTCCTGTAGATACGGCGCACCATACCCTGGCGGTGTGTTCACCGTGGGCACCCCAACGGCATATCTTGTTATCGATGGTTAGAGGAGATCTTTCATTGAAGAGCATAATTGGGGTATTGCTCTGGTTGCCTTCTTGTCATCTCTCTAAAGGAGGATAAGGGAGCAAGAGGCTGGAGCTCTCCCTCGTCATCGGAGGAGGCTTGGTGGCAGAAGTCGCACTTATGCACTTCATGCCTCACTCTATTGAGTGGTAGATCCTCATAGCCGGTACCATCCGGGTCACTAGAGTGGAATGCAGTTAGGGAACCTCTAGTGATCTCACTCAGGGATGGGGAGGGAGGGATCCGCTGGGTTTTAGTGGGTATTCTTTTATCAGTGAGTCCCACACTCCCGATAAAATTAATCTTTCATCGGGGTGCGTAAAGGCATTTCCCAGCACAAAAAAAAATGCATCGAACCGGAACACAAATATCTTTGCTTGGTGGTACGTCTTTGCTGATAGGGTATCGGGGATCGAACCCGGGATCTGGGCTAGCATAAGCCGAGGTGATTTGTCCGCGATGACTCCGACTGAGGAATAAAATTACGATGTAAAGCTTGCTTGTACTAGCCTTGAGGTAAAGTCCCATTGTACGGCACAGGCCTCTTGACTCATGGGAGAGAGGGTTTTCAAAGCATAGACCCACTGCGGGTTGGTAGGCATAGTATATAAGTGCAATCTCTGTTCCTTCACTCTCATAGTGGGGTGTGTCGGTAATAAGACACGACTGGAGAGCGATCAGGACCAATTAAACTTTTTATGAGAATCAAACTTACTTACCATTTCTTTGAACAAAGGTATAGGCAATAAAAATGGTAGCAGGACTTTTGCCCCACCCTGTAGACAAAAAAACGGGGATGAGTAAAGGTAAGGTAAGTAGCAGCCCATTGACGTCCCACTGCTGGGTGCAAGCCTTCTCACTCATATGAGTGAGGGTTTTTAGAGCATTGACCCACCACGCTGCTCCACTGCGGATTGGCAGGCATAGTACACAAGTGCACTCTCTATTCCTTCACTCTCATAGTCCGATGACGGAAATCCGACACGACCGGATAGAGATCAGGCGCAGGACCGTCGGTTTAACGTGATCTCCGAGGCACGGGGGTGGAGCACATCGCCAACTTCCCAACTTCGGGCAAATATTGAGAAAATCTTAATAGAAAACTCAATATGGATTATTTTTAAATGAGCCCGACCCGGGAGTCGAACCTTGGACCCCATGTCTGTGGCCGAACTTACTACTCACTATACCAATGAGGCAGTTTAGGCAATATAGCCTCATACACAACTTATTTGTTAAAATGATGAAAATCACGCCTCATTCCCCTAAGGAGGAGGCAGAGACCACGTCCTTCCACTTGCCACGATCCTTACATATCTCTCATTAAGACTTTCATACAAGTTCGTCGGTTTAGAGTGCTCTTGACCTGGCACTTATTTAAAATGTCCTGGATTTGGTCCAGGAACGTTCTCTTTGGTCTTTCCCTTCCAACTTTCCCATTCGTTCTTGACTCATAAACCGTTTTTGTCAGTCTCCTTTCATTCATTCTCTCTACATGCCCAAACCATCTCAGCATACCTTTCTCAATTTTAGTTTCAACTTCTCAACGCTCTCATCTCTACCGCATTTATTTTACTTTTATGCTTTCATGGTAAAAGAATTAACAAAAAGTTAAGTTTCAAGTCTTTGCTTAACATCATCATCAGTTGTCCATTAAAAATATGAGACCAAAGTGCTGTATAGGCCCACTTGAATAAATAATATTTGAATTTCAACTCAATAAATAATGCTATTTTTATTAAATTGTAATTTTGAATAACTTCTGTAATTATATTTTTAAAGAGAAATATCATTACATAGTCAGTGATAATATTTTTCTTTTTCGTGTATGCATAAATTGATAATTTCATGTGCATAATTTTTGTATCGACAAGCTCCTGTTCGCGGATTTGTCTGCGTCGACATTTGTGTTAAAAAACCAAAGGTTTACTGCTACTAATTAGTTTAAATTATAAGTGTATTATGACCACACATGGTGGTAAGTGATGAAAGATGAAATACTAAAAAATATTGAGCAATATTACGAAATGTTATGGAATGGAACTTTAACAAGCAGAACAATTGTGTGATCAGAGTCTCTCAGAGAGATTTCAGCTATTTTCACAGCATGATGTCATATGGTATTCTACTTTGGAGTAATGCTGCTGATATAGATGCCATATTTGTGCTGCAGAAAAGGGCCCTTCGTGCGATGTACAATATGGGTCCAAGTGAGTCGCTAAGAAACAAATTCAAGGCAGTTAACGTAATGACAGTTCACTGCGTATATATATTAAAAAAACTTGTTGTACGTACATAAAAACATTGATTCTTTTAATAAAAACAGTGAATGTACATCATATAACTTTTGAAATAAAAACAAACTTGTTATAAATTCTAGTAGGCTGTATAAGATTAACAACTCATTTAGGGGTAACTGTATACGTTGCTATAATAAACTCCCACAAGACGTTCTAAAGATGTCAATTAATAAATTCAAAGTCTTTGTTAAAAGAAAGTTGATAGAAAAATCGTATTATAAGTTGCAAGATTACCTAGACGATAGAAACGCCTGGGAGTGAACGAATTGCTCTAATTTTAATTAAAATATTATAGTAACCTAATATGATATTGTAATGATGATGGTAACAAAAAAAAATATCCGACTGAGTTTGTTGTGGGTTCTTCTTGGATCAGGGGAACCCTCGTAACTTTAGATTTTAAGCCGTTCTTGAGTACCATCATCAGACGTATATTAGAATCAGAGTGTGGAAAAAAAATATAATTTGACGATTCAAATATGCCTACTTGAATAAAGATAATTTTGATTTGATTTGATTTGATTCTCGTGCTGCCTTATGGTGCGGTTGTTTTAAGAGAAATAGTGCTAATTTGTATAAATTCAAATAGTGTAGTAATTATTAGCATAGTGAAAGTTGTGTTTATATAAATCGTGGAGAGAATAAAAGTTGTTAGTTAATGTGAGTTGGTTTATAATAGTTAGCTGAAAATGGATCATTTTCTCTTTGATCGTCGATATCTCAGAAACCAATAGTCGCACAGAAAATCGACGGTGAGTTTTACAAACTCGAATGAATTCTCTACAAGATTTTGAGATGCTAATTTAGAGGAATAATTTATCTTTAATTTGACTTATTATATACAATTTTAACCCTTAATCAAATGGAAAACTTTTTAAGACCTTGCATTACTTTTCATTTTAGGAATGTAAAATTAAAAAAAAAACATGTAACACGCAATTCAAATATTTATTTATTATTTCATTGAAAAAAATATATTAGGAACTTTCAGTTCCCGCTAACATCGTCAATAGTGGGGTCCATAGTTCAACCTCCGAAGTGTGGGCGTTAGTGGTTTATGTTGGTGGTACAAAAACTTTATTAATTAGCTCAGATTATAATGTCCAATCACTTAATGTTCCCGATATTAAATTACACAAACACATTAACAGTAATAGTTAGGAACACGCGATAGTTTCAATAGTCGACCGCACTGGCGGACCGTTACTCGAGAACTATCGAGAACCTCGCCGACCTGTGACGCATTGACTCGGTCCAGCACCGATAGATGGCGCTGACGCTCCGAAAACTATTTGATTTTGACTCATATAAATATATATAATGATATTCAAAACTTACAGGAACAAATAATGGGAAATAATTTCCCACTTACTTTCACACACAAAAAAACAAATAGTTATATATATAAATAATTGCTTTGGGGTAAGAAAGATTTCCAGCGACAATAAGATATGCCGCTAGGGGTTCCCACGCAGGATACTCCACCAGGGTATATTGCGCCGGAGTGTCCAGCCACCCCAGTGGCATATCTAATGTTATCATGGATACCGTCGTCGGTTCAACCGATGGACGTCCACTGCTGGACAAAGGTCTCACGTAATGATGTCCGCCACCTGGCTCCAGCGGCTGCCGGCGACCCTCTTTATATCGTCGGTCGACCTTCTCCCTACACTACGCCGCCTGGTCGGCGTCCAGTTCGGGTCCGTCGGACTATGTGCCCAGCCCATTGCCACTTCAGGTTCGCGATTCGTAGGGCTATGTCGGTGACATTGGTTCTCCTATGGATCTCTTCATTTATGATTTGATCTGAGTGACTCTGAGCTTTCGCATGAGTCGATCATCACTGGCAACGAAGCGGTAGATCATCACTGGCAACACGCACTGTTCGAAGAGCTTCATCTTCAGGCACTGAGGGATATCGGTTGAACGCTGCCCAACCGAGTTTGATTCGGCGGTTGACCTTCTTCTCGAAATTGGACTTAGCTAGCTGGACTATGTGTCTCAGGCATGTATACTCGTCTACAATTTCGAGTGGTGATTTCACGACGATGATTGGGTGGAGTGATATCCATGTTCATTTTTAGGCCTACCTGTTGAGATACTCTGCTGAGGTCGTCGAGCATTGCATTGAGATCTTCGAGAGTCTCTTTTATTGCGACTGTGAGAATAGATATTTTATTGAGTTTTTCTCTTATAGAAATGCGAGATTCCAATTAATTTATGGCATGTATTGTAAATTCGTTAGTAAAATCAGATAAATTGAATTGCCAAATAAAACGCAGTGTGCAATGGTATTTTTATAAATCAATTAGCAATGCGGGTCATACGTTGCTGTACCTCGTTATCAATTGCCAATTACGTGAGTGCCATATTCAGAAATCTGAACGGGAAATTGCGCTTCCATTGAAAGTTGAGTTGTTGAAAAGTTTGCTTATAAACTGTTGTAAAATGAAATTGTATCTTTTAATTTCATTTGGTGTGAAATTTCCTGGCTAATCGTTACTTTAGATTTGAAGTCGTTCTTTAAAACCATCATCGGAAGTACATTAGAATTAGTGTGTGGAAATAAAACATAACTGACGATTCAAAAGTGCTGTAATAGTTTGAGTTATCAATAAACTTCCAGCAATAGAATAGTTAATTCTGTTGCTTAAAAGCGTGGGTTGCTCGATAAGTGTATACCATGATATGGAATATGTTGACCGTCTATGTTATGAAAATAACAAGTTCAAATTAAAACTTATAAAATAACTACTAATTTGTTTGAGTTCAGATAATATTTATTATACAATTTATTGTTTAAAAGCGTGGGACGATTATAACATTAATCCTCCAGCATCCCACGGATTTAAATAATTAAAATAAATGTTTTGGTAACTTTTTATACTACTATATATTTTCAATTATTTAGGCTACTATTTGGGCGTAATTATCAGTTCTTTTTTATTTAAAGTATAATTCATATTATTTGTTAAAAAAAATGAGTATTATATTCAAGGAAAGTGACAGTCGCGTGGCATGGTGAGATAATTTAGAAGATTCTGGTAGATATGAGAAACAACCCCTTGTTTTTAAATTTAGTGACTTTATCTGACCCCCGTAAGTGTGCAAAGTTTCAAATTGAATTGGCCAATAATCGAGATCGAAGATTCCCTTAAATGCTTACATAAGATAAAAAGTTTTTGCCAAATTTATATTCAACTATTGTTTTGTTATTTCTCCTTGGTAAGTGTGCAAAATTTCAAATCAATCCCACGTTTTGAAGTGGTATATAATCGAGGT